>CM061533.1:153524689-154029914 GCA_030545055.2 Neoaliturus tenellus | reverse complement strand
TGAATCTGATCCCGTTCTCAGGTGGAAGAATTACTAACATAACAAAGTTAGTAGAACAGTCCATTAGACGAATATGTTAAGTTACGAATGTTTGGTGATTTTAATCGATCATTGGACATAAATAAAATAAGTTTGGTTACTTCGGAAGTAAAATTATCAGACAATACCCGAGACTTCTAAATTTTTTTAAGAAATAAAAGCTTCTCAGGAAGTGGTCGGTGGTTCATAATAAAATTTTTGCGGATTTTATAACGCTACAAGCTTTTTAATACCAATCCAACATCATGGATTTAGTACATGGGATTATTACACTACTGAATGAAGAAGAGTCATCTTCACCCCTGGGCCAGTAGCCCATTGTTGCGCAGTCGGCAATGTTAACTATACGGCTTTTAATCCAAAACATGGTATTTGATTCTCTTTTTTCGGACGCCGTTTTTCAACAGATTTCCTTTACACTTGGTAAATGTTTAGTTGAATAGTTATATTACGCCCCTCATACCTCGAAATTTTGAAAATTTAACAAATATTGCTAAGGAAAATCGAGTTACTTTACAACGTCACAAAGAGTAATATTTGCGAAATTTTCAAAACTTCGATCCATGAGGGGCCTAATATAACTATTCAACTAAACACTTACCAAGATTAAAGAAACCGGATGAAAAACGGCGTCCGAAACAGGGGAATAAAATACCATGTTTTAGCATAAAAGCCGTATGGTTAACATTGCCGACTGCGCAACAATGGGCTACTGGCCCAGGGGTGAAGATGACTCTTAATGTAGTTTTCTAGTTGATAGTTTGTAGTCTATAATCAGTCACTTTGGTCACGTGATGCACTGTAGTGCAGCCTGTGCTACCGGACACGACGCCGCTGCCAATGCAGGGGATTATAAGGATCACGTGGTTTGGTGCAGCATTACAAATCATCTGCTCGTACAACGGAAAATTAATTCACAACAATCCACCGGCCGGTTGGTAGTCGATGTCGGACCATGACAAGGTCGCTTTTGAGCAAAGTGTTGCTTTATAAACGGAGTTTAATTGAATAATTTGACATGAAAAAAAATTCTTGGAATTGTAAATGGGCATTTTTAAATTTTTATGAATAATAGTGTAACTAGCTGCTTCTTAAACTTAAGATTATTTGAAAAGGAAACCTCCTGGATTAGACAGTATAAACTAAACTTCTACTGACTTAAGAAAGTGTGTATATTTATATGTGTAAAACTTTAATTACATAATTAGTTTTTGAAATGTATTTAATATCTTCTGGAATTTGTGTACTTTTCTCTAAAGAAAAAAAATTCAAATATTTCAGCCTTAAATTCATTAATTACAGACAATTTAAAAATTTCTTTAACAAGCGAAATTATAGTTCAAACTTTATTTTGCTGAAGTATTTTTTTAAATTAGATTCACAAATTATGGAACCATTAGTATTTTCTCAACTAATTTCCTATTTAAATTTCTTGAAATATTTTAATTAACTAGATACACAAATTTAAAATAATAATAAATATAAGTATATTCGATACATAAAGGCTTGATACAACTCAACTAATCTCTCTAGAATTTTATACACTGATATATTTATTGATACTCCAAAATGAAAACAAACGGAGGTTTTGGTTTGTTTATCCGTCTTAAAGAATTGTTGCATGCAATATCTCGTTAAAGTTAGTTACAGCTGCTTCTATTGGACTGTCTATTAAGTGAATCAAATTATGGCTTGCAACTTACATCCACTTTAGTATCCTTCGCACAATGCACTGTTTGTTTCTTAACTTGTTTTTGAAAGTCACGTAAGATTTTAAATAAATAGAACCTCATCTACTTTGTCACTTGTGTTAATGTATCACTTTGAAGCTAGAAAACATACATTGAAGTTCAATTTTTAGAAAGATCCTAACATTTACAGATTAATAGGTGAGCAACCATCTGTTGGGGAACCAATCAGATTGTGGTTTTATCCCTTAAACTTTAAATTTAGTTACCTAATTTTACAACTGAAGAAGCCATCCTTTTGCTAAACTGATTCAAAGCTTTGCGCCAAGCGAAATAATACTTTATTCGATTGCTTTGCCGCGGGAACGTAATGTGCGGTCTCAAAGCTTGTGCGGATGCTTTGACGATTTCACCAACTTTTATGATTGTGAATTTTTCATATTACGCCAGCCAAGCTTTTCGCGTTTTCGTGTATTCATTCGTCAGTATGGGAAGAGAGCTGCAAATAAAGTAGGAATAATTTAATGACGTATATGTGAATAGCTTCGAATCTGTAAGAATATTGTAAAGTTCTTGCTTGGTATACACTACTCTTAATAAAATATATGCAATTTAGTATGTGCAGTCGGTGAAAAATTGTTCGCTTTGCTTTGAAATATGGTAAATTACCATAGTGTGTTTGGTAGCTACAGTAATGGTGTTCAAGTGCTTTGCTCCTTGCTTATGACCGTTCATGTACTTCGTAATGAGAAAAGAACGTCAATTTACGCGAAAAACCAAATAAACATTTGTGAATGCAGTTAAATTTAAAACTCACAAACTGTACATTTGTAAAATATTCTTAACTATTTCAGCACTTCATCATATTTATCTGTATAAAGAAGAAAAAAATGAAATCTTCCTAAATTGGAGACCTCGAAGAAATGTACACACACACATGCGCAATTGATACCATTATACGAGAATTGGTTTACCAGTGCGAGTTATTGAAATTTAATAGTTCATTATTGTATCTAATAGATGCAATTCAAACAAATAACTAAACCAAGCTGCAGAGTTTAATCAGAATGTTGCTACAGTATTATTAGACGTTATTTGTTCATGGTAAAAAGCTTTAATCATAGTAACTACTTAAGGGGAAAAAATTCTCAAACTAAAGTAAGTAAAATAGTCCGATGGAAATCTTAACAGCTGTGTCCCCCCTCACCCCCTCTCGTCCTGCAATGTTATCATTTTTGGTTATATTTACCACGTGTAATACAGTATAAAAATGTGTTTTGGAATAAATCTGGCAACAATGCATCGACTTTCTTCGGACTATTTTCGTGAATTGTTCTATAGGACTGTGCAGTGTGCACTCCTTGTATTGCTCCAGCAGAGCTTTTGGTGTTTTCGTATATAAATGCCTTATTGAATACAGGCAAGAGATATAAAGTTAGGATGTTTTAATGGCGTGAATGTACCGAACTTGGAATCTGTAAGTCTACTGTAATGTAATTTTGTGCTTGGTATACATTATTCTTAATAAAAATATTTACAATACATTATGTGTTGTAACCAGGGCATTTTGCTTCAAAACAATTAATGTCGTACTGTGTAAAATAGTACATCAGGTTAACTATTTACTCAGCCAAGTTAATTCCAAGACCAAGTTAGAGCCGGATTTAACAATAGATCAGAACATTTTCCCAAATTGTAAAATTTTATCTATTACAATATTATGTGTACTAATTTTTGTTTGTTATTTAGTGTAATAAATAGTATTACTGAAAAAAACAAAAAAAAAAAAACAATACATTGATTATAGTTAATCATAACAAAAACAGATGAGTATACTTACGTATGTAATTAATATATGAATAAAATCCATTTTTATAATTCCACATTGGATTATTCGAACGTTTGGAAAACACGATGTTAATCGACGAATAACATTTAGTCGTCCCGTGGACCCCGGGGGATGAGGCGGAATTGTTTTGCTTTGTTTGTTCACCTGCCCAATACAAATTTAATCATCAAGATCAGGTTATTCGTTTGCTTATTTTTAGTTAGCGATGTGAAAAGCAACACTTGTGTCTCTTGTTAACTCTTGTTTTGTGAGAGAGATTGTCACCAAATTATATTTTTAACTATCAAAAGTTCTATGGAAAACCCAACTTAAATCTATTATTTGCTAACAGCATTATGAATCAAGTATTTTTAGTTCAGATAGCAACTTTCTAGGTGCGACAAAGTCTAAGAGGACGAGACGGTCATTAAAATGAATTGATAAACGACGTCTACTAAAACCAGATCTAGACGCTACATGGTTTCACTCGAAACTTGTATATTTAACTAGGTTTGTTTTACAGTTGTTGAAAAAAAAACACTAAAGACCAGAGTGTAAGCTAAAACTCTGTTGAAGCAATGTCTGCTACATTACCTTTTCATACTCATGTTAATACCAATTTAATAACAGCAATATAATTGTGTTCTCATTGTTTACCAATTAAAATTTGTTATCCTTTATACGTTTTAAAAAGTAATTAGATATTGACGATTTCCTAATAATAAATTGTTTCGTTTGAAATGAAATTGTGTATTGACTCAATACATTACACAATACCACAACAGGTAATATTAGGTGTCTTAAGTAGAGGCATTATGGGGCTTTCAGGACAAACGCAAATTCAGCGGTTTTTAATCAGTGGCTACGTATTTGTGACGTGTGATGACGTATGTGTGACGTCATACGGTGACGAGGTGGAGTGTGTGACGTCACGGGTGTGACGTGGTGGTGTGACGTCACTAATACGCTATTGAACTTTAAGCAGAGACCAGAGAGCCCTAATTTTCATTTTATTTTACGTTTATTTATGATGAAAAAGTGTTAAATAATTGTCTAAAATGATAATTTACATGAATTTACAATTTTTTTGTAAAAAAAACGAAGAAAAACGAGAAAAAACGAAGTTTTTATAATTTCGACGTGGGTGGTCCCTCTTGGGAGGTTATCTTATCTCTTATCTTATCTGTTATCTTATCTTATCTTAGATAAGGATAAGATAAGACCCCCCCTTATCTTACCCCCCCCTTGGTTGGGGGGCTTCGCCCCCCCCAAACCCCCCCGGGTGTTGCGCAGATCAGGCTAGTAAGGCTTAATTTCTTCGCCCATTAACTTGCAAACGGCGGTAATAGCTACTAATTTAAGTCTAAAACTCAACATACTTGGTTTTACTTGAGATTATTTTACAAGGGTTATATTTTACTACTCTTTCTTAATTAATGACTTACACTTTCCTATCACGAAATCATAGTTTTTTCATCAAATATAATTATTTTACATTTATTCAACCGGTTTTAGAATACAAAAAATCACGGAGGCCATTTTAACTAGCCGGTCAATTAATAACATTCTTCCCCTTTCTATTTCTCTGCAAACTCCGCTTAACCACAATTATTTTATGCAAATATTCTATTTCTATTTCTGACTACTCTCTTTATTCTTTTATACACCATTATTTCACTTTTTTCTCTGAATTATTTTATTTATCCATTTTACTACCGTGGCCTTTAGAAAGGCCGTTTCGGCTTTCTCTCAAAATTTTTACTGCGGGCTTCATCTCTAAGTCTCCGACTTTTTTGCCGCTAATAATTATTATGTTTCTCCGGACTTTAACTAATATTTTTACCCCGAGCAGGTTCAAACATGTTCAAGGTCATTTGGGACTTACAAAAAAAAGGAACTTGACTGTAGCGGACATGCCAGCCGACCAGCCAAGTATAGGGGCAGTTCATCGTAGCTGGGCAGGCCAGCCGACCGAGTGAACCAAGGAGTGGGGGACCGCAGAAACCGCACTGCGCGAACCACCCGGGTATGTTTGTTTTTTGGGGGGTGTGATAGGAATCAGGTATGGGAACATAGTTTAAGTACCCTTGAGTGTTAGTTAGTCAAAAATAAGAAAGAACCCACGCAAAGCCATGCAAAGAAAGGATAGTAAAGAAGGCAAGCGCCGAGGCCAAGTGCAAACGAGGGAAGGGACCTAACGGTCCCGTGATCAAACTGATCTTGACGCCCAGGGAACGTCTCACAGCGGCTCCGAAACTTCTCGCCTACGTACGGAGTAGTCTTTCCCAGGCACGGCGACATTCCTCGGTACATGGGCGGCGCTCAACCCCGGTGACTCGACGGCAACCTCCTCAGACATCGAGCGGCGCAAGCGAGTTGACCTGCTTGGGTGCACGCTTGGCTTTGGCTCCGAGGCGGTATACCACGTAGGGATGCGCTTCTCCGAAGACAACGCCGAATGCCCGGTGTCTCCGATGGTGTCCGCCGAGTCCCAAAAGTTGGCCGGAGAGGTCGGTGCTGCTTCTTGGATAGTCCCGTGACGGCTCGATCCGGAGTGGTGCTGTGGCGTGAGCAGCTCCTGGTTTTATCAACTTTTCCGCTGACTCAGCGAGAAATCGACGTCTCTCATTGGCTCAGCGGCTGGGCCAATCAGAAGCGAGCTAGAGTTTATGACTAACCCACGGCCACGCTGCGGAATTATTCATCACTCCAGCCAGATCCCGAGGATGCCAGCCACAGAGAAGACTCCACCGATGCTTCTGAGGAAACCTACTCGGCCCAAGAAGATGGTTATGCCTCGGAGGGACCCCTTTGCTCAGTTGCCCGCTAAAAACCCCAAATCTCCGGTGCGAAATCGAACGAGGACCAAGCCGGCGTCACCCACTCCAGTTCTGCCTCAGCGGGTAGTCATCTCCTCCTACGCCGCGAGATCCGGAAGTCTTCTTCGAGAAATTCTTGGGGGGAAGAGAGACTACGCAGAGAAATATGTTCTGCAGGTGGGACCAACTTCAGCTCCGGCTCCCGTGGTCGTCCCAACAACGGAAGGCAGGCCGATTCCACTCATCGCACCCAGTGAACGATGCCGGCCCAAATCACCGTTTCCGGGAGTCAAGACCCACCGCCTGTGGAAGCTCAAGCCCGGGCTTTATTGTCTGCTGGACTTCAATGCGGAAGAGAGAGTGGCCTTGCTGCTTCTGGGGAAAACCGTCGTGCAAACGCCATTACCCACTGGTGTACCTCTTCCACATCGGAGTCTGAAGAAGACGTACTTGGAGATTGGGGTGCCAACGGATGGACAACTGAGCCAGCGAGTCACCGCTAAGTGGATATCACTTTAATTTAATTGATACCACAAAACGGCCTTTCTAAAGGCCACCAATATTAATAGTTTTGCAATCAAGTTGAACGCTGAAATAATTCGTACCCGAAAACTAATGGACTATTCAATGTGCAATATATTATTATTATACAAAAATGAATATAAAATACAATTCTTTTTCCTTATTTATCACGCCACTTCACTCACTTACTTTCGCCCAGAACTTTTAATCGTCTCGGTCAAACCGCTTTATCGGCCCCCTAATTGCTACCGACTTAAGACACAAAGTTTTGGATTAATAATGTTTAGTCTTCATCTCTAAACACATTATATTTTTATCAACTAACTACCACCGATTTCAGTCAACAAAAGTGTACCGAAATTTGTTATGCATCATAGTGACACAAAGAGATGTGTCTCCTTAACCTTTGGCGGAAAGTTTTTAAACCTCACGGTCAAACTTCTTTATTTGGCTCCCCTGACGATGCCCGACCGTAGTAAATAACGTTTGGCGGAAAACTTTTAAACTTCGCGGTCAAAACAACTTTATTTTGTTCCCCTTACTACGTAACGTACAGAAATCGGTTTTGTAAATTTCACCGGTCACGAGATCTTTTGGCGGGATACTTCACTGCTGTAGGGTCATTTCCATTACTTACCGTACTCAAAGCAAATTATTTGTGTCAAAATGAATGAACTCGATGAAGCTGGCAGGATATTTCAAACCTTGTCACCAAAATAACTTTATTCTACTGCGCTAACTACAACCACGCAGCCACACAAAATATTTGGCGGAAAATATTTAATCGTCGTGGTCTAAATCCTTTGTGTGTCTCGCTTAACCTTTGGCGGAAAGATGTCAAACATCGTGGTCAAACTATTTTATTTTATTCCCCTAACAATGTCCGACCATGTTCTATAAAGATTGGCGGAAAAAGTTTAAACATCACGGTCAAAATCACTAGATTCTTTCCCCTAGCTACGTACCGTACAGAATACTGTTTTAGAACTTTCATCGGGCTAACCATGTTTTGGCCTAAACAATTAAAACTTTTGGGCTAATGTATTTGGTTCCCGTTCCTCCCGACATTTGAAACGGCCTTTCTAAAGGCCACGGAAAAAATGTTGAGTAAGTGTAATTCATGCGCACCAATAGGAAGCCAGAGTGAGTTGACAACACCCGAGAGCTTGTCGATCTCCCTTCACTTGTTCCTGCACCGCTGAAGAGCCAAGATGGACCAGACTGGAACGACCTCTGCTCCTCCCCCAATCCTGAAGAGGGCCAGCGAGAATTCTGACGGCGCGGTCCACAAGAAGCGGGTGACTTGGGCAGACTTGCCGCCCGTGGAGGAGATTCTGTCTGAGATGACTCGACAGTGGGAGCTCGTCACGCCTATCCAAGACACCTGGGCCGAAATACTGTCAACGACTCCGCAGAAGAAGCTGGCAAGGTTGGAACGGAGGTTTGCAGCTCCACTGGCTCGGTTCAGCTCCTCCAAACCTCCAATTCACCGGCTGTGGCGTCTCGATCCAGGCCTCTACGAAGTGCTGTACACCGAGACATCAGGTCGACTGGTTTTCGTGAGGGATTCGACGCAGACGTTGAGGGTCCAGCTGCCGAGATCAATGGAGTGGCCCAGCACTTCTACGAGGTTCCTGAAGAAGGACGAGCCAGGCAAAGACCCTCGCTATCCAAATGGATTCGCCTACTGGATCTAGTTTCCACCCTGGCCTTTCTAAAGGCCACCAAATTTTCAAGTCGTTTGTGCACTCATGCAGTAGCTACGTTACTATTTTAATGCAGCACCTCATGTGTTAATAATCACAATGCCAAGTAGATACCGGCTCAAAGTAATGTATTTTGACCGTAAATTTCATTAATCTTTCGGTCAACATAGTTTATTTTAAATGCGCTAAAGGTTTGAGTAAAGAAAATTACAAGTCTTTCATCAACTTAACTATCCTCGTTTCCTATACGGTACGTTGGTGTTGTACCTTAGGGTATTTTCCATTCGCTCTTGATTCCACTGAAGCGAGGAGACATGGACCCTTCAGAGACTACTGCAGCTGTGCAAGCAATCCTGCCAAAGAAGTCCATCTTCGATCCGGCAGACGAGGCTCCCACATCGAGCGCCCCGAAGTACATCGCACGTCCGCTGAACTTTGGTCCCGACCTCTCGGAGTCGTCAGATGACGAGACCAGGGACTACACCAGAAGGACTGACCCCAAGCTTTCGACCGGAAGTTCGACCTCCGGTACACCGAAAATACGGTACGCCCAGGGCGAAGAACGCTCCACGGTGTACCTACGAGTTGAAGAGAGGAGCGAAGAAGGGCGAGGCGTGTGGCAAGTACTGCAGGCTGGGCGAGGATTTGTACTCCACACACAACCGAGCGGCAAGACCCAAAGCAAGTTTCGACTTGGAACCGTTCGCTGAGGGTACAAAATTTGAAAGACTGAAGGTGTCGAAGAAGTATAAACTTCTGCAACAGTGCAAAGAGCCTAGATCGGTCATCTTTCTAGATGAACATAAAATTAGAAAGGTAAGACTGCCTAAATTCATGATGCCAATACCCAAGACTGGGTCATATTTAATATTTAAAAAGAATGTACCGAAGACAGAGGGACGAAAAGCAACGCCGATTTGGAAGTCCGACTAAGCTGGAGGAGCTGGTCCTAAACGGCCTTTCTCAAGGCCACCATTTCATTCATTCGTTTTGCAGCTATCAGTGCAGCCTCTTTTAGACTGACCAACAAAGTACATTATGATATTAAATTAAAAGATTTAACGAGCTCCCAAACAAACTAACATTTATAACTTTTTTTTAAGGAACTTATAAAATAAGTTTCTGTGTTCTGTTTCCCAATGAATTTTTTATTAATAAATATTTGCCCAAACCAAATATTAGTTATTTGATTAGGTCAGCAAAATAAAAGATGAATCAGCATAGCTTATGCGATTTAAGAAGCTACCAGTGTATTCTGTACGGTACGTTGGGTCGTACTTAAGCGTACCATTCAAATGAAATTTCATGAACTGAAAATGGTCTACGAGATCGTCCACTATCAAAATGCGAGGAGCCACTACATCACCCGATGGCCATGGAACCAGCGGGCCAACCTTCAAAGAGAAGTCCGGGACCGATCGGACATCGCTCTGGTCGCCAAGGAACTGGACAGCATCGCGGCCGACCCCCGCGGGAAGACAGTCCGGCTCCAGCTGCTGGAACCTGGGGTGTGGGTCCCGCCAACTCCTCTGGAGGATGACATGCCACTTAAGTCCGCGGTGCTGAAAGACCTTCGGCGCCTACTTAAGATCAGCGGCCGGGTCATCGTCATCATCAATTGCAAGTAAGGGCACAGTCTGCGGACCACGGCACCACCTCATACAACATCTGAGGGCGGACACAAACGGCCTTTTTCAAGGCCACCATTACACTCAATCGTTTAAAGAGTTTGCTGAGCTAACTTATATTGTATTTTTAATTAATTTTATATTTGTCGTTTCGACACTATAACCACCATTTCTCGTTTTGACACTAACAGTGCAGCCTCTTTTAGTCTTTGACCAACAAAGTATATTATGATATTAAATTAAAAGATTTAACGAGCTCAAAACAAACTAACATTCATGACTTCTTTTTAACAGTTTCTGTGTTCTGTTTCCCAATGAATTGTTTTATTGAGAAATATTTCCTCAAACCAACATTCACTCGTTTTGACACTATCAGTGCCACCTTTTTTAGTCTTTGATCAACAAAATACATTATGATATTAAATTAAAAGATTTAATGAGCTCAAAACAAATTACCTAACATTAATAACTTCATTTTTAACAGTTTCTGTGTTCTGTTTCCCAATGAATTGTTTTATTGAGAGATATTTGCTCAAATCAAATATTAGTTATTTGAGTAGGTCAGCAAAATAAAATGGTATGCGATTTAAGAAGCTACCAGTATATTCTGTACGGTACGTTGGGTCGCACTTAAGCGCATGTAGTGGTCCATTACCATTCTCATCCTACTCACCATGGCACCACTTGACATGCCTCCCACCTGGAAGCGACTGCAAGACACGATGGAAGATGTGCTAGATGAAGAGTTTGATGAGGTCGTTGAGGAAGTAATTGCTATGCCAGACGAAGATCCTCATGTTGACATGGAAGTTTTCAGCAACTTCGATGAAGCTGAAACATCATCTTTCGCATCGGACATTGATGAATTCATTGATTTGACCGTTGCTTACCATGTCACAGAGTCCGAAGCCGACAGCTTTGAATATTTCCTTTCGATCGAAGATGGCGAGGGAGACACGACCCCTGTTCTACCTGATGCTCCTGATGCCAGACGGAGACTATTTGACGGTTGCAGCGATGAGGAGGATGATGATGGTGTCGCATACTTAAGCGATCGTTAGACTTTTAGTCTACTTCAAAACGGCCTTTCTAAAGGCCACCATTACACTCAATCGTTTATTGACTTTGCAGAGCTAACTTGTATTTTTATTTAATTTTATATTTGCTACAAGCTGGCTGCTACAAACGAGTGAAAAATTGATAGCCGTGAAAACGGCTGTTTTGTATAGGTTTTACACAGTAAAACCTTATGGAGCGTAACTACTCTGCGTTAGCATCTTCATCGGATAAATAATCTGCTCCAACTAATCTTTCCAACGCAGCGATCACTTCTCTTGATGTTATACTAGTTCTGCTTGTTACAGAATGAACTTGTACGGGTTGATTTTCACCGGTCACTTGCCTCCCCGTAGGCAATGTTTGAAAAGGTGGTGTAGTAGAGGATATTTCAGGGACCTGTATAGGCTGCTCCATTACGATGTTGTCGCTAGAAAGGTTCGTGCAATAATGATTTAGAATCATGTTCACAGGTTAATTTGATGAGCCAATGAGATTGAAGGTGCTGATGTCAGCAAAAAATGAACCAATAGGAATTTAGTGCTGAGGTAAGCATTTGATATATAAGTAGAAAATTCAGGCATTGGTTCTCATTCCTACTTCTGGAACTGCATACAGCGCATGGAACAGCCATTCAACTACGATGTATTACTGCCATCGTTGTAATGAAGATTTCTCTAACGAAGATTTGTATGTATTGCATTGTGAAATTTATCATAATGGTACGGAAAATACACCGTCCGACTGTGAAGACCATCCGGACTTTGTACGCTTCCTTGCCGAAAATTCTACGGAGCAGAACAGGCCAAGTGTCATCGCATATGCACCCCCAAGAGAAGATGTGGTGGATCCTATAGATGAATCGTCTCAACCTTCGACTACAGGAACACCGAGTGAAGCTACACCCCCAAGAGAAGATGGATTCTGCTGATGAATCGTCTCAACCTTCGACTACAGGAACTCCGAGGCAAGATTCTACGTTGGGAGTGGAAGTTTTAGTGGAAGCATTTGAGAGAGCTGTTGTCCGACATTATAGAATAAGCAATACAAATTCGCTTGAACTACAAAATTTCCTTACTATAGTAAAAGATGTCATTGTTGAAAAACTAAATTATGAACTCCACCGATTGAATTTCATAAAATTCGGATTGCTATTAGATACAACTTTTAATAATGTTGAAGGAGAACTGTCCAACAGAGGGTTTCTCTCTAGAAACCGCAGTATCATGGTGACCTCAAATATTGATGAAATTGTTGAGGAATGTTTGCAGGAACTGGTACTCAAAATAACGGAACATGAAGCTCGAGGATCTGGATGGTCCCTGCTCAACATTAACAGTCTGGATTTACGCGTTCATAAACGTGGATACGGAGTGAACCGCACCCCCCGCGGAAGCGCACCCGACCTTTGGAAACGTGCTTGCCCAAGGCGCTCCACGGGAGGGGCTCACCAACGCTCTCAGGAGTTCAGAACAAAAAAAAAAAAAAACAAACTTGTGGAACCAGCAATTTAATTTAACCTCCATAAATCAACAACAAAATTAACAACAGCAAAACAGAGCAAAATCGGGAACATCAAAGGTCCACAGTGATAAATTTGATAACAAAAGATTTTTACCAGAAGTCAATGTCACCAAGGTTGGCCAACCAGAATATCGATATTCAAAATTCAAGAACAACAGTATTTAAAAAATTCCCCCTTTCTGAAACTTTAACTTTAAAATTGGAATTGATAAATTAAATAAATAAATAAATAACAACCAATAAATCTCAATAAATAAACATAACAAATTACAAACACAAAATACACAAAAGAATTGGCGTGCCGAATTTTGAGGTTGACAAAAATATAATTCCACCCGGAGACCTGTGGCGCAGGGCGGGCTCCTAATGGGATATTAACCTAACATAGAGACTACAAATAAATAAATAAATACTGTCACACATAAATAACAAAATATCACAGTTCATTGGTGGAGTGGCATATCACAGTCGTTCGTTTATGGCCTCATGGCACTGGAAAGAAGAGCGGCCTGCAGCTTCGGCAAGTGGGGACCAAGGCCATGTATGTCCCCTAGGTGGGCAGGCGGACGGACCAGGCCGGAACCATCATCTGCAGGGCATTGTCGGTGGGACCAAGTCCCCAGCTGGACCCCGAAAGGCTGCGTTGGGCAGATTAAATTACCGCATTATAGCACAAAAATCACTGGTTGAAATGTCAAAATTACTATAATTACTCTTGAAAACCCAGAGTGACGAAATTGTGCGTCTTGCAGTCACGTTCACCAACGGCACCTATGATCTTTTTCAGGACGTTGCGTCACAGCTGGTGAAAAGAAGAAAAACAACACCGAATATTCCAGAATGACAGCATACAGAAAACACTAACCAGGAAAAAAAAACAACACTATAACAAATGAGACGTGACATCACACATGGTGGGCAAAACGTCACGGCTCAACCTCCCCCTCCAAAAGGGAACCACCCGGCAAAACAAAAGGCAAACAACCTCTCCCCAAAACTAGAAGAACACTCACACCAGGAACGCTCAGGACAGTCTGAAAGCGGGGGCGTCAAGCTTTCCCAAAACCAGGGGACTACTCACCCAAAGTTATTTGTGCAGGCCTGCAAAAGAGAAACAGGGAAAAACCAGAACAGAGTGAGGGGGACAGAAAGGTGATCAGGCTTCCTGGCCCTGCACACTTCCCGCACAGACTTCCGAGCTACTTAAGGATTTCCGCGGTGAGGTTTAAGATGACTGATGTGCACCTTCCGCAAAACCTTTCCGGTCTGGGGATCTCCCAGCCGGGCCGTCACAGGAGTGAGGAACTCCAAGATGCGGTGGGGACCTGTCCACCTGTAACACAGCTTGGCGGCTCTCTTGTCAACAGCCGAACTGGCTGGATGAGCCTTGCAGAAAACCAGATCCCCCACCTGGAAGGGGTTGTCAACTCTACCTCGGTTGTATTTCCTCCTCACAAGTTCTCTAGCCCTAATGAGATTACGCCTGGCCGCTTGCCAAGTTTCCTTGACATCGGGCGTACCAGGCGGTGGCAGAAGGTCGCCAATCCTCCAAACATTTGCCAAGGGGTTGTTTGGTTTGAAGCCAAACATCAACTCGAAAGGAACCGCCTTGTGACTCTCATGGGTAGCAGTGTTGAAAGCGAATTGGATCCAAGGGAGCTCTTGATCCCAGGTTGTCTGTCTTTCAGCATGGAAAGCGATGAGAGCGGAACGAAGATTTCGGTTGAACCTCTCAGCATGAGAAGGCTGTGGGTAGTAAGGGGATGTGGTCACATGGCGGATACCGTGCCCAAAGCACATTCTTTTGAAAAGATGCGAGACAAATTGGGTTCCGTTATCGGAAACTATGGTGGCGGGAATCCCAAAGTGTTGGAACAGTTGGGTTCGAAGTACCTGAACGGTGAGCTGTGCAGTGGCATTCCTTAAGGGAAAAAGCCAGCAGAACTTGGAGAAGGCATCCACACAAACAAGCAGGAAATTGTTTCCCGACTTGCTACGTGGGAGAGGCCCAACATAGTCGATGAAAACCTTCTCCAGAGGTCTCTCCGCCACCTCAGATGACAACAACCCTAACTTGGTATTCTGAGCGGGCTTACTGAGCGAGCACGTTTGGCAAGAACGCACCCGCCCCGCAATGTCCCGGTCCATACCCTTCCAGATGAACAGTTCCCTAATCTTGGAGATGGTCTTGTGGATCCCTAAATGCCCACCCACAGGGGAAGAATGAAAATACTCAAAGACCATCGGAATAAGAAGACTTGGCAGCACAATTTTAGGTTTACCCTGTTGCCGAGCTCGACAGCAGAGGGCACCCTGGGACAGAAAATAAGGGGGGTGGGCTCCCCCATTCTGGAGCTCACCAATGATTTTAGCCAGCTCAGGATCGTTTAACTGGTGGGGAATGATATCCGAAAAGGCCAGAGGAAATTCCAGAAGCACGGCACACTCCGTCTGCTCCGGATCAGAAAGATGGTCGTCGGGGAAATGATACATCCTAGAAAGTGTGTCAGCAATGACATTCTGAGTGCCTCGTACATGTTGGACGGTAAACTTAAGGGACGAAATTTGCACCACCCAACGACCAATTTTCCCGAGCTGGCGAGGGTGCGCGAGAAGCCATGAGAGTGCCTGGTTGTCGGTCTCCAGCAAAAATTCCTTATGTTCAAGGAACCTTCGGAACTTGTTTACACCAAAGACAACAGCCAGACACTCCAGCTCGTATACAGAAGAACTTTTCTTCTCGCAAGATGTCAAAGTTCGAGAGGCGAAAGCGATAGGCTGCCTAACACCATCTACTTCTTGGGATAACACGGCCGCAATGGCTTGTGAGGAGGCATCCGTCTGCAAAATGAACCTACGACTGAAATCCGGCATCGCCAACACAGGAGGTTGCATCACCGCCTCCTTCAAGAGCTCAAAGGACGTCCGCTGCGCTTCACCCCACTCAAACTTGGCGCCTTTCTTCCTGAGCGCATTCAAAGGTGCGGCCAACTCCGCAACATTGGGGATGAAGCGTCGATAGAAATTCACCATGCCAACAAACCTAGCAATGCCTTTGGCGTCCTTGGGTGGAGGAAACTCCCGGATGGCCTGAGTCCTAGCGGGATCTATGCGGACGCCCTTGGAGGAGACCAGATGGCCCAAGAAAGAAATTTCGGCTTGAGCGAAACTAACTTTGTCCGGATTCACGGTAAGGCCAGCCCTACGCAAACGAGTCATAACTTCCTCCAGATGAACAAGGTGGTCCTCAAAACTCTCACTGTAAACAAGAAGGTCGTCCAAGTAATTGAACACAAACTTGAACTTCACATCGTGAAAAATGGAATCAAGAAGTCGGGTGAGGGTTTGAGCTCCCACAGCTAAGCCCATGGGGACTCGTGTGAACTGATACAAGTTCCACGGAACACAGAAGGCAGTGAGAGGTCGGGACTCCACTTTCAATGGAATTTGGTGATAAGCCTGATTGAGATCAAAAACGGAGAAATACTTGGCCTTACCGAACCAGTCGAAAGCAGAATGCAGGTCGGGGAGAGGGACGGAGTCGATTTCAATCTTGGCGTTGAGCTTGCGATAATCAATGACCATACGAGACTTTCCATTTGGTTTCGGGACAAGAAATGCTGGACTGGCATAGCTGGAATTGGAGGGTTCGATGACCCCATTTTTGAGCAGGTCATCAATGATGCCTCTGAGAGATTCCATTTTGGGTGGAGCTAACTTGTACGGATGAGAACGTACAGGACGAGTGTCCGTGAGACGAATTTCATATTCCAGCAGATTGGTAGCCCCCAACCTTGGCGTAAGCACCTCAGGGAAAAGCTTGCAAAGATCCCTGATAGCCTCAGCCTCCGTCGGAGCTAGATGCCCTAAGGGATCGGTCTTGGTACCATTCTCTGTCTCAGGCTCTACAGCAGCAGCGGCACTCAAGACCTCATCAGCAAAAGGAATGGACACTCGTCTGGAAAACCGAAAGTAACACTGACCTCGACCTAAATCCAAAATTAGGCCAGTGTGTTTGATGAAGTCCGCTCCCAGGATGATTGGAAAGCAAAGGTCCTTAGCCACAAGAAAGCTCCACACCCAGGAAAAATGCTCAATCTTTATTTTGATTTGAGCTTCGCAATTGATGACAAGAGGTGATTTAGAAGCAGTCCAGCATATAGAAGAGTTTGGCTCAGTCTGCCTGATGAAACCTCCAGAAAATAATTCTTCATAAAAACGCAAGGGAGATTAGACAACGGGCGGCTCCAGAATCCACAAGGGCCTTCTGCACCGTGTCTCCAGCTAAAATGTTCAGGCGAGGGCAGACTGAGCGTGCCGCTTTGACCCCCATCGAGGCAACCCCACGCATCCCCCGCAACAGAGGCTCCTTCTCAGCAAAATCAGATCTAACTACCTCTTTGAACCCCTTTTGCAGCATTCCACTTGAAGTCTTAGAAAAAATTTTAACATCATCTTTTACTTTATTCCCCGAGGACTCCCGTGACAAGAACCCCCGGGTCCTCACAAGTTTTTTGGAAGGTTAGCATTCCTTCTTCCTTGTTGACAGTCACGTCTGACGTGACCAATACCACCGCATCCCCAACAGGTAGGAACACGCCTCTGCTGCTCATTGGTGGGAGACACGTGGGATACCCCGACAGAAGCCGCCGCGACACCGGGTCCTCTCCGGGGAAGATGCCCCAGGGACTGGGCCCTTTGAGAATCAGCGGCCTGGACAGTGCGTGAGAGGATAGACAATCTATCCAGGTCCGCGAAGGAAGATGGTCTTGGAGCGAAAAGCAGCCGGGATCTCTCCCCAGGATTGAGACCCACGAGAATGATGTCCACCAGCTGAGTCTCGGTAAGGTCCAACCGCAACACTCGCCCCACCATGCGGATGTCATTGGCAAACTGGCTGAGGGACTCGTTGGGTGCCTGCGGGCGGAAAACTTTCTCAACCTTCAGTCTTTCCATGACTTGGAAAGGGACAAAGAAACTCAACACATCAGCATGAAAGAAATCAAAGCTCGTTTGGCGCTTG
The DNA here is from genome assembly GCA_030545055.2 of Neoaliturus tenellus. Classification (NCBI taxonomy): domain Eukaryota; kingdom Metazoa; phylum Arthropoda; class Insecta; order Hemiptera; family Cicadellidae; genus Neoaliturus; species Neoaliturus tenellus. The sequence goes on along the minus strand of CM061533.1, from coordinate 154,012,081 downwards.
AGGCAGTCTACCAATCTGTCACTCAACGGCTTCCTGCAAAGCGGAGCAAGAAGCTCCAACAGCATGATATCGGAGATGCCAGGATGTTCCTTAATTCTCAAAACCTTTTCCAGGAACTTGATCAGTGCCTCCACATCCAGTCCGTCAACTGGTCGAAGGTCCTGCAAGGCGGAGGAGAGAGGATGAGGCAATTTCGCAAAGGCACCGCAAAAACCCTTTTGCGGCGCATCCGCAACGGAAGCCACCGGGGTGGCGACAGACGCCGCGGGAGCGAGGAACAGGGCAGGCACCCGCAACACCCCATCCATCCCGTGGACCACCTCCTGGGCAGCCGCAGGAGGAACGGAGGTCACGGACCCCCCGACCGGTCCAGCCCCCACAACACCAGTCTCCCCCCCAGCAGACCCCGCCGCAGCGCGCTCGAGAGCTTCCACGGCACTCTTCACAACACCAGCAGACCGCAGGCGGTCAATGACTTGTTCAAATTCAGCACACCTACCCTCCACCCAGGTCTTATCCGTCGGCTCAAGATCCGGGACCCCGGCCAACAGACTCAACCTGGTTTGCCAGTGGAGCAGCTGAGTGAGGAGCGAGACTTTTGACCTGCCCGAGGGCAACTCACTCCAGCCCTCAAGCTCACCACTCAACTCCTCCACCCGCTCCCTACACACTTCCAACTCATCCTCCGACTTGAGGCCAACAGGCCAACTTTGAGCCTGTCCAAGAATGCCTCGGACCTGACTTCGCAGACTTCTCACATCTGGAGCAGGGGCCTCCCCACGTGACAGAACCTCAAAAATCAGCTCACCCTTCCGCAGGTGTTCCGGGACAATTCCCGACATCGTGTCCTCAGCCAGCTGCCACACAAAGAACACAGCAACACAACACAATTGCACAAAATCCTTAACCTCCTAAGGTGTCTGGGCGAAAATTCCTACGCAACCATTCTGGGGTCCAACAGAAGACGCTATCCCACTCGCCACACACACACACTCCACCAAATTGAAGAACCACGCACACACACATACATACACTCACACACACCAAACTAACACAACTCCTCCGAGACTACACTTCAGAACCAACCACGCTCTGCTACCATCTGAACCGCACCCCCCGCGGAAGCGCACCCGACCTTTGGAAACGTGCTTGCCCAAGGCGCTCCACGGGAGGGGCTCACCAACGCTCTCAGGAGTTCAGAACAAAAAAAAAAAAACAAACTTGTGGAACCAGCAATTTAATTTAACCTCCATAAATCAACAACAAAATTAACAACAGCAAAACAGAGCAAAATCGGGAACATCAAAGGTCCACAGTGATAAATTTGATAACAAAAGATTTTTACCAGAAGTCAATGTCACCAAGGTTGGCCAACCAGAATATCGATATTCAAAATTCAAGAACAACAGTATTTAAAAAATTCCCCCTTTCTGAAACTTTAACTTTAAAATTGGAATTGATAAATTAAATAAATAAATAAATAACAACCAATAAATCTCAATAAATAAACATAACAAATTACAAACACAAAATACACAAAAGAATTGGCGTGCCGAATTTTGAGGTTGACAAAAATATAATTCCACCCGGAGACCTGTGGCGCAGGGCGGGCTCCTAATGGGATATTAACCTAACATAGAGACTACAAATAAATAAATAAATACTGTCACACATAAATAACAAAATATCACAGTTCATTGGTGGAGTGGCATATCACAGTCGTTCGTTTATGGCCTCATGGCACTGGAAAGAAGAGCGGCCTGCAGCTTCGGCAAGTGGGGACCAAGGCCATGTATGTCCCCTAGGTGGGCAGGCGGACGGACCAGGCCGGAACCATCATCTGCAGGGCATTGTCGGTGGGACCAAGTCCCCAGCTGGACCCCGAAAGGCTGCGTTGGGCAGATTAAATTACCGCATTATAGCACAAAAATCACTGGTTGAAATGTCAAAATTACTATAATTACTCTTGAAAACCCAGAGTGACGAAATTGTGCGTCTTGCAGTCACGTTCACCAACGGCACCTATGATCTTTTTCAGGACGTTGCGTCACAGCTGGTGAAAAGAAGAAAAACAACACCGAATATTCCAGAATGACAGCATACAGAAAACACTAACCAGGAAAAAAAAAACAACACTATAACAAATGAGACGTGACATCACACATGGTGGGCAAAACGTCACGGCTCAGGAGATCGTGGCAGCAGTTATATTCCACTGCCAGCAAAGATAAAAAATACTTTGTCATGCATCAATGTTCAAAACAATGACAATGAATGCTTCAGATATTCTATGTTAGCAAAACATCTAGTGAATGAAGGTGTCCAACATCCGGAACGACCTAATAGAAGGTATCAAGAACTAATCTGTAGGTATAATTTTAATGGGCTAAACTACCCAGTGTCATTGGCCGAGATAGGACGTTTTGAAAAACGCAATCCAGGTGTATCTATTAATGTTTTAGACTCGACAGTAGAAACAATGTCTACCCTTTAAAAGTAGTGACTTGGCAACTTGCAGATCATACAGATTTATTGCTACTAACAGATGGTGATGTTTCACATTATGTGTATATAAAAGATTTTACTAAACTGATTCACAAACAACTTACAAAAAGGAAAAGTCAAATAACAGTTTGTAAAAGATGTTTCTGTTTTAAGAATATCGCTTTTATTAGAGGAGGTCATCGTTGGCTGACGGAACACTCTAAGCTTTGTGGAGATCATGCGGCAGTAAAGGTTATCCTGCCTACCCCGAGGAATTCCGTTCTGAAGTTTAAAACATACATCACCAATACCGAATACCAATAGTCATTTACGCAGATTTTGAATCTTCGTTGATACCAGTAGAAAACATAGATCCCGATGCACCCGACAGTGGAAAATATCAAAGACATGAACCAAACAGCTATTGTCTTTTGGTAAAATCGACACTTTCCGAAGAACATCTTCAGCACTATGGTTTTCCAACATCGCCAAAACTTTACCGGGGAGAGGAAGCTGCAAAACGATTTGTTGACGATCTTTAAATTATTGCTGAAAAGGTATCTACCCTCTATAGCCACATCGTTCCAATGGAAACTCTGAACCCACTTCAAGAACTGTGTCATTTAATGGAGGACGTTTGTTACTTGTGCAAAAAGGAGTTTACTGAAGATAACATCAAGGTTCATGACCATGATCATTTGACAGGCGCTTATAGAGGAGCTGCTTGCAACGCCTGCAACATCAATTTCAAACTCCCAAATTTTATACCTGTTGTATTACACAACCTAAGTGGATTCGACGCTCACTTTATTATCCCTGAGCTCGGTCGAGACAAAGGTCAAATAGATGTATTGGCACAAACTACAGAAAAATTTATCAGCTTTTCGAAGAAAGTAAAAAATATCAAATTAAGGTTCATAGATTCATTAAGATTTATGCCTTTCAGTTTGATGACACTTTCAAAGAATTTAGAAAGAAGAGACTTGATTGAAACGAGGGAGCTTGTTTCAGAAGATAAGTTGGAGCTTGTATTAAGGAAAGGAGTATTTCCCTACGACTATATAGACTCCATTGCCCGATTTGACTAGACTGAACTACCTCCACCAGAAATGTTTTATAGTAAACTCAATGAATCACCAGTAGATCCGGAGGATTATGATCATGCTGTTAAGGTATGGACAGAACTTAACATGTCTACGCTTGGAGATTACAGTGATTTTTATGTGAAACTTGAGATGTAACTCTCCTTTGTGATGTAATGGAGGAGTTTAGAAATTCCTGTTTGAAAGCTTTTGGACTCGACTGTTTTTATTATTTCACCTCTCCGGGATAAGCTTGCCAGGCAATGATGAAAGAAACTAAATGTGAACTCCAACTTTTGACGGACATTGACATGGTTCTCATGATTGAAGATGGTGTTCGAGGAGGGCTAACACAATCAGTTACATGTTATGTCAAAGCCAATAACAAACATCTTACAAATTATAATCCAAGAGAATATTCAGTTTATCTGGGCTACTTTGACGCCAATAACCTATATGGTTATGCCATGTCCATGCAATTGCCTTACGGTGGTTTTTGCTGGGTAGAACCTACTGTATTAGGAGACACCGTAAACATCCCAAAGTTCAATGATATTGGATACATTTTGGACTTTGACTTCGAGTATCCACAAAATCTTCACGACCATCATTATGATCTTCCTCTCCTACTAAGGACCGAGATTCCTCCAGGAGGTAAACATCCCAAGTTGATGACAACACTTGAAAATAAAACTAACTATATAGCACATTACTGGATTGTGCAACAAGCCATTGAACTGGGCATAAAAATTGTTAGAATTAATCGGGTACTTCAATTTACACAAAATCCTTAGTTGAAACAATATATTGATTCTAATACTGCAAGAAGAGCTGCTGAAACATCACATTTCCATAAAGAGTTTTATAAACTGATGAATAACGCAGTTTATGGAAAATGTATCGAAAACAAAAGGAATCACATGAATCTGAAACTGGTCTCTGACGAAAAGAAAATGTTAAAATTAGTTCAAAAGCCTAACTTCAAAACTTCTATTGTAATTAATGAAAATCTTGTAGCAGTCTGCATAGACAAAACCAATGTTGTCATGGATCGACCTCTATATGTAGGAATGTGTATACTTGACATTTCAAAGACCCATATGTATGACTTCCATTACAACAAGATGGTTTCCTACTACGGACGGGATAAAATTGGAATATGCTACATGGACACTGATGGGATCGTCTACTGGATCAAGACACTCGACATGTATGAAGACCTCAGAGTGTTTCCTCACAGGAATTCCTTTGACTTCTCAGACTACCCCATTGACCATCCAACCTATTACAACTGCGTAAACAAAAAGGTGTTAGGAAAGTTTAAAGATGAAACTTCTGGTGTGCCCCTAAAAGAAATTGTAGCCCTTATGTCAAAGATGTATGCCTTAAGGATGTTTACATGCAGAACAGAAAATGACACGGCGGATGAAAATGAAGCCGGAATCATTAAAAAGGCAAAAGGAATTAAGAAAAATTATATAATGAAGAAAATGAGATTCGAACATTACTATAATTGTTTATTTAAAGGAGCTGAGTACAATGCAACTTTCAACACCATCCGGAGTTTTAAGCACAATTTTTACAGTTTAACAGTAAAAAAGAAGTCATTGTCAGCCAAAGCGTGTGATCCTTCAAAATAAGATCCACACACTCCCTTATGGGCACTATTCCTTAACAGAAATGGATTGAATAATACATTCAGAAAAGTAACGAATATCAACAAAATCTGTATTGTACTGTAAAGACTAACTGTAAATCTGTAAATTGGATGACCTTGAACTCATCTTTTTATATCAATTTGACTTCTGAAATGCATACAAGTATAATTGAATAAATTACCATTATCGTTCAGTTGTATAATGGACGAAGAATAAAGCAGACCAATGGACGAGAGAAAAATTATAGTTGAAGAACTTCACAAACCAGTTCGAAGAAATTTTCCCAGAAGATCAACGGTCGTGAAGGGTATTAATGACTTATATCAAGCTGACCTTGTAGAAATGAAACCATACAGTAGAATAAACAAAGGTTTCAAATACATTTTAACAGTTATTGACTGTTTTACAAAAGTTGCAAGTGCTATTCCCCTTAAAAACAAAAATGGGCCTTCGGTTACTGATGCAATGAGAAAGGTACTGCAAGCAATAGGAAAACGTATAAAGCATCTACAGACAGACGACGGCAAAGAATTTTTTAACAAAGATTTTTCTGATCTGATGAAGAAAAATGAAATAAATCACTATTCTACTTTTAGTGAAAAGAAAGCCTCCATTGTAGAACGTTTCAATCCCACATTAAAAACATTGATGTACAAGAAATTTTCAGAAAGAGGAAGTTATGTGTGGTTTGATATTCTTCCAACTCTAATCAAAGATTACAACAATACAAAACATCGTACTATAGGTATGAAACCAAATCAGGTGAACAAAGAAAATGAATCTTTAGTTTTGAAACGCATAAAGGAAAATACTACGCCGCGGTTAGATAAAAAGCCTCCTCTTAAATTTTCCATTGGAGACCATGTGAGAATAAGTAAATATAAACAGATATTCACCAAAGGAATATAAACAGATATTCACCAAAGGAATATAAACAGATATTCACCAAAGGATACCTACCCAATTGGACAAATGAAATTTTCACAGTGCATCGAGTGCAACCTACCTTTCCAGAAACATACATTTTAAAGGATAGTAAAAGAGAAATATTGCAGGGAGGATTTTATGGCCATGAATTGTTAAAATCTAAAACTGGTAGTGTTTATTTGGTTGAAAAGATTTTAAGGAAAAGAGGTAATAAGCTTTTAGTGAGATGGTTGGGATTTGATAAGACCGAAGATACTTGGATAGATCAAAAGGGCTTACTTTGAAATGGAAAAACCAGTAAGGTCGCAGCATTCGGATAGACTGCTCAAGTATAACTAACATCATGGAAGTAATCCATCAAAAGTTCCATCAATGATATTGATTGTTTGTCACCGGATATCTTTGATAAGGAAGTAAGTAAGCATGGCACTTAATTGCCCAATACAATGAGATGTATTATTAGTGGACCTTCAAACTGTGGGAAAAACCAACGTTGTTTTCAATTTAATAACAAAGCCAAACGGATTAAGTTTTAACAATGTATATATTTTTTCCAAGTCTCTCAATCAACCAAAATATCTGTTATTGGAAAAGATTATGAATGATGTACCCGATGTCTCATTGTATAAATTTGACGCAAGTAGTGAGATCATGGAGCCCAACAATGCCGAGCCGTATTCAATTTTTATTTTTGACGATGTTTCTTCTGAAAATCATGACCGAATAAGAACATACTTTTCTATGGGAAGGCATAATCATATCGACTCTATTTACATTGGTCAGACATACAGTAAAATCCCAAAACAGTTAATTAGGGACAATGTTAACTTCTTAATAGTTTTCAAACAAGATGAAAAAAACCTCAAACACATATACAACGACCACGTTGGTGCTGATATGACATTTGAAAAGTTTCAAGAATTGTGTGGGAAAGCATGGAAAGAAAAGTTTGGATTTTTAGTTGTGGATAAAGAGAGGGCTATGAATAACGGTCGTTATAGATTAGGTTTTGATAAATTTGTCTTATTACATTAACATCTACATTAAAATCTTCAGTATTTATTGTGACGTTGTAGAGAACACTCGAAACTAATAATGCCAAATCAGGAGGAGTTGCTTAGTGAAATAAAAGTTCTCAGTGACTCTATACGGAAGAAACACCTGTTACTAAAAGAAGGATTAGTGGCTAGAAATAAATATTTAGAGGAAACATTCAAACCCATTGTAGATCCTCTGAATAAAATAAATGAAAAAATTAACAAATCTAAATTTACGGATCAAGAAGAAATAGAAACAGAAAAACCAGTAATTAAAGCAAACTCATCTTCAGAAACCGACAACTCAGAGATCGATTCGGAATTATTTAGTAGGTCAACGCATTCATTGGAAAAAGAGAATGAAGATGAAGATGAAGAAAGCAGTAAATCAGATGTAGAAACTCAAGATGTAGGCAGTTTACAAGAAGCAGATTCCCCTACAAATATCAGCATTTTAAGTTAAGAAATTGGGAACAAAGGACCTTTTTCACGAAAATATATTTTAAAAATGCTACATGGGGCAAGGAAACCGTCAAGATACCATGTATATGGAGCTCGCATGGATAGGTAGAGATGGTCTTCGAATGGGAGATAGTGTGATAGAGGTGGATGACAAAGATAATATTAAAGTAAAAGATCAAACTTTTAAAGGCACCGCTGGACTGTTTGAGTTGATCTTTAAGTCGTCTCCCCATAAATATTCCAAGAAGGATTTAAATAGTTTTAAAAATATATGTTTGTTAACTAATTTCCATAGAAAAGGTTATTCACCTAATGCACCTATTCATAGAAATAAATCAGATATGTACAAAGATGTAATTGCAAAGCTATTTTCTAATATTAGAGGAAAACCTTCGAAAGCTAAAGGTAAGGGGTTGTCTATGAAATCTGCCTATGATACAAACATCATATATTATAATAATGTGAATAAGCTCGTTGACAGAATGCGGTTATTATATGAATCTATTCATCTATTCAGGCTGGACATAACGGGCTGGATAATGAAATGATTGCCGGCAAGTTCGGTCGTCATGAAAGCTCTTTGGCCCGAGAGGTTTGGAGGGGTCCACCTGGTGAAGGTTTTCAATTGACTAGAGATGGAAACTATGATCTAAGAGGGAAACGTTTGTGCAACATTGCAAATCCCATTTCTAAGGATGAAGCAGTAAATCTTGGGATTATTCATACATTAACGTTAAATTGCAAGAATAATGAAGAAATGTTTGATGCCAAATATAAAAAAATTATAAATGTGGCGAATGCGGAAAATGATACTGATGTTGTAAATAGAATATTTGTTTTGGAAGAGATATAGAAACTAAAGAAAGATATTTATGAAAAAATAGATAAATTACAGTCTGGGAGGAATCCTCTCGCATTTTCACGCGGAGGCAGCAGTGAACCCCCTAACAACAGTGTAAATTCAATATATAATACGAAGAGCGTTCTTGAAAAACCATTACCATTGCTGACCACTAAGGAACTAACACGTTAAAACTATTATGCATAGAAGGAAGCCATTTAGTAGTGATCCGTCACTCATGAGAAAAGGAGGTGGACTCACTAGTTCAGCAACAAGTCTTTTTAAGAAAGCGTTTGCGACTTTACCTTCAGGTGCACTAATAAATACAGCTATCGACGCACTTCCAATGGAGTTACATTTACCTGGAGGTTATCAATACTGTGGTCCGGATACGAAATTACGGAAGCGTTTAGCCCGTGGAGATCCTGGAATAAACAAATTGGAATAAACAAAACGAAGCCTGCAAAGCGCATGACATTGCATATTCAAATTACTCAGATTCGGAAAGAAGATCAACCGCTGATAGAGCTCTTGCTGAAAAAGCTTGGCTGAGAGTAAAATCTAGTGACGCAAGTGTTGGGGAACGAGCAGCTGCATTAGCAGTGACAGCAGCTATGAAAGCCAAAACAGCAGTTGGAGGAGGGTCGACGAGGAGGAAAAGAAAAGAAGGAAAAATACATCCGGTGGAGGCACAAGGAAGAGAAGTAGCACTACTAAGAAAATAAATGGTAAAAGGAAAAGGTGTTCAACATGTCCTAAAAAAAGTCAAACGGAAAAGGATTATACCTAAGACCATACCGTGCATATTAAATAACAACAAATTAATTTTGCCAAACAAAGCCTTGAACAACGAGGAGCTTGAACGCTATGCATCATGTTCATCATGTTTGAAAATACCTTTTTTCAGAGGCGTGTTTATGCGGAACGGGTTACCAAGAAAAATCTGGAAAAATGAAGCCGCAATCGTAAATCTTGATGATATTCATGGTGCTGGTACCCATTGGGTTTGTTACAAGAAATTATCCGATTCTGTGTTTTATTTTGACAGTTTTGGGAACCTTCCACCTCCAAAAGAATTGCACGAATATTTCGGTTCAGTGCCTAAAGTGTATTTTAATTACAATAGAAGACAAAAAGTCAGTATGCGGACATTTATGTTTGGACTTTCTAACCACAAGCGTCAGTCAACTATAAGATGTCTTCCTGTACTGTAACAGTTACAGGCACAACGTCAACTTTGAGGAGTTCACTATTTCTACCATTACACCTAAGAGATAATAAACAGTGGGAGATTGCACTTTTGAATTTTACAACTTATAACTCAATTTCAAACATAATAGAAGGTGTCAACAACAAATTACACTATAAGAAAAATAAAACGGCTAAGGATCTCACTGAGCTACCTGAGTTTGTTGCGATTGAAACTGGTGCTTATGAAATAGCTGACATAAACAGAGAGCTCCAAAATAAGTTGGGAAAGGATACAATTGAACTAAGGGCTAATAACAACAATTTAAAGTGTGAAATAAAATGTAAATTTTATTTGAATCTAACTCAATCGGCATCGATTTTCCCTTTACTTGGTTTTCCATCCCAAGACACAATCCTTGAACCAAATATGTTTCACACTAGTCCAAAAACTGTAAACATTATCAAGGTGAATACTATTAATAATACATGTAATATTGTTCAAGGGGCCTACAAAGATGGTTCAAACCAACATATTTTACATTCATTCTATCCTACCGTTTCGCCGGGATTTAAGATAGTTGAAAAGCCTCATAATCTGATATATCTTCCATTAAACACCACTCACATTTCAGACATCGTATTGAACGTACTAGATCAAGACGGTGACACTATGGATTTTAGAGGAGAAGTTATTACATTGCGCTTACACATTAGACAGGCACCATAAAAGAACGATGGGACTTGAATTTGGATATAGCACCAAACAACCTTCGAACAGTTTCAGTATATCTCCTAACGCGGAGAGGTTAACCAGAGAGAACACTAAATTCTTAGAAGGACTCGGTTTTAAAGTTAATGAAAATGGACATACTGGATATAAAAAATGGACCGGTTTTCGACGAAACACTATGGGAGAAAGAGTTTCACACACACAACCCCTACACTTCATCGAAATTAGGAAATAATGATGAGATACGAATTCCAATACAACATCAAGATGCTTATACCTTACCATCTGAAAGTTATATTTATATTGAAGGAAGGGTTTTGGCAAAAAATGGATCTACGCCATCTAAAGTGCCATTTATTAACAATGCAATGGCCTTTTTGTTTGAAGAAATTCGCTATGAAATATCAGGCATTGTAGTGGATTCGACTAAAAAAGTCGGTGTGAGCAGTACGCTTAAAGGTTTGGTATCCTTATCACCCAATGAAATAAACGCATTAAAAACAGCCGGGTGGATATTACCTAGTGCAACCAAAGTTAAACCTAATGCAAGTGGTTATTTTGACTTTTGCATTCCGTTGCGGCTTTTACTAGGATTCGCTGAGGACTACAGAAGAATAATCATTAATGTCAAACAAGAATTGGTCTTACTGAGATCGTCTTATGATACAGATGTTATAGAAGCCGATAGTGAAGCAATACCTGACAAACTGGAATGGAAATTGAATTTGGATAAAATAGTTTGGAGGGTACCTCATGTACGGTTGGCCGATGAAAGGCGAGTAAGCCTATTGCGGATGTTGGATTCTGATAGGGATATTGTGGTTCCATTTAGAAGCTGGGAAATGCATGAATGGCCAGTTTTGCCAACAACTCAGCGTCAAACGTGGGCTGTGAAAATAATCTGGTAACCTAGAAAAACCAAGATATGTTATTTTTGCTCTACAAACAAATAAAAGATCAAACATTACGGCTAACGCAAGCAAATTTGACCACTGTCAACTTACAAACATTAAACCGTTTTTAAATTCACAGTTCTTTCCATATGACAGCCTCAATGTTATGTTTTCTAAGGACAGATTTGGAATTCTATATGATATGTATGCAAGATTTCAGTCATCTTACTATGGAAGGACAAACTCACCTCTTCTCCAACCTGATTCATTCAAGAATATTGCACCTATAGCAGTCATAGATTGTTCGAAACAAAACGAATCAATAAAGTCGTCAACAGTAGACATTCGCATCGAGTTTGAGTTGGAAGAAAATATCCCTGACCAAACTACAGCTTATTGTTTGATACTACATGATACAATCGTAACCTACACACCACTAACAGGCGTGGTTAGAAGAATAATTTAGTTTTTTTACGACAGCATGCAGCTCTTACACATATTTACCCCCACCACAGATTATAAAAGAGAGATTGCTCGGTGAGAAAACATCAGTATTCATCCTGACACCAGCAAGTCAACATTGATGGATAACATGGAGAGTGTACTATCTACTATTCCTGACGATGAATCAACGACAGGATATAAAGCCCTCGAGGCCACGCCACCAGCTATGACATCTGCGTCTGAAATATCGGCACATGATTTACCAGGATCCTCACAAACTAACGAGAACTCTACTAAAACAACTGAAGATGTTCCTTTTGAAACTGACAAAAATTCACTAGAATCTCCATCTTCGTCAACAATAGTTCAAGACTTATCTACTAATCCAACAGAACATATTCCATTGCCGGTTGACAAAGTACCAAATAGTAACATAAATCCAGCCCAAAACGAAGAACAACCGACTGAATCCAAAAAGTCTACTGAGAAGATTAAGAAAGAACTGTCTGATTTTTTATTTTTGGAAGGAAATGATCAAAGAAAAAGGAAACGATGTGACAATGAAGATGATGATGAAGAAAATATGGATGTGTTTTTACGCTTAATGTACCCGTTGAATCAAAACATGGATAAATCTGTCACCGTTGGGGTTTTCAAATAGTTAAACTTTAATCCTGCAGTGCTTATTAATCACTGCGGGAAAGCCTCGTTGCTGCTCACGTTGGATATGTGGGATAAATTTACTAAATATGTATCTATAATTGAAGCCTATTTATTCAACAACTTGACAGGAAGAAAAACTGCAATTGGATTCGAAGATTCTAATTTGGAAATCGATAATATAAGACTTCGAGGTACCCAATTTGTGAGGTTTAGAGATCTTTCCAAACACAACAAGAAGATCCTCATGACTTTGGAAGAATTTCAAGCTCTGTCAAACCTAACACCTGTAATAATCAGGTACATCCAGCAACTTACTACATATTCCCCTCTCATATTTGATTATCTGAACACTCCGGTGAACACAAATCCAGCTGTGCCACTGCTATATGGACCGATAGACCAGTCTATATACAACAGATTACCTCAAGAGGTGTCGTACTACAGGAAAACTGTATTCTTCTTTAATAATCGTCGAAGTGAAGAAACCACAGTGAAAGTTTCTCCAACAAAGAACCAGCAGGAGAACATTGTAAATCAAGAAAAGTCGTAAAATAGCTATTTGTGTATTAAGAGCGCAAATAACGTCATTGCCGCTCGAGAATGTAGTTGGCCGCACGAAGCGTCAGCTGAGTGCGGCCAAACATTTCGAGAGCGGCAATGACTATTTGTGCTCGTAATACATACAATATTTTTCCTACCACCATAACTAATTACAACCGATTAAATGTATTTAATAAACGTACACAATTATATCAACTTTAAATTAACTTATTAACTGTAATAAATCGTAATCACCTGCATAGATGTGTAACCGGAAGTTAGTGTTATCAAAATACTGACCGTGAAATCAGCTGATTCAGAGCAAAGCAACTACAATTAATTTGTAATAATTATGGTGATTGTCATGTGGTTTCTGGCCAATAGAAACTAGTCTGTGTTGTGACGTCACCTTCTTTACCGTTCTAACCTATTGTAGATTTAAAATAACCTTGATTTAGCGTGCGCCAATGTTCCATTACCGCTCTAGAGCGGAAAAGGACCGGAAAACGGAAATGAACTGTTTTGCGTAGGATTACAGCTGTGGCAATGTGATTATTTCCATGCAGTGGTAGGAAAATGATTTTTGTGATCGTGTCGTAAAGTGCTCTCATTAGTAGCACTTATACTTTTTTTAAAACAAAATGACGTGACCTTGAAACAGTTCAGGTTTGCACATATTTGTAGCGCTTACACTTTTTAAAAACAAAATTATATGACCTTGAAAAAGCTCAGTTTTGCAATGGTGCTAATGTAGGTATTATTTATACTTTTTAAAAAACAAAATTACGTGACCTTGAAACAGCTCCAGTTTACACATGTTATTGTTCTTTTCACCAACTATATATTAAACAAATGTTGCTACATGGATGCAGTTGATTGTAAGATTCACATTGAAGAACACTCGCAAAATGAATAATTATTGCTGCAACAAAAAATGTTTTATATGTCCAAATTTACAAGTTGACGGAATAGCATGTAGAACATGTGAGTGCTTCAGTTACTGTAGATGCAATTGCAAATCATTTACAATCTCACCCCCGACCCTGCAGATGTTAAAAATCTACAAGACTCGACACTACTTCACCTGTTGTATGGACATGTGTTACAAGTTTAATGTACATGATTTTACCCGCTCATGTTCAATGTGCTACCCTAAAGCATTCTGTGAATGTGTATTGAAGTTTTGTAAAAACAGGAAAGACATCTGAACAGAGATGTCCCCCAGACAGAGATGTCTGAAAGACATCTTAAGTGGGAATCTTTCCCATTTTAAGAACCCATTCCCATTATAAGAAACTTTTTTGAAAATAAACATTATTCTTATTCTTATTCTTATCTTAAAAACACCACTCCCCCACCACCAGCACATACAAACGGAAACTAAGGATTGACATGATCATAAAAGTCAAGCAACCTAATATTTTCTCTCAGTAATCTTTAGTTACTCACGAACAATGGACCGAACAGTTCGTTTTGTTGATAATGTTTCCATGTCTAAGAAGTGTGTGGTGGAATTCCAAGCTTTCAGAAACAACGATGACAGATTTATCATTAAAGAACTAGCCTTTTTTGACATAAATACAAATATTGTTAACTACTTTCTTTTTAGACCACCGTTTTCTTTTAAGAAACTAAACCGAAAAAGTGCTAGAACAAATTCGTGGCTAACGAAATACCTTCATCACATCACATGGAACGAAGGATTTACACAATACAAAGAGCTGGATAACATAATGTATCATTATTGTCAACAGTATGACGAAATTTTTACTGCTGGTGAAGAAAAATCTAATTGGATCAGAATGTACACTACGTCTGATATAACAAACGTTAGTTTGGATAAAACTTATGCTACGGACTTAAATGGTCTTTGTATCGGTGTGAAAAATCCTCAACAAAAAATCTCCAACTGCGCATTGTCGCGAGCATACAGGATTGGTCGACTTATATCAAGTGGAGGGGGAAATCCTTATATACCGGTGTAGATCCATCCTACTATCATTCTAACGCAGGATCTCATCCAGTAAACATCATCTCCACTATGGCTTCAAGTTCTCCATTGCAAGCTCTTGCGGACAGATTCAACCAGCATTCCAAATCTGACCTGCTAACAACAAAGAAATGCAGCGAACTTCAAGAGAAGAAGCATTATGCAGTACATTCAATGAAAAAGATGGACACATCGGTTGGTGAAGCAGTCATCGCTGTTCTTGGAGATTCGCCCTACAAGGAAGGAGACAAACCTAAGTTCCAAGTATACCTTCCGAGACGATTTGTCAACGTGCTCATGAACGAAGACCTGGACTCTATCAAACCCGGAATATTTTATATAGTTTCCCATGGACCATCTGGGAACAACTCTACAGAAATAACGATCCATTTGAACACACCTTTGTAAAATTATCTTAGTTCATAGCTTGTAAATATTCTTTCATTCTTTATTATTTAGCATTGTTAGTTCTCATATGTATGTCTTACGTTTTACTGTTATTTGTAAATAAATCTTTTTTTAAAAACTCCAACCAATGACCTTGACATAGTTTCTTCAAGACATTATAGCCCCCCTCCCACTTAAATTTATTCATCATAAGTAATCAGCCCATCACCGCAACCTTACAAAAAATATACACGTCTTCTGTACGGTACGTAGGTAGGGGACGTTATAGATTGTATATGTAGTACTGACTACAAGCTTCATTCATATACTCCGCTATCCTACAACCACATCAACATGAAGTTTCATCTAGTTCTGTTGGACGAAGTGGATTTGGGAATGTTTCATGAAACACTGTTTCGACTGATGAGTGGTGATCCACCTCTCCGTTTAAACATTACAATTGAGTTTGACGATATAACGGTTGAAGAACCAAATTCATCACAGTCATCTCCGATCCAGGATCTCCGATAGCATCATCTTCACCATATGTTTCGAGATCAGCTACCTGTGAAAACAGAGCAAGAGTCCCCGAAGTCCGGGGATGATGTATCTCCGTGATGTTATGTTAAACTGGAAAACCATTAAATGATTTCTAACTACTGAAGTGTCTAATATTTAAAAATGTTTTTTTAAAACTTCTTTTGAATGACCTTGAACATGTTTGAACTTGTTTTATTTGATAACTCTCTTCCCACCGTATTCTGTGCAGTACGTAGGTAGGGTACGTTAACGGTTCATGGTATTTTACTAGATAAATCCACTCTACCTCTACAACAACATACTCCACAGAAACATGAAGTTCCAACTTGACGCCTCTGAATTCGATATTCTGGATGCAGTAATATGCTATCAACAACTTTATCGTCTGTTAAGTCGTGATGATCCGCAAGATTTATATATAACACTCGAATTTGTCAATGAAACTAGGTCAGACCGATTCCGCCCATCCTTCACAAAAAATTCAACTGGTTCTGTCAAACATGGCTGATTTGGAAAGCTTCCATGGATTACTGTTTCGTCTCGTAAGTCGTGATCCTCCGCTGCATTTGAAGATAACAGCCGAGAGTGAAAATGGAGTTTCTAACGATTCCAATTAATTCCAACCTTTTGTTTAATATTTGTAAGTTATGATTAAAAATATTTTTTAAAACTTCGTTTGAGTGACCTTGAACATGTTTGGACACGTTTGAAGTCGCCGTCAAATTTAGCTAGCCGGGGCCAACGCTAAACATTGGTTTTCATTCTGAATAACGTGGCATTGGCGTCCGATTACGAACCAGTGATGTCACACCACCACCTCACACCCGTGACGTCACACACTCCACCTCGTCACCGTATGACGTCACACATACGTCTACACACGTCACAAATACGTAGCCACTGATTAAAAACCGCTGAATTTGCGTTTGTCCTGAAAGCCCCATAATGCCTCTACTGTCTTGTCAGTAAAAATACAAAGTAAAACTAATGTCATAATGTCATAGCAGGGGAAACGTAAGAGCCGGTGTTGTCATTGCCTGTGGTCTAAATAGGGGGTCGAGTAGGGATTATCAAATTTGGGTAACTCTTATCATGACTCACAATTAGGTTTTCATATCCAGTTTTCATTTTCGGGCAGACATATTTAGGTATCATATTCGAGTTTCCTTCGCCAAACACCCATACCCTTCTAAAACTTTCACTCAAGTAATTACTTCTCCCCATGGACAATCAGTCTGACACTACATCTTTCCACTTCTCAGCAGTTTTCTTATCAATCAAGCTTGGATGCAATTCTTTTTTTATTATATAATTATTAATTATTATAATTATTATATAATTAATTATTTTTTTATATAATTAAGATTATATGTTAAACTGATGTAAAGGCTGATACAGTTTTTAAGAATTGTCATGCCAATAAAGTTTGATTGATTGATTGATTTTTTACGAATTCTTATGGGCATTTATTTCTCATCGTTTTTTTTAAAATTCTCTATTTTTTGACATCGGTATTCTTATTGGCACTCTTCTCTGTCCCTCCCACTTATGACAGCTTCACCACTTCTAACATAAAATCCAATTCTTTAAATTTTGAATTTAGAAATCATCATGAACAAGCATTTTTTCACTGCTCTCCTCATCGAAAATTTTCGCTAGCTCAACGTACAGCGGAAGGGTCATATCATCTTCTGTTATCTCCTGCGGTCCCTCATACACGCAAAAAATTGAGCCATGTTGTAGATTGACTCCTTTTCTTTTAACTCGTAGTTTGCTATGGAGCTCGTTTCTGCAATGGAGCTAGTTTCTGAAATCGAGCCGTTTTCCTCCAGGGAGCCGGATGTCTGCGTTTCTTGTTCCGCAAGGGAGACGGTCGTCTGGGTCGCTTGGTCTTGTCCTCCTCTTAGTAAACTTCTCACGACTACCGTTCCGACAGCGAGTATCCAATGCCCACTGCAACTTTGCCCTTATGCTCCCATAAAATCCAATTCTGGAAATTTGAATTTAGAAATCATCATGAATAAGAATTTCATCGCTTCTCTTCTCATCGAAAATTTTCGCTAGCTCAACGTACAGCGGAAGGCTCATATCATCTTCTGTTATCTCCTGCGGTCCCTCATACCACGCAAAAAATTGAGCCAGGTTGTAGATTGACTCCTTTTCTTTTAACTCGCAGTTTGCTATGGAGCTCGTTTCTGCAATGGAGCTAGTTTCTGAAATCGAGCCGTTTTCCTCCAGGGAGCCCGGATGTCTGCGTTTCTTGTTCCGCAAGGGAGACGGTCGTCTGGGTCGCTTGGTCTTGTCCTCCTCTTAGTAAACTTCTCACGACTACCGTTCCGACAGCGAGTATCCCAATGCCCACTGCAACTTTGCCCTTATGCTCCCATAAAAATCCAATTCTGGAAATTTTGAATTTAGAAATCATCATGAATAAGAATTTCATCGCTTCTCTTCTCATCGAAAATTTTCGCTAGCTCAACGTACAGCGGAAGTGTCATATCATCTTCTGTTATCTCCTGCGGTCCCTCATTACCACGCAAAAAATTGAGCCAGGTTGTAGATTGACTCCTTTCTTTTAACTCGTAGTTTGCTATGGAGCTCGTTTCTGCAATGGAGCTAGTTTCTGAAATCGAGCCGGTTTTACTCCAGGGAGCGGATGTCCGCGTTTCTTGTTCCGCAAGGGAGACGGTCGTCTGGGTCGCTTGGTCTTGTCCTCCTCTTAGTAAACTTCTCACGACTACCGTTCCGACAGCGAGTATCCCAATGCCCACTGCAACTTTGCCCTTATGCTCCATAAAATCCAATTCTGGAAATTTCGTAGAAATCATCATGAATAAGAATTTCATCGCTTCTCTTCTCATCGAAAATTTTCGCTAGCTCAACGTACA
Source organism: Neoaliturus tenellus (assembly GCA_030545055.2). Lineage (NCBI taxonomy): Eukaryota > Metazoa > Arthropoda > Insecta > Hemiptera > Cicadellidae > Neoaliturus > Neoaliturus tenellus. The sequence goes on along the minus strand of CM061533.1, from coordinate 153,993,324 downwards.
GCGGAAGGGTCATATCATCTTCTGTTATCTCCTGCGGTCCCTCATACCACGCAAAAAATTGAGCCAGGTTGTAGATTGACTCCTTTTCTTTTAACTCGCAGTTTGCTATGGAGCTCGTTTCTGCAATGGAGCTAGTTTCTGAAATCGAGCCGTTTTCCTCCAGGGAGCCGGATGTCTGCGTTTCTTGTTCCGCAAGGGAGACGGTCGTCTGGGTCGCTTGGTCTTGTCCTCCTCTTAGTAAACTTCTCACGACTACCGTTCCGACAGCGAGTATCCCAATGCCCACTGCAACTTTGCCCTTATGCTCCCATAAAATCCAATTCTGGAAATTTTGAATTTAGAAATCATCATGAATAAGAATTTCATCGCTTCTCTTCTCATCGAAAATTTTCGCTAGCTCAACGTACAGCGGAAGGGTCATATCATCTTCTGTTATCTCCTGCGGTCCCTCATACCACGCAAAAAATTGAGCCAGGTTGTAGATTGACTCCTTTTCTTTTAACTCGTAGTTTGCTATGGAGCTCGTTTCTGCAATGGAGCTAGTTTCTGAAATTGAGCCGTTTTACTCCAGGGAGCCGGATGTCCGCGTTTCTTGTTCCGCAAGGGAGACGGTCGTCTGGGTCGCTTGGTCTTGTCCTCCTCTTAGTAAACTTCTCACGACTACCGTTCCGACAGCGAGTATCCCAATGCCCACTGCAACTTTGCCCTTATGCTCCCATAAAATCCAATTCTGGAAATTTCGAAGTTGAGAATTTAGAAATCATCATGAACAAGAATTTCAGCGCTTCTCTCCTCATCGAAAATTTTCGCTAGCTCAACGTACAGCGGAAGGCTCATATCATCTTCTGTTATCTCCTGCGGTCCCTCATACCACGCAAAAAATTGAGCCAGGTTGTAGATTGACTCCTTTTCTTTTAATTCGCAGTTTGCTATGGAGCTCGTTCCTGCAATGGAGCTAGTTTCTGAAATTGAGCCGTTTTCCTCCAGGGAGCCAGATGTCTGCGTTTCTTGTTCCGCAAGGGAGACGGTCGTCTGGGTCGCTTGGTCTTGTCCTCCTCTTAGTAAACTTCTCACGACTACCGTTCCGACAGCGAGTATCCCAATGCCCACTGCAACTTTGACCTTATGCTCCCATAAAATCCAATTCTGGAAATTTCGTAGAAATCATCATGAACAAGCATTTCTTCAGTGCTCTCCTCATCGAAAATTTTCGCTAGCTCAACGTACAGCGGAAGGCTCATATCATCTTCTGGTAGCTCCTTCGGTCCCTCATACCACTCAAAAAATTGAGCCATGTTGTAGATTGACTCCTTTTCTTTTAACTCGTAGTTTGCTATGGAGCTCGTTTCTGCAATGGAGCTAGTTTCTGAAATCGAGCCGTTTTCCTCCAGGGAGCCGGATGTCCGCGTTTCTTGTTCCGCAAGGGAGACGGTCGTCTGGGTCGCTTGGTCTTGTCCTCCTCTTAGTAAACTTCTCACGACTACCGTTCCGACAGCGAGTATCCCAATGTCCACTGCAACTTTGCCCTTATGCTCCCATAAAATCCAATTCTGGAAATTTTGAATTTAGAAATCATCATGAATAAGAATTTCATCGCTTCTCTTCTCATCGAAAATTTTCGCTAGCTCAACGTACAGCGGAAGGGTCATATCATCTTCTGTTATCTCCTGCGGTCCCTCATACCACGCAAAAAATTGAGCCAGGTTGTAGATTGACTCCTTTTCTTTTAACTCGCAGTTTGCTATGGAGCTCGTTTCTGCAATGGAGCTAGTTTCTGAAATCGAGCCGTTTTCCTCCAGGGAGCCGGATGTCTGCGTTTCTTGTTCCGCAAGGGAGACGGTCGTCTGGGTCGCTTGGTCTTGTCCTCCTCTTAGTAAACTTCTCACGACTACCGTTCCGACAGCGAGTATCCCAATGCCCACTGCAACTTTGCCCTTATGCTCCCATAAAATCCAATTCTGGAAATTTCGAAGTTGAGAATTTAGAAATCATCATGAACAAGAATTTCAGCGCTTCTCTCCTCATCGAAAATTTTCGCTAGCTCAACGTAAAGCGGAAGGCTCATATCATCTTCTGGTAGCTCCTTCGGTCCCTCATACCACTCAAAAAATTGAGCCATGTTGTAGATTGACTCCTTCTCTTTTAACTCATAGTTTGCTGTAGAGCCGTTTTCCGCCAGGAGCCGCTTGTCTGAGTACCTTGTTCCGCAAGGGACACGGTCGTCTGAGTTGACTAATAATAATCATAACAATAATAACAACAGTAACAATAAACTTCTTGTTGTTCAAATCAGATAACATCGCATGTATCAGAGCTATGGATATTAGAACTTATTATCTTTGAAGAACTCGGTTGTGGGATAGCACACCTTACTTAAAAGTTTCTTTTTGATTTTGATTTTGAAGCTGTTGCTGCTGAGACATTTGAACGAGTTTGGAATTTTATTATAATGCTTTAGACCGGAATAAAAGGGACTACCTTTCAAAGCTGAGGTTCTGTGGATAGGGTAGTTTAAAACTTGTCTATTTCTAGTGTTGTAGCTATGTTGTGGGTGAAAAACTGAAAATTCACTGTAGTTGTTGTGAACATTGATTAATAACAGCAGTTTCTATAAACCTTTTACAATAAATTATGTATCTACTTAATATTTAATTACTATGTTATATACTCAATATGTACTTATATACTTAATATGTGCTTGATATGTGAATATTATGTACTTACTATCACTACTTAATAAATACCTTTAATTACTTGGCAGTAGGTTAGAAATCAATTATTTCAATGGAATGCTAGGTACGGGCTGGATTATTCCCCTTCACCCCCTCTCTTTATTTTTTTTCGTACAGAACGAAGTACCGGTATAAATTTTTTTCAGTAATGTGTGAATAACGGGTGATTTTTTTTAAGGTTTAAATCTTTTTAAGTCCCAATAGTGCTAAAAGTAGACCCGAAGAAAACCTTTAAGTAAGCAAGGTTGATATTTACACCAAGTTAAAGATCTAGCTAATAAGAGAAAATGCCGCGAAACCTGACCATATGGACAACCGAGCTGAAAACTATAGGTCATCAAATTGCATTAAAATTATATTACCGTGATTTTAAAATGCAATGACTTGCGATCAATTTAACTCTTTTATAATTTTGTGGTAAATTTGTCTTAATTCAAAGTCCTTTAAAATTATTTACGACATTATATTTTCCGATAAAATTTCTTCCAAAATTCCACTGGAATTTCCCCATAGAGGTAGTTAGAGGGAAAATATCTGTAAAATATGACATAGGTATTTATTCACATCTTCAAAAATTCGCCTTTGAATATGAAAGAAATGCTCCGAGAGGATGTGAAGAGTTACTGAAGCATCCGACTCAGCCGTTTAAAAAGCAGGCTCTTTTTCTTTATCTGTTTTCTTGATTTCGTCGACATTATTTCAATGCGGCCTTAAAATGCTATATCGATCGGAAATACTTTTGAAGTCCCAATAAGTATTTTTTTGTCAATTGTCAGATAAAGATAAAACAAAATAATAGGCCTACTCAATTTATCTAAAAATACAAGTCATTGAAAAGAATTTTACTTTGTTGGCCTGAAGTTATTAACAGGGATTCGTTTCAAGACACATATCTTAACAACGATATATTTACACCGTACATTGTTCGCTGCACACTGCTAGATACAAGTTAGGTTATACAACTAAAAATACAACGATATTACGTGCGTTTAAAATACAACACAATAAGCCCTCAAACATTCCATGGTACTTACAGAAACACAAAACCATTTTAATTTCTACTGCCAAGATTACTAGGGTAAAAATTATAGAACAAATAAAATTGAAATTAAAAATAATGAAACAAGTACCAATAGTACCCACCAAAGTGTTTTTATAAAAATACAACAATAAAAACTTAAAACTAGTTGATTATTTTTATCACAATGTTGATCTCTTGGTTCGATTAAGCCTAATTTAATCACAGTTCAGCCATTTAGAGCAAATCTCCTAATTATAACTTATAATCCGCCGCCGGCCCAGACAATGGGTGATAGCTATTATATGTAATTGGAATTATTTCGATTACGTAAATGATGAATTATATCGATGGCTAGTGGTGCTTACGAATGCGTGATTGATAATTCCAAGTTTAATGATTGTTTAATTATTGAAATACTGTTATTATCTATTTTTACTTATGTTGTAATTTAAATAAAGACTATTTATAATTGAAACAATCGTTTAATTTGAGTTAATACTCTCGTGTATTTTTTTTATTGGAACTCGTATTATGTTAGTTTTAAAATTTATAAATGCAGATTTGTAGACAAGTGTTTTATTTTTGCTGGATAATTACAAAGTGCTTATGTTGAAGACACATTAGCAGTCCAATAATGTTGTAAATTTTGACATATTTCTATCATTTTCAATGCTAGGAAAGTTTAAATACTTAGATTTTCTAGTCTCTACCCTTGGCTGGTAAAAAAAACAAAGAATATTTTTACTTTAAAATGGAAATTAAATACCTTTAATTCATTCTTTTATAAAATTAGTTTAAAAGACGAACACTAAAGGTTAAGGAGTGGCAACCTACATTTTTTTCTCGACGTTGTAAAATAAACGGTATCAGTTAACTGACACATACTTTCTCCCAACAATATAAAAAAAGGTGTTAAAAGCTTCAAATATTAATGTCTTGATGACTCAGTCTGATAGCTACCAGCTGAGCAGCGTGAGTTTGACCCTACGCGCGTCTGTGACTTTTAACAACGTACTGCGTTTACCGCTAAACGAAAAATTGAATTTTCTCCGCAACCACTTGACATAGAGCAAAAATTTAAAATACTGGATTATTTAGTTTTTTGACCTTGATTTAATGGGGATAAGTAAAATTTATTTCAAAATAACAGCTATTTTGAAAATCCAAAAAATTGGTTTTTGAAACACTTATTACGCCATAACTTTTGAAAGAGCATTTTCTCGGAGATGCGGGTGGTGTCATTTTATTCACCATTTTAAGCTTAATAAACCACAAAATTTTAATCAAAATCGTTAGAGCCGTTTTTGAGAAATTTGAATTTTTCACGATTTTTGAGGGTTTTTGGGGGTAAAATACCCTTAAAAATCAAAAATTCAAAAAAATGAAAAAAACGCCTGGAATTATCGTGCGTTTGGACCTACATACCAAATTTCACCAAAATCGGACCATTAGGGCATCCTCTAGCTCTGTTTACATCCTGACACACACACACACACACACGCACACAGACATCACTCGAAAAGCACTTTTTTGGACTCAGAGGGCACCAAAACGGATAAATTTCTCAACAACCCAAATTTTTAAATTTTGACTAAACCAATACTTTCTCAATATATACATTTATAGGGGGAAAGGGGGCTCCAAAATGGATATATACATCATCAAACTAATGCGAAGTGTTTTACGAAAACAATACTTTCTCCATATACTATGGTATAGGGGGAGAAAGTAAAAGGCAAACAAAATATAATAGAAAAAAAGAAATCTTTTGACTACTCCTTTCGATTCGTTATAAACTGAATGACTGCCAAAGATTAAATGATTTTCAGCCAAATATTTTCAATGTGAAGAAACATAAGAGAATGGAAGAAACAGGTGACTAAAGTTGAGCGCTTTTTAAATGAAAGACTTGAAAAGAGAGGTGCTTTTGTGTCTATTGTCTTCCACGGTATTGTTGATCTTTCTCGCTCTTGAAAGGAAGTTGTACCTTTCTTCTAAGCTCCCATTAAATGACATGATTTATATCGAAATAATGTCACGGGTTTATTAAAGCCCTTTTAATTGTCAAGCAGATACCTTTTATAATTACAAATAATTGTTATCTACGGTATTTTCTTCATTACTTTTATTTTGTCTTTAATAAGACCTTATGAAATTTAAAGTAAACTTTAGAAGAGTAAGTTATAATTTAAAAAGTAAAAGAAATGGCTGGGTAGCTGAGTCGCAAGACAGCTCACCTTTGAATCTGAAGTTTGCCGGTTCGATTGTGAGATAAATTAGGAGCTTTATGATAGTGCGAAACTAGATCCAGCTGCCTTTGATCAATGGGATATTAATAATCCTGATAAATGAATCATGTGCTATTTGTCAGCAACAAAACTACAATCGATTCCATCACAACCTTCACTCACACTCACTCTTTAGTCATACTTACCTTAAAATGCCTACCATACAGCGCATCGGTGTTTCAAAAACGATCTCTATATAAAATGTATAGTTTGTATACCTTAGTTTAGATACCTTAGTTATCTCACAAATATAAAATAATTTTTCCTCCACCTACTATCTAAATCCGTATTTACTCCTTGGAATGGAGTACTAAAGTACTAATTTCCATCCCATGTGACTTGAATACCTAATTTTTCTACCTAGGGAAAACTCAAGTTTTTTTGTACCACGGGGCTAAAGTTAGTTACATAAGAATGACATTAAAAGAGAGATTAAGAAGAACATGAGTCACAGTCAGCTGTCTGTTGTATTTGTTTCGTCACTATTTGTTTACATTAATTGTTAGATTTGTGTACATTTAGCTTGTCGGTCTTTAACTTAGTTGTTGTTTCAAAAAATGGATTGTGGTGTAGATGATTTGATTGAAAGTGAGGAATTATTAGTTTGTACTCCACAAAATATAAAATGTGAAACACAAAATGTTTCATCAAATTTGTTACCTGCGAAATCAAAGGATTTGTACAATAAACGATATGATTTGTCCAAGGAATGGTGTAAAAAAAACAACAGCAGTGGACGAATTTCTGAAAATGTAACACTTGTTTACCTATCACAACAATCACTGGTATGTAGCCCAAATTATTTGTGGACAATATATTCAATGCTTAAAAAACAATCCTGGTGAAACATAACACAGACATAAGTAGTTATGCAAAAGAAAGTGCTTTTTTGAAATTGAAAAATGTAGGCTATCAACCTAAGAAGTCTAAAACCTTCACTAAAGAGGAGGTAAATAAGTTCCTGCTAAATGCTCCAGATGAGCAATACTTGTTGAAAAAAGTAGCTTTGATTTTAGGTATTTGTGGAGCTTGCAGAACAGCTGAATTGATTAACATGACTGTAAATGATATTGAGGACAAAGTTCAATTCTTATAGTCACAGTACCTGATTCCAAAACCAACAAGGGACGTGTTTTTACTGTGATTAATGGCACACAGCAAGACATAGACTACTTGTATTATTGCAAAAAGTATTTAAAATTGAGGCCTAAGACATCTAATTCACCCCGGCTCTGTTTAAACTACAGAAATTGAAGGTGTTATAACCAAGTGGTGGGAAAAAATTCCTTAGGAAAATACCCATGAACATTGCACAATACCTTAAACTTCAAAAAAACCTTGTCACAAAAATGTGACAAAACTTCAATTTTAATTCTGTAAATGCATAAATAATGCAATGTTTCATTTAAGCTTTCAGTTTAAAATGCAAACTTTTGCTATTTAAGAATTTTTTATTATAAAACAGCTTACTTATTCTATGGTTCTATGGTTATTTTGGGTAAGTAACATAGGAAAGTTGATTTTAATGTTCCTTTCAAAGAGTTAAGTATTTCATCATATTCATCTATATAAAGAAGTAAAAAAGGAAATCTTTCTAAATTGGAAACCTAGAATATATGTACAATACATGTAGTTGACACCATTATGCGAGGACCTGATAGTTATTGAAATTTAATAGTTCATGATTTTATCTAATAGATGCAATTTAAACTAATAATTAATTAAACCAAGCTGCAGAATTTTTCTACTGTATTATTACACGCTTTTTGTTCATGGTACAAAGCTTTAATCGTAGTAACTACTTAAGAGCAAAGAAATTCATCAAACTATGACTGTGCACTCCTTATATTGCTCTAGCAGAGCTTTTGGTGTGTTCGTAAATACGAGTAAATGCCTTATTGAATACAGGCAAGAACTAAGGATTCTTTCCCGGAGCATTCTTGGGGGGTTAACCCCTGTAGGAAAGGGGTGGGGGGAAGTGTTGACAGTGTTGCCAATACAGCAAATACAACGTGTTATTGTTTATGTTTGTTTTCAAACTGTCACTTTCACTTCTTTCAACTTCCTTCCCTTGCCCGTATATTGTGGTGCGAAACAGAATATTATTCTTTAAGTTAATAACTTCTTTATTTGTTATATCTTATTAATGTAAGCTCATATAACAAGTAACAATCAACTGATAGATATTTCAAATATATTGCAATGTGGCTGATGTAGCAAATAATTAAGTCATCTTGAGTTATGTATTTCATGTCATAATTTAATGTAAAAATGGAAATGTCCGTTGAAATAAATAAATAAATAACTTTGTAAGCTTTTATAACTTTGATTTATGATTTTGACTTAAATCAATTAAAAACAATTAACTGACCTTGCATGATAAACCAGCATTTTCATAAATCAAATCTAAATAAAGTAACTAATTTAAAAGTACAGTAATTGAATTATAGAAAAGTAAAACCACTAAAAAACTATCTCATGCGGTGTTTTATAATTTACACAATCAACTCTGGCTGAGTCAAAGAAGGAACGGGGGGGACAAACAAATCTCAATTTGCGTGTGTAGAAATTATCTAGACATGCATTATTACAGGTGTTATGATTTCTCTCTTGAATACAACGTCAATACAGAATTTTACTATTCTACAAATGAGAAAAAGAAATATTATTAAACACATTTTTATTGTAAAACAATGCCATAAAATTAATATTTTAATTGCTGGCCTTGGTGTTATTTGCTTGACCTCTTTTAACCTCATAAGTACAATTTTCTGCATTGCTTGTAAGATCAACATTTGCGTGGTTGGCGACACTGTCGACACTTCCCCCCACTCCTTTCCCTCAGGGGTTAACCCCCCAAGAATTGCTCCGGGAAATAACGCTTAGTAGTGGACTGTTCTAACTTTCTAACCTAATCGTAAATCGTGTTTGTTTGTGTTTGCTTGCGCGTTTTTTTTTTTTTTTTGGTCTTTTGCCAATTGGCGGCCTGGTTATTATAAACATGATGCCTCGATGTACACTGGTATTGTGATTGTCCTCATAATAGCGTTTTATGTCTGGTCAGGATATCTGGAAATGATACAATCAATTTTCACTGATGTTAGTCACAAACACATATGTAGAATTATGTCATACTATGTTTTTGTTATTTTAGAAAGATAGGAAAATTCTAAGGATATATTGAGTGATGGATGTGTAAGGAGAGGTCGGTTGTGGTGAATCTTCTCTGCCTGGGGCCGATCAGGCAATGTCCTAACCCGAAAAGGTAGGCCACGGAAAGAAGAACCCAGGATTGGAAAAACATTAATGTGACTTGTGTGTAAATGTTTGGGTTTCATAATCTCCTTTTGATGGCTTTCAAAAATTGGTTTAGTTCCAGATACACCTCAGGGTGTTCCTTACTAATTATTTCATTCAAGTTCATTGAGAAGTTTTTGCTGATTAGTTTGGTGTTCTTGAGCCATGTGTCTCTTTCATATGCGTATTTGGGACAGTGAATAAGAACGTGGTCCAAAGTTTCATTTGTGCGTGTTTGCATAAATTGTTCAGCCATTTTGATTTTTGGCCAGGAGTGAGGCGAAATTTTTGTCCATGAAACCCATTACAGTCATTTATGTTTACCCAGTGACAAGAATATATAATTTTATATATTTACCTTGTTTGTATGCCTTTTGTCCTTGTAGCGATTATGTCCCGATCACGATCACAGTAACTATGTACATTTCACCACCATGCATTTCACCATCACCACATGTGTAACATCTTCAGGGGAGTATCACTAAAAATTTTTACATTACACTATCTGTATGCGTCGGTGTTTCAGATAAAGTATCTAAAGTATCTTCTACTTACTTACTTGTTACTTGTAGCTCGCATCCGTTGTCCTTAGAGTCAAGGAATTGGACAGGTCAAGGGGTTTATTAAATATATAGCTGCTCTACAAAGGACTATCTAAAATATAGACAACCGCAGTTGTCACTCACTCACTCACTTAGGTATACAAAATCCTGAGGCAACCGTTTAAGCTAGAGACTTGAAATTTGGCATACGTCTAGCCTGAATGGTCAATGCTAAGTTTAAAATATTATCAATAGTCAATGGTTAAACTTGCAAATTTGTACTTTTAACAACCTCTAACAAAATTCAAAATGGCGGACTTCTGAAATTATTAATTGTTATTTTAGTTTTTTGGCTCTAGCGGCCAAACGCTTCGACTAAGGATTCTTTCCCGGAGCATTCTTGGGGGGTTAACCCCTGTAGGAAAGGGGTGGGGGGAAGTGTTGACAGTGTTGCCAATACAGCAAATACAACGTGTTATTGTTTATGTTTGTTTTCAAACTGTCACTTTCACTTCTTTCAACTTCCTTCCCTTGCCCGTATATTGTGGTGCGAAACAGAATATTATTCTTTAAGTTAATAACTTCTTTATTTGTTATATCTTTATTAATGTAAGCTCATATAACAAGTAACAATCAACTGATAGATATTTCAAATATATTGCAATGTGGCTGATGTAGCAAATAATTAAGTCATCTTGAGTTATGTATTTCATGTCATAATTTAATGTAAAAATGGAAATGTCCGTTGAAATAAATAAATAAATAACTTTGTAAGCTTTTATAACTTTGATTTATGATTTTGACTTAAATCAATTAAAAACAATTAACTGACCTTGCATGATAAACCAGCATTTTCATAAATCAAATCTAAATAAAGTAACTAATTTAAAAGTACAGTAATTGAATTATAGAAAAGTAAAACCACTAAAAAACTATCTCATGCGGTGTTTTATAATTTACACAATCAACTCTGGCTGAGTCAAAGAAGGAACGGGGGGGACAAACAAATCTCAATTTGCGTGTGTAGAAATTATCTAGACATGCATTATTACAGGTGTTATGATTTCTCTCTTGAATACAACGTCAATACAGAATTTTACTATTCTACAAATGAGAAAAAGAAATATTATTAAACACATTTTTATTGTAAAACAATAATGCCATAAAATTAATATTTTAATTGCTGGCCTTGGTGTTATTTGCTTGACCTCTTTTAACCTCATAAGTACAATTTTCTGCATTGCTTGTAAGATCAACATTTGCGTGGTTGGCGACACTGTCGACACTTCCCCCCACTCCTTTCCCTCAGGGGTTAACCCCCCAAGAATTGCTCCGGGAAATAACGCTTAGTCAGGCAAGAGGGCTGTATATAAAGTTAGGATGTTTTAATGGCGTAAATGTACCGAACTTGGAATCTCTAAGTCTACTGTAATGTTAATTATGTGCTTGGTACATTATGTATTGTAAGCAGGGCACTTTGCTTTCAAACAGTTAATGTCGTACTGTGGTAAAATAGTATACATCAGGTTAAATATTTACTCACCCAAGTTAATTCCAAGACGAAGTTAGAACCGGAATTAATAAGAGATCAGAATATTTTCTCAAATTGTGGAGTTTTATCCATACCAATATTATGTGAACAATTTTTTGTTTTTTATTGTGGTAAATATTTGATTGCCAAGTACAATTATTACATTATAATTAGTATTACTGAAAACACAACACAATAATTGCAGTTCATTATAACATAAATAGTTAATTATACTGACGTGTGTAATTGATATATGAAGAAAATGCTTTTTTATAATTCCACATTGGATTATTCGAACGATTGGAAAACACGATGTTAATCGACGAATAACATTTAGTCGTCCCGTGGACCCCGGGGGATGAGACGGAATTGTTTTGCTTTGTTTGTTCACCTGCCCAATACAAATTTAATCATTAAGATCAGGTTATTCGTTTGCTTATTTTTAGTTTGCGATGTGAAAAGCAACACTTGTGTCTCTTGTTAACTCTTTTTTTGTGAGAGAGCTTGTCACCAAATTATATTTTTAACTATCAAAAGTTCTATGGAAAACCCAACTTAAATCTATTATTTGCTAACAGCATTATGAATCAAGTATTTTTAGTTCAGATAGCAACTTTCTAGGTGCGACAAAGTCTAAGAGGACGAGACGGTCATTAAAATGAATTGATAAACGCGGTCTATTAAAACCAGATCTAGACGCTACATGGTTTCACTCGAAACTTGTATATTTAACTAGGTTTGTTTTACAGTTGTTGAAAAAAAAACACTAAAGACCAGAGTGTAAGCTAAAACTCTGTTGAAGCAATGACTGCTACATTACCTTTTCATACTCATGTTAATACCAATTTAATAACAGCAATATAATTGTGTTCTCATTGTTTACCAATTAAAATCTGTTATCCTTTATACGTTTTAAAAAGTAATTAGATATTGACGATTTCCCAATAATAAATTGTTACGTTCAAAATGATATTGTGTATTGATACAATACATTACACAATACCACAACAGGTAATATTAGGTGTCTTGTCAGTAAAAATACAAGTAAAACTAATAATAATCATAACAACAGTCACAATAAACTTCTTGTTGTTCAAATCAGATAACATCACATGTATCAGAGCTATGGATATTAGAAATTGTTATCTTTGAAAAACTCGGTTGTGGGATAGCACACCTTCGCAGTTTCTCTTTGATCTTTGATCACCCAGACAATGGGTGATAGCTATTATATGTAATTGGAATTATTTCGATTACGTAAATGATGAATTATATCAATGGCTAGTGGTGCTTACGAATGCGTGATTGACAATTCCAAGTTTAATGCTTGTTTAATTATTTAAATTCAGTTATTATATATTTTTACTTATGTTGTTATTTAAATAAAGACTATTTATAATTAAAACAGTCGTTTAATTTGAGTTAATACTCTCGTGTATTTTTTATTGGAACTCGTATTATGTTACTTTTAAAATTTATAAATGCAGATTTGTAGACAAGTGTTTTATTTTTGCTGGATAATTACAAAGTTCTTATGTTAAGACACGTTAACAGTCCAATAATGTTCTAAAATTTGACATATTTCGAACTACACTTTTCAATGCCAGGAAAGTTTAAATACTTAGATTTTTTTAGTTTCCACCCTTGGCTGGTAAAAAAGCAAAGGATATTTTTTACTTTAAAAAATGGAAATGAACAGAATACCTTCAATTCATCCTTTTATAAAATTAGTTTCAAAGACGAACACTAAAGGTTAAGGAGTGGCAACCTATATTTGTAAAAAAGGCAACCACAAAATAATAGAAAAAAGAAATCTTTTGACTACTCCTTTTCATTCTTTATAAACTGAATAACTGCCAAAGATTAAATGATTTTCAGCCAAATATTTTCAATGTGAAGAAACATAAAAGAAGGGAAGAAACAGGTGACTAAAGTTGAGCGCTTTTTAAATGGAAGACTTGAAAAGAGAGGTGCTTTTGTGTCTATTGTCTTCCACGGTATTGTTGATCTTTATCGCTCTTGAAAGGAAGTTGTACCTTTCTTCTAAGCTCCCATTAAATGACATGATTTATATCGAAATAATGTCACGGGTTTATTAAAGCCCTTTTAATTGTCAAGCAGATACCTTTTATAATTACAAATAATTGTTATCTACGGTATTTTCTTCATTACCTTTATTTTGTCTTTAATAAGACCTTATGAAATTTAAAGTAAACTTTAGAAGAGTAAGTTATAATTTAAAAAGTAAAAGAAATGGCTGGGTAGCTGAGTCGCAAGACAGCTCACCTTTGAATCTGAAGTTTGCCGGTTCGATTGTGAGATAAATTAGGAGCTTTATGATAGTGCGAAACTAGATCCAGCTGCCTTTGATCAATGGGATATTAATAATCCTGATAAATGAATCATGTGCTATTTGTCAGCAACAAAACTACAATCGATTTCATCACAACCTTCACTCACACTCATTCTTCAGTCATACTTAACCTAAAATGCCTACCATACAGCGCATCGGTGTTTCAAAAACGATCTCTATATAAAATGTATAGTTTGTATACCTTAGTTTAGATACCTTAGTTATCTCACAAATATAAAATAATTTTTCCTCCACCTACTATCTAAAGCCGTATTTTACTCCTTGGAATAGAGTACTAAAGTACTAATTTCTATCCCATGTGACTTGAATACTTCATTTTTGTACCTAGGGAAAACTCAAGTTTTTTGTACCACGGGGCTAAAGTTAGTTACATAAGAATAACATTAAAAGAGTGATTAAGAAGAACATGAGTCACAGTCAGCTGTCTGTTGTATTTGTTTCGTCACTATTTGTTTATTAACAAACATCTGTTTACATTAATTGTTATATTTGTGTACATTTAGCTTGTCGGTCTTTAACTTAGTTGTTGTTTCAAAAAATGGATTGTGGTGTAGATGATTTAACTGAAAGTGAGGATTTATTAGTTTGTACTCCACCAAATATAAAATGTGAAGTACAAAATGTTTCATCAAATTTATTACATGCAAAATCAAAGGATTTGTACAATAAACGATATGATTTGTTCATGGAATTGTGTAAAGAAAACAACAGCAGTGGACGAATTTCTGAAAATGTAAGACTTGTTTACCTATCACAACAATCACTGGTATGTAGCCCAAATTACTTGTGGACAATATATTCAATGCTTAAAAAACAATCCTGGTGAAACATAACATAGACATAAGTAGTTATGCAAAAGAAAGTGCTTTTTTGAAAATGAAAAATGTAGGCTATCAACCTAAGAAATCTAAAACCTTCACTAAAGAGGAGGTAAATAAGTTCCTGCTAAATGCTCCAGATGAGCAATACTTGTTGAAAAAAGTAGCTTTGCTATTAGGTATTTGTGGAGCTTGCAGAACAGCTGAATTGGTAATATGACTGTAAATGATATTGAGGACAAAGGTTCAATTCTTATAGTTACAGTACCTGATTCCAAAACCAACAAGGGACGTGTTTTTACTGTGATTAATGGCACACAACAAGACATAGACTACTTGTATTATTGCAAAAAGTATTTAAAATTGAGGCCTACGACAGCTAATTCGCCCCGGCTCTTTTTAAACTACAGAAATGGAAGGTGTTATAACCAAGTGGTGGGAAAAAATTCCTTAGGAAAATACCCATGAACATTGCACAATACCTGAAACTTCCCAACCCAAACTTGTACACTGGACATGCACTAAGGCGGACTTCGGCTACTTTACTGGTCAATTCTGGAGGAACAATGACCCAGCTTAAAAGACATGGCGGGTGGAAGAGTACTGCCGTCGCAGAAGGCTATATTAAAGAATCAATCGGAAATAAAATACAAATAACAAACAAAATTTTGAGCCAGAAAACCACAAACATTCAACAGACAACAAATCACACTTCTATTCCAACTGCCACAACACAGCAGTTTGAATCAAGCAAGTTAAATCATATTCCTACTTCAGCAAGGCCTATGCCAGTGGCCAAAACACACCAAGTTGAACCCAGTTCTAGCGATAAACTATTCTTCGGCGAGGCCTATAGGCCCACCAGTGGCTACAACACATCAGTTTCAATCCACTTTCCCAAACATAGTTTTCCAACACTCTGATAGTTGTACAATTACAGTCAACAACTATTACCAAAAGTGAGCGTGTACTAAAGTGTTTTTGTGTGTGTTTTTTTATTTAAAAAGTGTAAGTTTAAATAAAAACTACACTTAAAGTACTTTTTCTCCCTCAGGGAGAAAAAGTTGTACTTTAGTCCCTAGAAGCACAACTAACTATTAAGGCAAATGAGTGGCAATAAATACAAACTATGTGATGGAAAACTTTAACATGATGCCTTTTTGTACTTTGTTGGCACTTTCTGTTGTGGTCATTGGTTGATCCCTTCTTAAACCATTTAAAGTTCATATGAAACCAAAAACCCAACTCCCTTAGAAAAAATATGAATGTTTTTTCATCAACCTCTGTTAAAATTTTCAATTCAACGAACATTATTTGGAAAATAATGTTATAGGCAAAAATGAACATTAAAGGCTGACGATACCCTTCAGAATAGAAAATCTAAAATCCAATGCCTTGCAAAACTACGAAATGAGACAAAATGTGATACCAAAAAAGTTAATTGGTTACTAAAAAAATAAAAACAAGGAATAATACAATACAAATTGTTCCTACCTCGAGTACTTTTTCGTCTATAATCTGTATGTAGTTTTTTAAATTTTTATTTGTTATGTTTTAATATAAATTTAATAACTAAGTAAGTTATGAAATTGAAACTTAACAACTTTTACTTATGTTAAGACTCAAATTCAAATATATTATGAAAATTACAAGTTTTACGTACGCATAAATGGCCGCAATTTTAAATTTAAAAAGCTTAACATTTCAAAAACAAAAAATTTCCCATTTCATCAGGTACAAAAATGTTGCAAAATTCTATAAAAAAGGGAAAGATCAAGAAACAAACCTTGGATAGAGAGCCTTTTAACAACAAAACCTTTTTAAATTATGAACATTTCTAAATATGTAAAATTTAAGAATTTCAAAATTCATCTGAATTTGGGTCATAACGTACGTAAAAGGTGTGCCAAGTTTCCATGTCAACAGTAGACATTCGCATCGAGTTTGAGTTGGAAAAAAATATTCCTGACCAAACTACAGCTTATTGTTTGATACTACATGATACAATTGTAACATACACACCACTAACAGGCGTGGTTAGAAGAATAATTTAGATTTTTTTATGACAGCATGCAGCTCTTACACATATTTACCCCCACCACAGATTATAAAAAAGAGATTGCTCGGTGAGAAAACATCAGTATTCATCCTGACACCAGCAAGTCAACATTGATGGTTAACATGGACAGTGTACTATCTACTACTCCTGACGATGAATCGACAGGATATAAAGCCCTCGAGGCCACGCCACCAGCTATGACATCTGCGTCTGAAATATCGGCACATGATTTACCAGGATCCTCACAAACTAACGAGAACTCTACTAAAACAACTGAAGATGTTCCTTTTGAAACTGACAAAAATTCACTAGAATCTCCATCTTCGTCAACAATAGTTCAAGACTTATCTACTAATCCAACAGAACATATTCCATTGAAGGTTGACAAAGTACCAATCAGTAACATAAATCCAGCCCAAAACGAAGAACAACCGACTGAAAACTCCAAAAAGTCTACTGAGAAGATTAAGAAAGAACTGTCTGATTTTTTATTTTTGGAAGGAAATGATCAAAGAAAAAGGAAACGATGTGACAATGAAGATGATGATGAAGAAAATATGGATTTGTTGATGGATGTGTTTTTACGCTTAATGTAAACGTTGAATCAAATCATGGATAAATCTGTCACCGTTGGGGTTTTCAAATCGTTAAACTTTAATCCTGCAGTGCTTATTAATCACTGCGGGAAAGCCTCGTTGCTGCTCACGTTGGATATGTGGGATAAATTTACTAAGTATGTATCTATAATTGAAGCCTATTTATTCAACAATTTGACAGGAAGAAAAACTGCAATTGGATTCGAAGATTCTAATTTGGAAATCGATAATATAAGACTTCGAGGTACCCAATTTGTGAGGTTTAGAGATCTTTCCAAACACAACAAGAAGATCCTCATGACTTTGGAAGAATTTCAAGCTCTGTCAAACCTAACACCTGTAATAATCAGGTACATCCAGCAACTTACTACATATTCCCCTCTCGTATTTGATTATCTGAACACTTCGGTGAACACAAATCCAGCTGTGCTACTGCTATATGGACCGATAGACCAGTCTATATACAACAGATTACCTCAAGAGGTGTCGTACTACAGGACAACTGTATTCTTCTTTAATAATCGTCGAAGTGAAGAAACCACAGTGAAAGTTTCTCCAACAAAGAACCAGCAGGAGAACATTGTAAATCAAGAAAAGTCGTAAAAATGATTTTTGTGATCGTGTCGTAAAGTGCTCTCATTAGTAGCACTTATACTTAAAAAAAAAAAAATGACGTGACCTTGAAACAGTTCAGGTTTGCACATATTTGTAGCGCTTACACTTTTTTAAAAACAAAATTATATGACCTTGAAAAAGCTCAGTTTTGCAAAGGTGCTAATGTAGGCATTACTTATACTTTTTAAAAAACAAAATTACGTGACCTTGAAACAGCTCCAGTTTACACATGTTATTGTTCTTTTCGCCAACTATATATTAAACAAATGTTGCTACATGGATGCAGTTGATTGTAAGATTCACATTGAAGAACACTCGCAAAATGAATAATTATTGCTGCAACAAAAAATGTTTTATATGTCCAAATTTACAAGTTGGCGGAATAGCATGTAGAACATGTGAGTGCTTCAGTTACTGTAGATGCAATTGCAAATCATTTACAATCTCACCCCTGACCCTGCAGATGTTAAAAATCTTCAAGACTCGACACTACTTCACCTGTTGTATGGACATGTGTTACAAATTTAATGTACATGATTTTACCCGCTCATGTTCAATGTGCTACCCTAAAGCATTCTGTGAATGTGTATTGAAGTTTTGTAAAAACAGGAAAGATTGGGAATCTTAAAAACACCCCTCCCCCACCACCAGCACATACAAACGGAAACTAAGGATTGACATGATCATAAAAGTCAAGCAACCTAATATTTACTCTCAGTTATCTTTAGTTACTCACGAACAATGGACCGAACAGTTCGTTTTGTTGATAATGTTTCCATGTCTAAGAAGTGTGTGGTGGAATTCCAAGCTTTCAGAAACAACGATGACAGATTTTTCATTAAAGAACTAGCCTTTTTTGACAAAAATACAAATGTTGTTAACTACTTTCTTTTTAAACCACCGTTTTCTTTTAAGAAACTAAACCGAAAAAGTGCTAGAACAAATGCGTGGCTAACGAAATACCTTCATCACATCACATGGAACGAAGGATTTACACAATACAAAGAGCTGGATAACATAATGTATCATTATTGTCAACAGTATGACGAAATTTTTACTGCTGGTGAAGAAAAATCTAATTGGATCAGAATGTACACTACGTCTGATATATCAAACGTTAGTTTGGATAAAACTTATGCTACGGACTTAAATGGTCTTTGTATCGGTGTGAAAAATCCTCAACACAAAATCTCCAACTGCGCATTGTCGCGAGCATACAGGATTGGTCGACTTATATCAAGTGGAGGGGGAAATCCTTATATACCGGTGTAGATCCATCCTACTATCATTCTAACGCAGGATATCATCCAGTAAACATCATCTCCACTATGGCTTCAAGTTCTCCATTGCAAGCTCTTGCGGACAGATTCAACCAACATTCCAAATCTGACCTGCTAACAACAAAGAAATGCAGCGAACTTCAAGAGAAGAAGCATTATGCAGTACATTCAATGAAAAAGATGGACACATCGGTTGGTGAAGCAGTCATCGCTGTTCTTGGAGATTCGCCCTACAAGGAAGGAGACAAACCTAAGTTCCAAGTATACCTTCCGAGACGATTTGTCAACGTGCTCATGAACGAAGACCTGGACTCTATCAAACCCGGAATATTTTATATAGTTTCCCATGGACCATCTGGGAACAACTCTACAGAAATAACGATCCATTTGAACACACCTTTGTAAAATTATCTTAGTTCATAGCTTGTAAATATTCTTTCATTCTTTATTATTTAGCATTGTTAGTTCTCATATGTATGTCTTACGTTTTACTGTTATTTGTAAATAAATCTTTTTTTTTAAACTCCAACCAATGACCTTGACATAGTTTCTTCAAGACATTATAGCCCCCCTCCCACTTAAATTTATTCATCATAAGTAATCAGCCCATCACCGCAACCTTACAAAAAATATACACGTCTTCTGTACGGTACGTAGGTAGGGGACGTTATAGATTGTATATGTAGTACTGACTACAAGCTTCATTCATATACTCCGCTATCCTACAACCACATCAATACGAAGTTTCATCTAGTTCTGTTGGACGAAGTGGATTTGGGAATGTTTCATGAAACACTGTTTCGTCTGATGAGTGGTGATCCACCTCTCCGTTTAAACATTACAATTGAGTTTGACGATATAACGGTTGAAGAACCAAATTCATCACAGTCACCGCCAGGATCTCCGATAGCATCATCTTCACCATATGTTTCGAGTGATCAGCTACCTGTGAAGACAGAGCAAGAGTCCTCGAAGTCCGGGGATGATGTATCTCCGTGATGTTATGTTAAACTGGAAAAACATTAAATGATTTCTAACTACTAAAGTGTCTAATACTTAAAAATGTTTTTTTAAAACTTCTTTTGAATGACCTTGAACATGTTTGAACTTGTTTTATTTGATAACTCTCTTCCCACCGTATTCTGTGCAGTACGTAGGTAGGGTACGTTAATGGTTCATGGTATTTTACTAGATAAATCCACTCTACCTCTACAACAACATACTCCACAGAAACATGAAGTTCCAACTTGACGCCTCTGAATTCGATATTCTGGATGCAGTAATATGCTATCAACAACTTTATCGTCTGTTAAGTGGTGATGATCCGCAAGATTTATATACAGGGTGTCCAGCTTCCACCTTTACAAACTTTCCAGGTTATTAAGCATGCCAAAACAAACAGAAAAATCATATAAACATATGTCCGGAAATGCTTCGTTAAGCCGCTAGCCGCCATTTTGTTTTTTACACTTAAGAAATTTTATTTCCGTAACGGGTTGTTGTATGGAGTTCATATTTGGCATGTACCTTAATCACACCAATGCCCATTTTTAGAAAAAATATTATTTTTTTCCGATGTATATTTTCAAAATGGCGGCCATTTTAAGTTTTTAAACTAAAATATCTAAAAAACCGTAAATTTTATAAAAATTATACTAGACACAAAAAAGTTGACAAATTGAATTATCTAAACAGTGATACCAAGTTTGTAAGGATCCGGCAACAAGTAACGGAGTTATGGTGGTTTTCCTGTAGAAAAACACTGATTTTGCACTATGACTAATGCCAATTTAGGTTATTTTAAGAGAAAAATCTCAATAACTCCGTTATTTGTTGTCGGATCCTTACAAACTTGGTATCAATGTTTAGATAATTTAATTTGTCAACTTTTTTGTGTCTAATAAAATTTTTATAAAATTTACGGTTTTTAAGATATTTGAGTTTAACAATTTAAAATGGCCGCCATTTAGAAAATATTGATCGGAAAAAAATAATATTTTTCCTAAACATGAGCATTGGTGTGATTAAGGTATATGCCAAATATGAACTCCATACAACAACCTGTTACGGAAATAAAAATTCTTAAGTGTAAAAAACAAAATGGCGGCTAGCGGCTTAAAGAAGCATTTCCGGACATATGTTTATAAGATTTTTCTGTTTGTTTTGGCATGCTTAACAACCTGGAAATGTTTGTAAAGGAGGAAGCTGGACACCCTGTATAACACTCGAATTTGTCAATGAAACTACATCTTTCCACTTCTCAGCAGTTTTCTCATCAATCAAGCTTGGATGCAATTCTTTTTTTACGAATTCTTATGGGCATTTATTTCTCATCGTTTTCTTTAAAATTCTCTATTTTTTGACATCGGTATTCTTATTGGCACTCTTCTCTGTCTCTCCCACTTATGACAGCTTCACCACTTGTAACATAAAATCCAATTCTGGAAATTTTGAATTTAGAAATCATCATGAACAAGCATTTCTTCACTTCTCTCCTCATCGAAAATTTTCGCTAGCTCAACGTAAAGCGGAAGGCTCATATCATCTTCTGGTATCTCCTGCGGTCCCTCATACCACTCAAAAAATTGAGCCATGTTGTAGATTGACTCCTTTTATTTTAACTCGTAGTTTGCTATGGAGCTCGTTTCTGCAATGGAGCTAGTTTCTGAAATCGAGCCTTCCTCTGCCGGATCGAGGCTTCCTCCAGGGAGCCGGATGTCTGCGTTTCTTGTTCCGCAAGGGAGACGGTCGTCTGGATCGCTTGGTCTTGTCCTCCTCTTAGTAAACTTCTCACCACTACCGTTCCGACAGCGAGTATCCCAATGCCCACTGCAACTTTGCCCTTATGCTCCCATAAAATCCAATTCTGGAAATTTCGAAGTTGAGATTTAGAAATCATCATGAACAAGCATTTCTTCACTTCTCTCCTCATCGAAAATTTTCGCTAGCTCAACGTAAAGCGGAAGGCTCATATCATCTTCTAGTAGCTCCTGCGGCCCCTCATACCACGCAAAAAATTGAGCCATGTTGTACGATTGACTTCTTTTCTTTTAACTCATAGTTTGCTGTAGAGCCGTTTCCGCCAGGGAGCCGCTTGTCTGAGTACCTTGTTCCGCAAGGGAGACGGTCGTCTGAGTTGACTAATAATAATCATAACAATAATAACAACAGTAACAATAAACTTCTTGTTGTTCAAATCAGATAACATCGCATGTATCAGAGCTATGGATATTAGAACTTGTTATCTTTGAAGAACTCGGTTGTGGGATAGCACACCTTACTTAAAAGTTTCTTTTTGATTTTGAAGCTGTTGCTGCTGAGACATTTGTACGAGTTTGGAGTTTTATTATAATGCTTTAGACCGTAATAAAAGGGACTACCTTCCAAAGCTGAGGTTCTGTGGATAGGGTAGTTTAAAACTTGTCTATTTATAGTGTTGTAGCTATGTTGTGGATGAAAAACTGAAAATTCACTGTAGTTGTTGTGAACATTGATTAATAACAGCAGTTTCTATAAACCTTTTACAATAAATTATGTATCTACTTAATATTTAATTACTATATTATATACTCAATATGTACTTATATACTTTTATGCTTAATATGTGAAATATTATGTACTTACTATCACTACTTAATAAAAATACCTTTTATTGCTTGGCAGTAGGTTAGAAATCAATTTTTTAAATGGAATGCTGGGTACGGGATGGATTATTCCCCTTCACCCCCTCTCTTTATTTTTTTTCGTACAGAACGAGGTACCGGTATAAATTTTTCTCAGTAATGTGTGTCTAACGGGTGATTTTTTAAAGGTTTAAATCTTTTTAAGTCCCAATAGTGCTAAAAGTAGACCCGAAGAAAACCTTAAAGTAAGCAAGGTTGATATGTACACCAAGTTAACGATCTTGCTAATAAGAGAATTGCCACGAACCCTGACCAAATGGGCAATCGAGCTGAAAACCGCATGTCATCAAATTGCATTAAAATCATATTACCGTGATTTTAAAATGCAATGACTTGCGATCTATTTATCTCTTTTATAATTTTGTGGTAAATTTTTCTAAATTTAAAGTCCTTTAAAATTATTGACGACATTATATTTTCGATAAAATTTCTTCCAAGATTCCACTGGTATTGCCCCATAGAGGGAAAATATCTGTTAAGTATGACATAGGTATTTCTTCACATCTTAAGAATTTCCCTTTGAATATGAAAGATATGCTCCGAGAGGATGTGAAGAGTTACTGAAGCATCCGACTCAGCCGTTTAAAGATCAGGCTTTTCTTATTTATCTGTTTACTTGATTTCGACATTATTTCAATGCAGCCTTATAATGCTGTATTGATCAGAAATACTTTTGAAGTGTCAAAAAGTAGTTTTTTGTCAATCGTCAAATAAATCTTAAACTAAATAATAGGCCTACTCAATTTATCTGAAAAATAAAATTCATTAAAAAGAATTTTACTTTGTTGGCCTGAAGTTATTAACAGGGATTCGTTTCAAAACACATAACAACGACATACAGGGCGGTTGGAAAGTAACTTGCACACCCCTTAACTTTTTAACTATTTAAGATATTTTAAATCGGTTTGCTGCAACCTTTCTTGGATATGAGGGGCTACAATAATGATGGTTAGTTTTAAAATTTTTACCCGTGGTGGAGGGGGTAACTCAAAATGTTCAAATGGGAAGTATGGTCGACTTTCATATAATTTTATAGGTATTGATGAAACTAAACAATTGACATGAGAAAATAAAATCGGACCACTAATAACAAAATGGCGCCCATAAATTATTCAAATCGAATAAACCAGAATAAAAAAATAACCTCTTCATTTAAAGAAGTCCATTAAGAAATAGTGAATCGATGTCCCTTTTTTCAGATGTTGAAAACGTGCTCTTTGAACCTCCATACAGTAGCACAATTTCTGTTCAAACATGTTCTTACATTTTTGAAAGTTTAATTGTTTATTTTTCTAAATTCAGTTTCCATCCGCCTCCTTAATTCTTCGAGGGATTTTGTCTCTTGTATGCTGTTTAAGACGTGGGTTATTAAAAGTAATTTTTAATTGCCATTTTGTTATTAGTGGTCCGATTTTTTTTCTTTATGTCAATTGTTTAGATTCATCAAGACCTATAAACTCATATGAAATACGACCGGAAATTTTGAAAATTTGGACCTATTTGAAAATTTTGAGTTACTCCCTACCCCCACTACCCCTAAGGGTAAAAAAATTTAAAAATAAGCATAATTATTGTAACCCCTCATATCCAAGAAGGTTGCCGCAAACCGATTTCAAACATCTCAAATTGTTTAAAAGTTAAGGGGGGTGCTAGTTACTTTTCAACCACCCTGTATTTACACCGTACATTGTTCGCTGCACACTGCTAGATACAAGTTGGGTTGTACAACTAAAAAATACAACGATATTACGTGTGTTTAAAATACATCAAAAGAAACCCTCAAAATTTTCAAGGTACGTACAAAAACCTAAAATCGTATTAATTTCTACCTTAAAGATTACTAGGGTTAAAATTATACAACGAATACAATTGAAATTAAAATTAATAAAACAAGTAATAAAACCCACAAAGATGTTTTTATAAAAATACAACAATAAAAAAAACTTAAAACTAGTTGATTATTTTTATCACAATGTTGATCTCTCGGTTCGATTAAGCCTAATTTAATCACAGTTCAGCCATTTAGAGCAAATATCCTAATTATAACTCATAATCCGCCGCCGGCCCAGACAATGGGTGATAGCTATTATATGTAATTGGAATTATTTCGATTACGTAAATGATTAATTATATCGATGGCTAGTGGTGCTTACGAATGCGTGATTGATAATTCCAAGTTTAATGATTGTTTAATTATTGAAATACTGTTGTTATCTATTTTTACTTATGTTTTAATTTAAATAAAGACTATTTATGATTGAAACAATAGTTAAACTTGAGTTAATACTCTCGTGTATATTTTTATTGGAACTCGTATTATGTTAGTTTTAAAATTTATAAATGCAGACTTGTAGACAAGTGTTTTATTTTTGCTGGATAATTCAAAGTGCTTATGTTGAAGACACGTTAACAGTCCAATAATGTTCTAAATTTGACATATATTTAGAACTACCTTTTTTCAATGCCAGAAAATTTTAAATACTTAAATTTTTTTAGTTTCCACCCTTGTCTGGTAAAAAAAGCAAAGGATATTTTTGAATTAAAAAAATGAAAACTAACAGAATACCTTCAATTCATCCTTTTATAAAATTAGTATCAAAGACGAACACTAAAGGTTAAGGGCAACCTATATTTTTTGTAACAAAGGCAACCCGAAAATAATAGAAAAAAAGAAATTAAACAATTGACTACTCCTTTTCATTCTTTGTAAGCTGAATAGCTGCCAAAGATTAAATGATTTTCAGCCAAATATTTTCAATGTGAAGAAACATAAGAGAATGGAAGAAACAGGTGACTAAAGTTGAGCGCTTTTTAAATGGAAGACTTGAAAAGAGAGGTGCTTTTGTGTCTATTGTCTTCCACGGTATTGTTGATCTTTCTCGCTCTTGAAAGGAAGTTGTACCTTTCTTCTAAGCCCCCATTAAATGACATGATTTATATCGGAATAATATCACGGGTTTATTAAAGCCCCTTTAATTTTCAAGCAGATACCTTTTATAATTGTTATGTACAGTATGTTCTTCATTACTTTAATTTTGCCTTTAGTAAGACCTTGTCAAATTTAAAGTAAACTTTAGAAGAGTGAGTTATATTTTAAAATAAAGGAAATGGCTGGGTAGGTGAGTCGCAAGAGATCTCACCTTTGAATCTGAAGGTTGCCGGTTCGATTGTGAGATAAATTAGGAGCTTTATGATAGTGCAAAACTAGATCAGGCTGCCTTTGATCAATAAGATATTAATAATCATGATGGTTGAATCATCTGCTATTTGTTAGCAACAAAACTGCAATCCATTCCATTACAACCTTCACTCACACTCACTCTTTTAGTCATACTTACCCTAAAATGCCTACCATACAGCGCATCGGTGTTTCAAAAACAGTCTCTATATAAAATGTATAGTTTGTATACCTTAGTTTAGATACCTTCGTTATCTCACAAATATAAAATATTTTTTCCTCCACCTACTATCTAAAGCCGTATTTTACTCCTTGGAATAGAGTACTAAAGTACTAATTTCTATACCACGTGACTTGAATACTTAATTTTTCTACCTAGGGAAAACTCAAGTTTTTTGTACCACGGGGCTGAAGTTAGTTACATAGGAATATCATTAAAAGAGAGATTAAGAACATGAGTCACAGTCAGCTGTCTGTTGTATTTGTTTCGTCACTATTTGTTTACTAACAAACATCTGTTTACATTAATTGTTAGATTTGTGTACATTTAGCTTGTCGGTCTTTAACTTAGTTATTGTTTCAAAAAATGGATTGTGGTGTAGATGATTTGACTGAAAGTGAGGAATTATTTGTTTGTACTCCACCAATATAAAATGTGAAGTACAAAATGTTTCATCAAATTTGTTACCTGCAAAATCAAAGGATTTGTACAATAAACGATATGATTTGTTCATGGAATTGTGTAAAGAAAACAACAGCAGTGGACGAATTTCTGAAAATGTAAGACTTGTTTACTTATCACAACAATCACTGGTATGTAGCCCAAATTATTTGTTGACAATATATTCAATGATAAAAAAACAGTCCTGGTGAAACATAACATAGACATAAGTAGTTATGCAAAAGAAAGTGCTTTTTTGAAAATGAAAAATGTAGGCTACCAACCTAAGAAGTCTAAAACCTTCACTAAAGAGGAGGTAAATAATTTCCTGCTAAATGCTCCAGATGAGCAATACTTGTTGAATAAAGCAGCTTTGCTATTAGGTATTTGTGGAGCTTGCAGAACAGCTGAATTGTGTAACATGACTGTAAATGATATTGAGGACAAAGTTCAATTCTTATAGTTACAGTACCTGATTCCAAAACCAACAAGTTACGTGTTTGTACTGTGATTAATGGTGCACAGCAAGACATAGACTTGTATTATTGCAAAAACTATTTAAAATTGAGGCCTAAGACATGTAATTCGCTCCGGCTTTTTTTAACTACAGAAATGGAAGGTGTTTTATTCAAGTGTTGGGAAAGAATTCCTTAGGAAAATACCCATGAACATTGCACAATACCTAAAACTTCCCAACCCAAACTTGTACACTGGACATGCACTAAGGCGGACTTCGGCTACTTTACTGGTCAATGCTGGAGGAACAAGGACCCAGCTTAAAAGACATGGCGGGTGGAAGAGTACTGCCGTCGCAGAAGGCTACATTAAAGAATCAATCGGAAATAAAATACAAACAGCAAACAAAATTTTGAGCCAGACAACTACAAACATTCAACTATCGTCTATAATCTGTATGTAGTTTTTAAATTTTTATTTGTTATGTTTTAACGTAAATTTAATAACTATTTATGTTATGAAATTGAAACTTGCGACAACTTTTACTATGATAAGACTCAAATTCAAATATATTATGAAATTTACAACTTTTTCGTACGCAAAAATGGCTGCAATTTTAAATTTAAAAAACTTAATGTTAAAAAAAAATAACATTTTATTAGGTACAAAAATGTTGCAAAATTCTATAAAAAAGGGAAAGATCAAGCAACAAACCTTAGATAGAGAGCCTTTTAACAACAAACCCTTTTTAAATTATGAACATTTCTAACTATGTAAAAGTTAAGAATTTCAAAATTCATCTGAATTTGGGTCATAACGTACGTAAAAGGTGTGCCAAGTTTCCATTTCGTAACACAAATCCTTTAAAGGTTTTAATTAAAACATGCATACAGATAGACAGCGGAAAAGTACTGGAGTTAGGAAAGATATTATTTTGGAATATTTCTCTCCTGAATAATGTGGTAAAATTTGGTCCAATGGTAGTGGGGCATCCTGTATATAAGGGTGCTTGAAATTAGTGGATTCTGGTTACAATCTGATGGATTATTATTTATGCATGGAAAATCCAAGGATTGTGTTTAGGGTCAAACATTTTAATTTTTTAATCCTTTTACATCCTAACATAACGTCTAGAAGGTATAAAACTCTTACAATGATAGAAAAACAAACCTCTTAACTTTAATTATCTTGAGAAAATGTTCAGGAAAATAAGAAATGCTAATAATGGAGAAATGCTATTCCATTTATGCTGAGAATGAGTTATGCGGTTGCATAAAAGAAACGTTTATGACTATGAATTATTCATGTGAGGATTGAGTCCTGAAAACCCCTTACATCACGAACCCCAATACCGCTTAGAAACGGCAATCGCATAGTGCGTGTTGAAGTTGAAGGTTTTTCCAACTTTGAATCTGATGTATATAAATAAATAGATACATTTTCTATTCTAAATATCTTTTATTATACCTTATTTTGTAATATTATTATTTTAAGATTGTTGGACAGCTCAAAATTTCGTGATTAAAACAAGAGTTACCACTTTAATAAGTATCTATAGGATTAAGATTTAGTAAATACTGTACAGATAACACGGATTATCTTGGCCTGTGAAGTGCGTTTACAGCTCAGACATTTGGAGTAGAGTGACGAACTTGCAGACTGTTTTAGTCCCATATGTTTACCAATTTCAATCCAGTGGAGTATGTCAGAAGCCAAGATATTCTGTGTTATCTGTACTGACATTTTTACATGAGGAACGAAAGAAGTGAAGTGTACTTTAAAATACAACTATTTTGCATTTAAACAGAGGTTGTGATCCGTTTCACTGTAATGAAAATATAAATAGGGTCTAGTATAGGGGTTATACGAGTGTCAATGACTATTGTGTTTTGTAGCCAGTGAATGCGAACACGCACCGTGCTTAATTATTGAGTACCTACAATAGTTTTCTCAAGACTAAAGCACAAAATTTAACCTCTTTTCTCAGCTTGTATGCATCGCGGGAGAAACCCACGCATACCGTTAGTAAGGTTGTGTTCTGTAGAGGAGAAGAAGCTATAATTTACATCGGCCCCAGGATTACGCCTACGTTGAGGCTTTCAAAGTTTCAATGTTAATCTTATGGGAGAACGATCATTTACTGAATCATAATTGTGACAGCCGTTGTAATAACAAATGCTAGTCAAACAGCTAGTGCACCTGTTATAGTTATAATGTTTTTACTTATTGGGCCCAGATCAACTGAAATTTTTGTCCAATTTCGATCGATAGTTAAAACAAATGGATATTCTTCCATATCAACTAAGATTTAAAAAATATATAATATAAAAAACTCGCAATATAACGCCTCCTATCCTCATACAAACCTAAACTAAATATATATAAAAAAAATTATATAACCAAGTTTCTGAAATCTTACAAACATCGCAGTACAGTTTCTAAATCCATCCGTTACTTTAGAATTCCAACCTCGCCTGTCGGATTGTTACGTCATGCCTCGTTAAGTCTAAAACAATCGAAACGGTCTAGCGGGTCCAATGTAACGGGTACCAATTAATAGGTAGCCTCCTCTTTTTGGGTTATTTTCAAGGATATCCTGTTTATGTTATAACAGGTTGATTAATTATTGTAGTCATTATCACCTCAACCACTATTATGGCGGCTTGAGTTGAGATGTAGGTAATCGAAATTTGAAATTGGCACTGTGACATTCACGGGAAAAACTCTTAAATATTTTTCATTATAGAAAAGAATTTACTGTTAATTTAAAAGAAACAGGATTAATGTGCCCGATTAGTATCGTTATAGTTTTAAAAATAGAATTTTAACTCAAATTGCTTCATATTTTTCTTAGTTGAAATTTACAGAAAAATAAAATAACTTCTCCCACACACAGGCTTTAGCACATGTGGAAAACAAATTTAATATATCACTTTTGTAAATTACTGTACTCTTGTACTCAATTTCTGAAATAAACTTATTTTCATTTCATTTCTCTACGAATAAAACTATCTACTGATCTTTATCAAGTTAATTATAATGCATCCTGTAATAAACCTTTACAGCCATAACAACATACGTCAAGTCATAAATAACACATCCAGCGATTGTATCTGCTTCTTTACTGTTTCGTCAAAATGGCTTCTTTATTACTTGTGCTATTTTATTGCTAGAAAAACCTTTGCTTCCTTCATTTAACCTTCAATAAAAATAAAATACCCCCCCTGTACATTCACTCGGTAGAGATTAACTGATATTTGTTTAAAGCATCCATATGGCGGCAAACCTACATATAAACCTACTTCATGGGGTTCATGGTGAAAATTAAAAAGTGCCAAATATTGATAAAATTAAATTTTTACCTTACCTAACCATTACATTTCCTAATTAACATTGTTAACAACATTCCATAGCAGTAAACCGACATACTCGTTCCTAATGGTGTTTATGGGGGAAATACAAAATATAAAATTCTTTTGGAAATTCCGTGGGTACACAGGTGTGCTTATTTTATAAGTTTTTATCAAGTTATTTCGATAAATAAGCGAGATACATGGTTTTGTTGATTTCTCATAAAATTAACATGGGAAACTATTTTTGGCTTTTCTCAGTAATCTGTTAAGACAAGTTAAAAATTCTAAATAATAATAAGTTTGTTTTTAAGCTCTTTTTAATGTTTTTAGTTAAAGTTGTTGAATTTTGAAAATTGAGGGCCAATAATGCCAAAAAGCCATTTTTGGCCCATTTGAAAGCCCATAAAACCCCGTTCCCTTAGCCCGACCATGCTGGTTCACGAACTCATGAAAATAGAACTGTTCTTACACCTCCATACAAAATTTCATCAAAATCTAAGGTACGCTTCCAAAGTTATCAGTACCACGGTTCATATATATGAAAATGAACAAATTGTGTTTATGGTTTGTAGGGGCCTCAAAATGAAAAAGTAACATGGTCCCGGACTTAAGTCTTATCATGCTACTACCGCAATAGCTAATTTTCCCACAGGAAAATTCTCTAAAACAAAAATAAAACACTCTTAAACGAGCAATTACAATCTAATTGAAGGAGACGCACTACGCGCTGGTCCAAGAAATAAAATAGACTTCTTACGAATCAAACTACATCGTGATTGAGAAATCACTGACGATTTCACTTTTATTATCCCATGGAAACTATACATGTTATTACTACATAGGTAAAAAAAAGCGTTAATAATGGTTAGTGTTTTGTTGGAACATCATGCAATAACCTGGGTTGGTAGATTAATTAAATGCAATTTATGTAAAATCTTCTACTTAGTGGTTTGGGCGAAATAAATTGCATTAGTGTACGATGCTTGAAAATTAGTCACTGAATATCAGGCAATATGAATGGTGATGGAGATCACAACATGTGTTATCACTTCAACATACGTCATTTGATTCTTTCCATCCAAATTGCCAAACTGATTTTCAATATACACACAATTTTTAACATACCCCCAAATAAATAAATAAATTTTTCATCAATTGCATATAATTCATCCATACCGACGCCGGGTGTTGCCGGATGTTTCAACATAACATGTAAGGTTTCGATATAGAATAAAAAAAAAAGTCGTCAGTTGTTTTTCAATCACACTGGAAATATAATTAAAGGAAAGGAGAGATGTTAAAAACAAAGTAATGGATTAATCTCAAATAGCATAAAAGAATGATCACTCAAACTTACAAAGGATTTAACAAATTAAACATTAGGGTTAAGCAAACCAGAACTCTTTTCAATTACTTCAACCAGTTAAACTAAAGACACCTTAAAAATTTATCAATTTGGATAGAACCTCAATTTAGAAAATACCCTCTTAATATAAACTTACTTGGGCCTCATGACCCCTCGGACCTAACACCCCAACTCCTCGGAACTAAGTTTGCTGACCTATTAAGCCATTCTACCAATAACTCAACATAAACTAGTTAGTTGTTATAAATAGGTCCTCCTTACTCATACAACAAAGCCAAATAATTTTTCCTCACATTTTTTCATTAATCTTCACATTAGGGCCAGTAGCCCATTGTTGCGCAGTGGTCAATGTTAACCATACGGCTTTTAATGCAAAACATGGTACTTTATTTCTCTGTTTCGGACGCCGTTTTTCAACAGATTTTCTTTAAACTTGATAAGTGTTTAGTTGAATAGTTAAATTAAGCCCCGCATACCTCAAAATTTTGAAAATTTAACAAATATTACTAAGGAAAATCGAGTTACTTTGCGACGTCACAGAGTATTTGTTAAATTTTTAAAATTTTGAGGTATGATTGGCCTAATATAACTATTCAACTAAACACTTGCCAAGTTTAAAGAAAATCGGTTCAAAAGCGGTATCCGAAACAGGAGACTAGTAATGGAATATCATGTTTTGCATTAAAAGCCGTATTTTTAACATTGCCGTCTGCGCAACAATGGGCTACTGGCCCAAAGGTGAAGATATTCTTAACTTCTCTAACCAATTTAGAAACCAGCCATCTTTAAGATATAAGTCCAGCTCCGACATTGCAATACTTCCTATTGTTATCCAGTAATATTTCGAACTCTAGACCTGCTATAGACTTACACGCTTCGCCTGGATCCCTGCACCGTGTATAGAATATTTCGAACTCTAGACCTGCTATAGACTTACACGCTTCGCCTGGATCCCTGCACCGTGTATAGAATATTTCGAACTCTAGACCTGCTATAGACTTACACGCTTCGCCTGGATCCCTGCACCGTGTATAGAATATTTCGAACTCTAGACCTGCTATAGACTTACACGCTTCGCCTGGATCCCTGCACCGTGTATAGAATATTTCGAACTCTAGACCTGCTATAGACTTACACGCTTCGCCTGGATCCCTGCACCGTGTATAGAATATTTCGAACTCTAGACCTGCTATAGACTTACACGCTTCGCCTGGATCCCTGCACCGTGTATAGAATATTTCGAACTCTAGACCTGCTATAGACTTACACGCTTCGCCTGGATCCCTGCACCGTGTATAGAATATTTCGAACTCTAGACCTGCTATAGACTTACACGCTTCGCCTGGATCCCTGCACCGTGTATAGAATATTTCGAACTCTAGACCTGCTATAGACTTACACGCTTCGCCTGGATCCCTGCACCGTGTATAGAATATTTCGAACTCTAGACCTGCTATAGACTTACACGCTTCGCCTGGATCCCTGCACCGTGTATAGAATATTTCGAACTCTAGACCTGCTATAGACTTACACGCTTCGCCTGGATCCCTGCACCGTGTATAGAATATTTCGAACTCTAGACCTGCTATAGACTTACACGCTTCGCCTGGATCCCTGCACCGTGTATAGAATATTTCGAACTCTAGACCTGCTATAGACTTACACGCTTCGCCTGGATCCCTGCACCGTGTATAGAATATTTCGAACTCTAGACCTGCTATAGACTTACACGCTTCGCCTGGATCCCTGCACCGTGTATAGAATATTTTGGCTGCATAACGGCGATAACATTATCGAACTTACAACAATATTACA
Source organism: Neoaliturus tenellus (assembly GCA_030545055.2). Classification (NCBI taxonomy): domain Eukaryota; kingdom Metazoa; phylum Arthropoda; class Insecta; order Hemiptera; family Cicadellidae; genus Neoaliturus; species Neoaliturus tenellus. The sequence continues at coordinate 153,959,659 of CM061533.1, read as the reverse complement.
CTCCTGTTAACGAGGGCTGTCGATGACGTCACTCACTTGATACTGACATGTCAACAGCGTGAATAGATTACCTCTCCTCGTTGTTTGTAAACACGGTGGTGGGTGGGGAGGGGGAGGGTCATATGGGGGTCTTATGTTAAAAAATCAAACTTCGACCTCCATTATCTCCCAAACCGTTATGATTAGGATATACATTAAATTGTAAAGTAGTCTTAAAATTATGTCTAGAATCCAAAAATACCATAAAAAGTAGGAGTTCGTATTTCAAATTAATGACTTCCGATCTGGGTAGGTTATTTCTGGTACACCCTGTACATTGAAATTATCATCAATGGATAGAGCGTAACCGGTTTACCTATAATGGCACAATTTTTTTTTGTGAATAATTAATTTTGTAGATTTTAAAAGGGGTGTACGGGTGGTCTGGGACACCCGGTATAAGGATAAAAAGTGGTAAGTCTTTTGGCTGTCGACTATGACAATTTCCCTTCCTTCATAATCCATTCATGTTCAAGACAGTGCGGGGTTAATGAGAACTGTATGTAAACCCCTTGCTGGACCATATGTAGACAGCAGGGGGTGAGGAGAAATGCTATGGGCATGGAAACCCCTAGCTGGAACATATGTTCAAGACAGCAGGGGGTGAGGAATGCAACGGGCATAGAAACCCCTAACTGGAACATGAGTGTACAGTCTGTCCCGTTCCTCACACTTTCTCTTCCTTCAATATACCATCCTTCCGGGGCTTGCGCAAAATGTCCATTAGAGGCAGACATGCTCAACGGTTCGGTCGGGGTCTCCTTATCCACCAATAACAACAACAACAACAACAAACAAGGATGAAAAGATGTTAAAATTTGTAACCTTATTTGGTAATGTCTGAATATTGGAAAATTAAAAAAAAATCAAATTAAAAAACTTAATAACACCTTAAGGAGTTGTTAGGATACATAATTCAGTGAATTTTGCCAGTAACTGGGTTTTATAAATAGTTTTAGATACGATTTGTGACCGGATTTAACAAAAAGTGATGACATTAAGAATAGTTTAAGTATAACTTTTTCAACCATATAAATTGAGCATCCAACTCTACAATGTCAGAGTCATTCGCAATGACCTTCTTTCGCTAAAAAGGTTTGACCTAACCATCAGAATTTTTTTTTAACTACTATGGAAGTAAAAACGTTTGAAGCCACAAAGAGTCACATGAAGTTGTAGTTTTGAAAAGGAAAGAAACTAGAAAAGTTTCGGACAAAAGTGACTTTCTTTCTTGTTTGCTCTTTTCTGTTTGAACATACTTTCACGTCCATTACGTGTACGAAATAAGTTAGCTGCTACTCTGAATTATTGGTTTTCTGGTAATAAATCTCAAAGATGTCACTCATGTAATATTGCATAAATCCTCTTAAATGGAAACATCATCAAGATATTTTACAGGATTATTTTGCCACCACAACGACAACCATTCGGTAATATTTTATACCAATCCGAAAGCCTATTGCGTCTATTGAATTGGTTATAGGCCTATTTTATATCGTACCTCGTCTTCGAATAATTCCAACTAATATTCAAATTGTATGTTTGCTGCGATTTTTTGCGAACTTGCTTGGTCAATTTTTGCTAGTGCAATCAATTGCCATACCAAACAACTGGTTATCGAATTTATTCAATAATTTTTATCATATAACATGATTATATGAAACATTTAATTGTTAATCAAATGGATTCACAAGTTAATTAGATAATATTTTATTTTAATTTCGATAAAATCGTCATGCGATCAGGTAATATTGTTGATGTTATGGTATCTGACATATGACTTGATAATATGATAATATAGTGATAAATATTAGAAATGCTGATTTTACTGTCAAGCGATAAAGCGACATGATGATAGTATTTATTCTGCGATGTCTTTAGTTATTACTTAATTTTGAAAGCCGATACCTTAATACCTTTACTGAAATGGTGACCTAACTCAATAGGTAGTTTAAAGCCAAGTATGAATGAAAGATGAGTGTAGGATGATTGTGGCGCGATCTTGTAGTCTTGTTCAGTAACAAGTCAGTAGTCTAGTCAGTACTAAGGCCAACATTCTCCTTAGACAGGACTGTTAACTCATAGCCCAACAGCCAATGGTATCTAGGGACCTACAGTTTAACGTGGGATCAGAACCACAATTCTGACCTCATATATAAGAATTGGTCTAATTATAAGAATGGTCTTTATGGATGAATTAGTATTTACTAGAGCGGACGTTAATCCTCACTAGGGAATATCGCATCCACAAGCCATCGCTTATAACTATCCACAATTCGTGGCCTCAGAGTATCTGGATTACAGGACGTTGCCACCGTCCCAGTCCGATCTTTTGATCAACCATGCGATCAGGTATATTGTCGATGAAATGGTCATACGTTAAAGAGTACTGTCGATCAAATGGTCATGCGGTAAATTATATTTTCGATCAAATGGTCTTACGGTCACGTGTATTTTCGATCAAATGGTCATGCTGTTAAGTGTATAGTCGATCAAATGGTCATTCGGTCAAGTGTATTTTCGATCTAATGGTCATGCGGTCAAGTGGTTTTCGATCAAATTGTTTCCCTTCGTTGAAAAATTTTACTTTCACAGCTCTTCTAACACCTCTCTAGAGAACTCTTTCTGTATAAAAACGTGCTATTTTGTAAAGCTCAATATTTTTAATTTTGTCTACATCCCCGCAGGCTGGTGGTAGTGACGTCACTGGTGTCCTGTCTCAACATGACCGCTCCGCCGGACCTGGCGCGTCACCTGGCCCACACCGGCACCTGTCTCTGCTGGAGCGACGCCGACCCCGACCTCGCCCCGGAGTGTCGCTGCTACGGCGACCTCCTCTCCGAGATACCCTCCAACCTGTCCCAGCCCCTCAGGAAACTGTGAGTCATCCGTGTTTTGCGATTGTTAGCATTTACTGTCAGATAGTTTATCTGCTAAAGTGTATCTAACATACCATAAATCGAATCCATCTTAGTTTTTGTCTAATAACTTATTAGTTCTCGGTAGGCTAGCATGCAAAGATTGGCTGGTGTCAAACCTACAGGTCAATGATGCCTGTAGGTGCACTGATGAATGTGGTATGGACAAGGAACGAACCATATTGAACTTTTAAGCACAGTAAGGTTTCGATAGACTCGAAGTAGATACAAGACTAAGGGCTATTTATTTATATCATGTGTTGCAAAAAATGGTTGTTTCATTAAATCAGGTCATTTACATCATGTCAAAGTGTTATTTTGAAAATATGTCCTCATAATAGCGGTGAATAAATCTGACCAACAAAGGATTGTTATTACGAACTTGTCGCTCTTATAAAAGATAAACAAACAATTGTCTTACATTCTAAATAACCACTATTACAGTAGAAGCTAACACATTTTTAATGCACAGGGAAGACATTGTAGGTATAATAATAATAAAATTACTGGAAGTTTAAAAATAATCAAAGTGTTTTACAATAAAATTGTATGATAAAATTTTAATACTGTAGTGTTATAAGAAGATCCTTCACGATGTTGGAATTAGCTTGTGTGATATAAGGTTTGATTAAATATTGGGTGTTCAAAGATGTTTTGTTGGCTTCTTTTTTAAGTATATGTTTCACTTATCTTATACACTGAGAAAAACATAGATTTAAGGAGTATTTTCAAGTTTTATAGTTGTGAACTCAAAACCCCTTATGGCATTGGTATTTGGGCTCTTCTTAACAATTCTTACAGTTCAAGAAAAATATTTTTTGTTTTTAATAATTTACGACCAAAATGTTTCAATGATAACTGTTCCGCAGGCCCTTCAGAATGGATGCTACAACACACCAGAGCATCCTAAGATAACATCGTTATTTAAATAGTTATAACAGGGTTGAACTTTACACCGTTGGCAAAATAGAAGTTCAAAGATTCTTGCACCAGAATCTCACACTGTTGAATTTTCCGATGTTCTAAAGATATTTAATACCCTTGTCAAATGGCCACCTCGTACCTTAAACATTACTGTATGTTATTCCATTTTTTCTTGGTTTGTGTAAAGGACAAAGTGTCTATTACCACCACAACCCTGCTATCGAATTTCGACTGCTGTGTCATAATCAACCAGCCCATAGTATTTTGAGTATGGACTGCAACATCTGGCTTAAATAAGTCATTTCGTGTCAATGGGCTGCTCAATGACTATTCTTATGTACATAAAGAAACTTGTAGAAATGCCTCTTCCAATAGTGCAGTTTAGAGCATTATGTAGTTGATAGTAGGTTCCACACAATGTTACAAGACCCAATAAATCACTCATTTAAACAATCAAAAGTTAAATACAGCACATTAAAATAATAAATTTATTTTTGAAAGATACATTTGCAATATAGTTTGGAGGAAAAGTCCCTTTGTCAGTTAATGTCGTTTACAACCGGAAGTGAACATTTGGCAACTTTAAAGCAGAGAAAAAACAACGAAGCCTTAGAAAGTTTATTGTATTATATTTACGGAAACTTTGTGACTCCTTGATGTTCCATTATTATTGCTGAACTATTTTACAAGCTATCAGTATATTGGTAGGTTTTCATTCCGTTACTAATATAAAAATTACAGTTAATCATGAGCAACTTGTTTTATAAACTGTTTTACAGAATGTGTCATAATATCTTTTAAAAAACCCACTTGTGGTTATTTTTTATTTCAGGACGATAACGGATGCTGGCATAGAAAAAATACCGTCTCCCTCTTTGCAGCCTTACAGAACCCTCCGAGAGTTGTAAGTATGTATATTTCGAAAAGTATTTTACTTTAAAACTTGTATTAATATAGGCCTAAATGGAGATTTAACAGCAAACGTTTATATAGTATCGGGTCGGATGTAATGTGCATATATTAGATGACACATGCTGAAATGCACCGCAGAGCATATTAGGCCCATAAGTCATGGAAATGAGAGGGCATATAGGAATAGCATATGAACATTGCGGGAACATTATTACACCAGCCATGTTGGCTGGAGGCAAATCCATTATTAGTAGTGTCAAATTGTTGGTGCTGGCTCAGTTCAAGGTCACCTGAGGGATGACGTCATCGAGGTCAATGACCTCACTGATGACGTCATCGATGACGTCATCGATTGCGTCATCGATGACGTCATCACCAATGACGTCATTTCTATGACGTCACACCCATGACGTCACAGAAATGACGTGCTGATGACGTCATCACCCCTTACGTCATCAAAATGACGTCACCGACGCCACTGAGGTCAAGGTCACGCCGAAACTTAAAATTTTTTGGCACTTTTGCCGTTTCTCGCACTACGCTCCGAGTTTCAGTCAGAGTCCCCGTGACCTTGACCACTTGGAGCGAATTTTCGACGAGAAACGGCAAAAGTGCCAAGTTAAACTCGAGTTTCTGACATGACCCTGCCTAAATGGGCAATCGGTTATCCCTCAGGTGACCTTGAACCAGCACAACACCAACAATTTGATATTACTGTGACCTTGAAAACCTAACAACGGAGCGCCGACACCGATGCGCACCCCACGACAGCCGCCGAGTGACTGACTGTCAGGCTCTGTGTACGCTAGGTATATTGGCTTGAGAGACTAAGACTCTAAACTGTCAGGAATGGGAGTAACTAACTGAATTTTGCAAGGAAAAGTCATTTCATCCAATATATTAAACAAATCTTCATCAGTAAAACTGACATTAGTCTGTTTGGTATAAAACTTAGGGTGTCCGCGCAACAGTTTGCGCCACTTAGCTAAAGTTGAAACTCTCTTAACTTTGAGTGGTGGACAGTGAGCAACTAATAAAGTCTTAACACGGCTAAGTTTCTTACCTAAAGTGTCCTGCGACATGGCTTCACCTCACAAAAGTCCGCACAATACTGAGAGACTGCTTGTAGCGCATGAGTCAAGGGAAAAGAGGTGGGGGAAACAGCAGGAGTGGGGGAAGGTCACAGTGGTGGGGGAAGGTGAGGTGGTACGCTGGAGTATCGCATCACTTCACCATGAGCTGTCCTACAGTCAACACACTGTTCTCTTGGCCCGAGTTGGCACTAGAAGAAACATTTCTGTACAGCTTAGGCTGTGAGAGCCGAGGAAGCAAAGTCAAAGTGGAAATTGTGTTAAACTCCAAGATGAAGAGTTTCCTAAATAAACTAATTGTATCCCTGCAATCTCCTATAACTTTAGAGAAATACCACTTTATTAAGCGACACCTTATACTTTGGCAAAACGAAGCGGAAATGGAAAAGATTACAGTAAAATTAATTTAACTTAAAACTTGGACTGGACACTCATGGCGATACCACGTGGCGTGCAAACGCCACCCTAAACATTACAAGTTAGGTTATTGAGCACCTCTGGTACGATAACCGATGTGCTAGAGTTAAAGTGTGATGACCTTGAGTCAAAACACTGAAATACTACAAGTCGATATCGTCCCAGAGTTAAAGTGTAGTGACCTACATTCAGAACTTGTAAAATTACTTACATATAGAGAGCTAGAGAACAGCGAGACGCACCGCATGGAAGCCGGAGACATACTGGTGAAGCGGTGTTGTGCAGCCTAGGGACCCAGTTGTGGTGGGGGTATAGCCAACACTTAGAGTACAAGTGTTGTGGGTGACCTTGACCCACTTAACTTACCTGACCCCCCCCCCCTCCCCCCCTCCCCCCTCCCCCCTCCCCCCCTCCCCCCTCCTCCCCCCCCCGGCAAAAAGTGCGAACCCCCCCCCCCCCCGACAAAAAGTGCGAACCCCCCCCCCCCCCCCGGCAAAAAGTGCGACCCCCCCCCGCAAAAAGTGCGAACCCCCCCCCCACCCCCACCCCCTCCCCCACCCCTGATATCCTGGGCGTGGCAGCCCCGGTGGGGATATAAGGGGGTCCGGCCAGAGCCGGCTCGCAGTCCGCTCCCGCGCGTTGAACGTGAACGACCGGGACGGACCGCCATAGGCATCACTAAACATTGAATGGCGCCTTCAGTGTTTAGCGAAGTCTACTCTAACTTTAAGACTTGTATTAGTTGTAAGATATTGCGCTTGCGTTTGGGTATTGCGAATTGTTTTATATGAGAGTGTTTTACTTGTACCCTATGTCTCCTGTGTCTTTTATCCTTTGTGTCTTGTTTGTTATATTTGTTTAATGTGTATGTGCTTGTTCCAGCATTGACTACGTTGAGCTCAATTGTGTGTTGTAAGTGTGTTATATGTTTCTAAAGTGTATACGCTTGTTTTAGCAATCCCCCCTTGAGCTTTTTCAATGCTCAAAGTAAATTGTAAAGTCAGGGAACGGGAGTAGGCCCCCGTGTAAAGCCACTTTTAATAATTGGTAGGCTCCTTGCCAGGCATGCAAAAGGTTGCGGATGGCATTTGGGGAGCATGTCCGTTTGTAAGCTGGCAAGCAAAAGGTTGTGGCGGCCTCTGCACTCGGACCGAGGACGTAAGCCATTAGGGTGTCCTCAGTATGTTTCCCTTCTGGAAACTCAAAATTATGTAAATGAATCTTTGTTAGCTATTTGTGTTTTTAGTCCCCAAGGCCCCCGAACATTCGTGGTTCGCCATGGATGTACGGGGGCCGAAATTTTTTAATGTCCGTGTGGCCTTGACCTACAAAGACTTGTAAAAATTCAATGCATTTTAAATTAAAAATATTAAAGATAGGTTACGGGAGTAGGCCCCCCGTGTAAAGCCTATTTTAATTATCGGTAGGCTCCTGCCAGGCATGCAAAAGGTTGCGGATGGCATTTGGGAGCATGTCCGTTTGTACGCTGGCATGCAAAAGGTTGCGGCGGCCTCTGCACTCGGACGAGGACGTAAGCCACTAGGGTGTCCTCAGTTTGTTTCCTTCTGGAAACACAAAATTATGTAAATGAATCTTTGTTAGCTACTGAAAAGACAATGCAGTAAATGTTTACAAGTCTTGCGTGGCGAAGGGTACACGACATTGGATGTTGCCTTGTTGTCATAGTTGGGTCTCTTCGGAGGCTACAGCGATGACAACCCAAGTGCCTCACACCCCCAAAGGGGGGTGTGGGGCTTAATTTTTTTAAAGTTTTTTTGTGACCTTGACCTAAATATGTAAAATCTTTCAAAGTGTTTAACAGTCAGGTCTTATTAACACAGTTAATACATTAATGTCTGTTAAAAAAAATATAACAGTTAGGTATTTGTAACCCACAAGTTTGGAGTTGTTTATAGTTGGGTCCCTTGGGAGGCTTCAGCTATGGTAACATAAATGCCTCAAGTGGGGCTTATTTTTTTAAAAAGTGCGAACCCCCCCCCCCCCCCCCCCGACAAAAAGTGCGAACCCCCCCCCCCCCGACAAAAAGTGCGAACCCCCCCCCCCCGACAAAAAGTGCGAACCCCCCCCCCCCCCCGACAAAAAGTGCGAACCCCCCCCCCCGACAAAAAGTGCGAAACCCCCCCCCCCCCACCCCCGCCCCTGATATCCTGGGCGTGGCAGCCCCGGTGGGGATATAAGGCGGCCGGGCTGCACGCATTTCTCATTCCGGTCCAAGCTCCCATACGGACAGGTACTCTCTCTCGCTCTTGAGACTTTTGTTTTACAAGTTCACTTCTTTCTTTACATCTATTCTTTTCATCCATTACAATGGGTAAAATGGGTCTGAAGCTGAAAAACTACCCATCAACTTCAACCCCGACCGACACGTCTCGACCCTCATCATCCTCGACTTCGATCCTGGAATACCTGATGACTGCGAACATCCTGAGCTGCCTGACGATGCCGCCACCGCCGCCGCCGCCACCACAGCCCGCCTCAATGCCCAGCCTGTCGCCATTGCCGGCGACAGTGGAAGAGGCTGGTGCACAGCCATCGTCAGGAGAACTCGTCAAGTCGTCAGGTCGAGTCCCGGTAGCCTCTCCAGCACTCTCGCTGCTATCGGACTCAGGATCGGAGTCTGCGGCTTTTGAAGAGACGTCTAGGTCGAGGATCACCCCATACAGCAGAACCCGGAAAATCCTCTCATACACTACATCCCAATGTCCCTCACCTATATCCCCCATGCCACCTACACCAACCAAACCACCCCGTAAATCCATCTTCTCCCCTGATCTTCCCACCATAGACCTAACACGCTCTCCTACCCCGCCCAAAATTGTTTGCTCCATCCCGCTTGAACAATCTTTGCCCCTTCTACCTCCTTCCAACCCCATCCCTTCTAGCCAGCCTAATTCAGAGAAGCTCCAAGACACTCCGCTAAAGAGTCCAACAGAGAAACGTAAACGCGTTAAAGCCCCTGCTGGCAAGGGTAAGAAATGCGATTACGCTTGGATGTCTAGTAAGTTTGGGGTTTTGTGTTGCCAGAAACTTGCTTGTGCAGAAGGGGATCGCTGCCAACGACACCTCAAAAGTACAGTCAAATTTCGGCAATTCAAACCCTATACTCTGTACATTAAGCCTAAAACGTTCAAGTTCAGACATCCCCACGGTCCGCAACCGCGGGATATTAGAAGGCTAAAGGTTGATGAAAAATACTATTTCATTGGTCAGACATATGGAGCAGGTAATAAGAAAGTAGAAATCGTTGTAAAAGGTGAAGGCCGCCTTTGTACAATGCAAGTACCACCTCGTATGGTACAAAGAGAATTTTTCATACCTAAAGCCTATCTAATACGAAGGAAAGGATGTGAAACCGTGTGGGAAATGGACTAGGACATGGGCCCACCAAAAAAACAAAATTGTTAGGCTGTGTTGGACAATATTTAAAAAGTCTTTTTCCAAATTATTTTTCCAAATTTAGTCTTAACCCTCTTAAAGTAAGGGAGAGGGGTATTATACAAGTCAAGTAATAAAAAAAAAAAACACTTGACTTGTATAATACTTTAACCTGGCGGTGATGTAAACTCGCTGGGACAATCTCAAACCGTGTCCTTGAGGGTGAAGACTAAGTTACAAATAAATCATTAACAAATAAAAACTTACCTCCAAACACTTGTAGCTTGCTACAAGTGTTTGGAGGTAAAAATTTGTCAAAGTTTGAATGACCTTGACCCATATAAATTACTGTTTAAAGTAAAGTGCTAACCTTACAACTAATGTTGTGTATCACGTGATACCCCCACTCTAACGCTCTTACTAAGCTTGTATGAGCCGTTCATTTGCTTCAGTCTGTTTCTGTGCTCCGTGGTAAACATGTCACGGTACAATTACAAAGGTGGTGACTTCTTGATAGATCAACACAATGCTTGGGAAGTGCTAAACCAGCATAGAATGGAAGTTGAGTATTGTATAAGACAAGACGGGTCTACATTTTATCTATGTATTATAAACAACCAAACTCATAAGTATGAACACTGGACAAAAATTAATTATAACAACATAGATGAGCTGTTTGCTTGGGTGTTTGAGGTGTGTAAAGTTATTGAAGAAACCAAAATAATGGGTGTGCTAAAGGTATGTAAAACTGATGACCGGGAAGACTAAGCAAAATTTCTTTTAACCCCCCCCCCCCAGTGTTATCCCCACCACTAAAAATGGGTATATATAGGAGTGGTGATCAACCGTCCTCTCATTCTGCTTTACACCGTTAAGCTGAACACCACCATGTCTGCTATGAACGTCCCAGCCTCTACCTCTGGCCCGGTCGCCTCCAACTCCAGCCCGAGCATTGGACCAATCCGATCGGGGCCTTCGTCAAGGAGTCGTGTCCGATTCTCCGGCTTTGGTCCTGTGAGGAAGGAGTTGCGGAGCAGCGGAGCGTCTCAACCAACCACGACGGATGCATCAACTCAGACTCCACCAAACATCATCGAGTGGTACGACGAAGTGATAGAGCAAAGGGACAGAATGCTAGAGAATACTCGCAGGGAGCTACTTTATGTCAGGAGTAAATGGGAAAAACTGATTAAGAAGTGTGAAAGCCTGTTGGACAGTGATGATAGTGAGGATGAGAGTGGATAGGTGTGTGGGTAAAGACTTGGACTGGGACTTGTGTGTATGTATGAATGTGTGCGTGAATGTGAAATACAGAGCGGGGGATAGATCACTCTGTGGCAATGGACTAACATGCCACTTAGTGATCTATCCCCCGTTCTGGTAATGTTTTTGGATGGCCTTGACCCACTTTACCAAGGCTAGCTAGTACCCCCACCACTGATAAGTGTATATATACGGGTATTGATGTGCAGTTTGGTTATTCTGCTTTGTATCGCTTAGCTGAATACCTCACTTCAACATGGCTTCCAACTGCAAAACTTCTCAGGCTTCCTCTTCTTCTTCAAGAAGGCGTGCTGCCAACGTCCTGCCTGCTACTCGTGGACCTGCTCGACCATTCCACAGCATAACTGTTGCTCGGGCAAACGCCTGCAAAGCTCCAATGCTACGGACCTTGCTGGAGGTGAGCCAAGACGGGCAAGGCTTGCTCAGTCCTGGTCAACGGCAGGAGCAAGAAAGGCGTATGGCGTACTACAGGCTGCAGGGTGTAGTTCCCAGCTTGAAGTTAGGCGATCCGAGAGTAGCAAGCATCAACGAGGCAGCGGACTACATATCACACCTTCACAGTGTTTTAGAAGTAAAGGACCAACAAATTGAAAACTTAAAAGAACAATTGAAACAATTTAACTTTAATCCTGTGGAGTTTGTGGAAGCAGTGATGAGTGATAGTGATGATGAAGGAACTGAATATATATTGGGTATGTAATGAAAGACTTGGACAGGGACATGTGTGTGTGTGTGTGTGTGGAATACAGAGCGGGGGATAGACTACTTTGCGGCAATGGACTAGCATGCTGCTTAGTGGTCTATCCCCCGCTCAAAGGGTAGCATTGGATGACCTTGACCCACTTTACAGCAAGGACAACCGGTTAACTGGTATAAAAGAGGGGGGTCTGTACATCCCGACTTCATTCTGCTTTGAACCTTCCAGTGGAACGCTAGAAAATGAGTGGATCACTGATCATTGGTAAGGAGTGGGAGTATGTAACCATAAACTATTTAAACTGTAGAGGGATGTTGAAGAAGGTGTATGATAATGTTAAAAGAATGGTTGTTGAAGAAGGTAGGGTAGTGATTGTAGCGTGGAAGAAGAAGCAGTATACAGGACAACAAGTGAGAGCAAGTGACTTTGGGGGGAATAGTGTGTTTCAAATTGGACGAGCGAACTTGGTTAATTTGGACATTGTGTTTTGGGACTTGGAAAGGTTAATTGAAAATAGTGGCAAACATGGGGAACTCTTAATTGGCAGGGAGGACAGAGTATATGAGTAAGTGTAAAAGACTGGGGGGCTTATGTGTGTGTAAAGACTAGGACTTGTGTGGAATACAGAGCGGGGGATAGATCACTTTGCGGCAATGGACTAGCATGCTGCTTAGTGGTCTATCCCCCGCTCAAAGGGTATTATTGGATGGCCTTGACCCATATAAAGGTAGAGGGGGAATAGGTAATAGGAGGGGGAAATTGGTATATATGTAGGACTGATGAATAAAGTATTTAGTCAAGCATTTGTCTAGACACTATCAACAACAACAATGGAGAGCTTCAGTGTTGAGTTCATCCTCTTGGAAGAAGACATCAACGAAGTGGTGGAACTTATAGAGGATAAGACCAGCCAGGGCACATTGGAACTTGTGAATTGCGAACCGTTGGACAATGCCGCAATCGATAAGATTGCATATTTCATGATGCATTTGTATAACGAACAAACAACCAATATGGAGTTTGTGCAGTACCTTTATCAAAACCAAGTAAATGTGCGAGTGACAATTACTTGGTGGCAGTAATAATAAAGTGTAACATATGGATGTGGACTTGGATGTGGACTTGGACTTGAGTGTGGTCTGCGGAATAGAGCGGGGGATAGATCACTTTGCGGCAATGGACTAGCATGCTGCTTAGTGGTCTATCCCCCGCTCAAAGGGTATCTTTACGTGACCTTGACCCACATAAATTGTATAGTTGGTGGGGGTATAAAAAGGGTAAGCAAATTGGATGGATACAACACTTCCATACCATGGCTCCACTTGACAACACCGTGTTCCATCGCAACAGAATTGTCTCTATTCTGGAGGTAATACCTCTAGAAATTATAGAAGTAGAGGACCAACTACCTGCGGTTGATCAAGAAGAGGAGGAGGAAGAGATAATGGATATTGAAACGGACTCTGACGAAGCTGGTTCAACGGACAATGAGGTGGACTTGCACGCCTACGAAACATTAGAGTCGTCATCTGAGTCGGAAATGGAATTCCAATTGGAAATCGAAGAAGAAGAAGAACAAGAACAAGACACTCCCCATCGTCCAATGGATAGGATGTTAGTTGCCAGAAGAATTATGTATTGTCATCGCTGCCTATTCCGTGATGAGGATGATTCCGACTCTGATGGTGATGTTTCACCCTTGTAAAAAGTTTAAACAAAAAGTTAAAAAAGAATGTGAGCGGGGGATAGAGCACTTTGTAGTAAATGATGCTGCTTAGTGCTCTATCCCCCGCTCAAAATAATAATTCCAAATGACCTTGACCTACATAAACTTGCTCAAACAGACATCTTTGAAAAAACTTGTACAAATTATTGAATCTAGACCAAATATCATCAATTTATCAAGCCTACTGATAAATGTATTACAAACGGTTGTGTGAAGGCTAAATTTAGCACATGAGTGATAACCTGTTTCCATATGACGTCACTTTCCCCACCTATCTGCCTCGGATATAAAGGGTCCCGGTGGAGTGCGCTGCTCATTATTGCGTGGACATTCACAGAGTGTGCATTCAAAGCCAAACTGTTTGAAATGGCTCTTTGCGACATTTGTGGGGAAATCTTTCAAGACGAAGATCTTTTCACCATACACAGAGAATTACATGAAGACGAAGATAGAAAAGAAGATATTACCATGGATGAAATAGACTTAGACTCAATTGACCGGTTTTTGGAAGAGCACCAGAAGCAGACGGACTACTGGGACAGCTATCTACAGCAAATGCAAAGAAGAAGACCTAGTGTGATCCAATTTGCTGGTGCTGGACCATCTACTGCTACAAGACCTATTGAAGAAGAGGACACCGAAGAAGAGGACACCGAAGAAGAGGATATGGAAGAAGAAGAACTGGAAGATGTAAGACAACTGCGCACCACAGCCTTGCCAGGACGAGTTGTAACACATTTCAAAATTAATAACGTTCAATTGGAATTGGAAACATTCATAACCCAGGCTAAGGAACTTGTTGGTCAAACGTTGAGGGAAGAATTACAAAGGCTAAATTTTATTAAATTTGGAATGGTGTTAGAGGCTATGTTTAACAATACTGATGGTGAAACAGCATTGAGAGCATTCATTACCAAAAACCGAACCCTTACCTTCACCTCCGACATTGATGATATTATTGAAGAATGCTTGGAGGAACTTATAACCAAACTCCAAGAACATGAAGGAAGAGGATCTGGATGGACTTTGTCATCAATCGAAGGTATGGATGTTAGGGTTCATAAACATGGATATGGTTTAAGAGGTAGTAGTTTTATCCCTCTACCAAAGAAAATCCAAAACACTAACTCGTGTAGAAATGTTCAAAATGAGGGTAATGAATGTTTCAAGTATGCAATGTTAACCAAGTATGTTAAAAACAATCCTTGTAGAGTTGGTAGAGAATACTACGAAAATGAACACCGCTACAACTTTCAAGGTCTTACTTACCCAGTTACTTTAAAAGATATTGACAAATTTGAAAAGAAAAATCCTGGCGTTTCAGTCAATGTTTTTGGTCTGGATGATTCCAACAACGTTTATCCTTTGCGGGTAGTAAAGGTTGAGCAAAGAAACCATACGGATTTGCTATTGATAACCAAGGGTGAAATTTCCCATTATGTATGGATAAAAGACTTTGAAGCGTTAGTTGTAAAACAATTGACCAAAAGAGTAAATAGGATTACAGTTTGCAAGAGATGTTTCTGCTTTTCTTGGAAAGATTCAAGACGTGGAGGATTGGACTGGTTATTGGAACATAAAAGACTTTGCAACGAGAACTATGAAGTAAAGATAAGTCTTCCACCGCCTACCCGAGCTTCAATACAATTTAACAAGACAGTTCACCAATACCGAATTCCACTAGTGGTCTATGCAGATTTTGAATCAACGTTAGTACCACAGGAGCTGCCGGACGGCGAAGTGACTAGAAGAACAAAATATCAGTTGCATCAGCCCAACAGTTTTTGTTTACTAGTTAAATCAACCTTGTCTGAAAACCAATTGCAAGACTATGGTTTAACATCCACTCCAATACTCTACCGTGGTGAAGAAGCCGCTAAGTATTTTGTAGATTAACTGTACGATATTGCTGGAAAGGTTCAACGCTTGTTCGGTAATATTGTACCTATGGAACCTTTAAACCAAAATCAACAAGAAGAATACAACTTAGCGACAAGATGCTATTTATGCAAGAAGATGTTCAGTGAAGAAAATCCAAAAGTAAGAGATCACGATCACCTGACAGGGTTATACAGAGGAGCTGCTTGTAATTCATGCAATATAAATTACAAACTGCCAAACTTTATTCCTGTCGTTTTACACAATCTTAGCGGCTACGACTCCCACTTTATTATCCCGGAGTTAGGAAGAGATGACGGTAAAATTGATGTTCTTGCTACAACATTGGAAAAGTACATCAGCTTTTCAAAAACAGTAGGTAAAATTAAACTTCGCTTCGTAGACTCTTACAGATTTATGGCATCTAGTTTAGCCAAATTGTCAGAGAACCTAAGAAGAGAAGACCTAAAAGAAACCAGAAAAATTGTACCTGAAGATAAATTAGACCTAGTATTACGGAAAGGAGTGTTCCCCTACGATTACATAACTTCTACAGAAAAATTTGAAGAAACCAGTCTACCGCCGATTGAAGCCTTCAACAGCAAATTAAACGAAAGTGAAATCTCCGTTGAAGACTACAATCATGCATGTAATGTTTGGAACCAACTAAACATTCAAACCTTAGGGGAATATTCTGACTTTTATATAAAATTGGACGTAACTCTGCTGTGCGATGTGATGGAAGAATTCAGAAACACCTGCTTCTCCGCCTATGGACTGGACCCTCTACACTCGTACACATCTCCAGGATTAGCATGGCAAGCTATGCTAAAGTCAACCAACTGTCGACTGGAACTTCTAACGGATATTGATATGGTGCTCATGATGGAATCTGGTGTACGGGGCGGTTTGACACAAGCTGTAACACGTCATGTCAAAGCCAACAACAAGTACATCCCCGGCTTCGACGAGCAACAACCATCGGTCTACCTTGGCTATTTTGATGCAAACAACCTTTATGGTTGGGCAATGTCAAATCCGCTTCCCTACGCTGACTTCAAGTGGATCGACCCGGCCACCATCGGAGACATCTCACAGATTCCAAAGGATGGTCCAAAAGGCTATATTTTGGACTGTGATTTTGAATACCCGGAGCACCTTCATGACCATCACTACGACTTGCCTCTCCTAGCCAAGACTGAAGTTTCACCGACAGGAAGATGGCCAAAATTGATGATGACCTTGGAGAATAAAGATCGCTATGTGGCTCACTACTGGGTAGTTCAACAGGCTCTTGAATTGGGTCTACGTATAGTGAGAATTCATAGAGCAATTGAATTCACCCAGTCTTGTTGGTTGAAACCATACATTGATTCCAACACTACAAGAAGAGCTGCAGCAACAACAGCATTTGAAAAGGACTTCTATAAATTAATGAACAACGCCATCTTTGGGAAGACCTTGGAGAACAAAAGAAAACATAAAAATGTAAAATTAGTGAGTGATCCTAGAAAATTGGAAAAATTAGTGCAAAAACCAAATTTCGGAACATCCATGATTATAAACGAAAATCTAGTCGCTGTCAGTATGAAGAAAACAACAATAGTCATGGACCGTCCGTTATACATAGGTATGTCGATTTTGGATATAAGTAAAACCCTGATGTATGATTTCCATTATAACAAAATGGTTAAACATTACGGAAGGGAAAACATTGGAGTCGCATACATGGATACGGACGCGTTTATCTACTGGATAAAGACTTTGGACATGTATGAAGACCTAAGGACGTTTCCATACAAAGAAGATTTCGATTTTTCTGACTATCCGAAGAACCATCCAAATTTTAATGAAAAATATAAAAAAGTAATTGGAAAATTCAAAGATGAAGCAAATGGAATGCCTTTAGAAGAAATAGTGGCGCTGATGGCGAAATTGTATTCATTTAAGATGTACCACGAGAACAACACACCGACAGTGAAGAAAGCAAAAGGAGTGAAGACATCTTATTTGAAAAAACACGTGACATTTGACCACTACAAGACTTGTTTGTTTGAAGATACTACGATATCAGCAACATTCAACAATATCCGAAGCTTCAAGCATCAAGTCTACAGTGTCACCGAAATTAAAAAAGCGTTGTCAGCTCGGGATGATAAAAGATACATTATGCCCGACAAAATCCACACTCTTCCTTTTGGCCACTACTCTCTAAACCCTATCAACTAGTAACCTATTCTTCGTCCTTCTACAACTACGACCTTATTCCTTTCTCCTTCCGTAAAAAAATGGGGAACACGGCAAGTCCAACGCCGTGTTCCCCATTTTTTTACACAAGTTTGGATGACCTTGACCCATATAAATGATGTGAATATTTAAAACAACATTCATTGTGATTATACATGTGATACAACAAACATTGAAACCTGCAATATGAAGGACTTGAAGCAACAAATTGTCAACGAACTTCATAAACCTGCAAGAAGAAAGTTTCCACGAAGAAATACGGTGATAAAAGGAATTAATGATTTATATCAAGCGGATTTAATCGAAATGATTCCTTATAGCAAACAAAATAAAGGATATAAATACATATTGACTGTTATTAACTGTTTTTCAAAAATGGCAGATGCTTTACCACTAAAAGATAAAAGTGGCAAAAGTGTTACAAAAGCAATGGAAACAGCTATACAAAGAGACAAACATACTATTAAACATTTACAAACAGATGATGGAAAAGAATATTTTAATAAGGAATTTGCAAATTTAATGAAAAAACACAATATAAACCATTACTCAACCAATTCAGAGGTAAAAGCCTCAATAATCGAAAGATTCAACAGAACTTTAAAAAGTGCAATGTATAAAATGTTTTCCAACAGAGGATCGCACATATGGATTGATATGTTACCAAAACTTATAAACGATTACAATAACAAATTTCATAGGACTATCGGGATGAAACCAAACCAAGTAACTAGTAAAAATGAAAACCTTGTATTAAAACGTATAAAAACGAATACTAAACCAAAAGTTGAAAAACTAAAGCCTAAAAAATTTAATGTGGGTGATAAAGTGCGAATAAGTAAATATAAAGGTGTATTCAGTAAAAGATACCTGCCAAATTGGACCAATGAGGTTTTTACTGTATTCAAAGTACAACCTACAGTACCTGAGACATATATTTTAAAAGATAATAAAGGACAATTGCTTGAAGGAGGGTTTTATGGACATGAAATGTTAAAATCAACAGTAGGCGATGTATATTTAGTTGAAAAGGTGTTGCAACGGAAAAAAGATAAGGTCAAAGTACGATGGTTAGGATTTAATAAGACGGAAGATTCTTGGATACCTAAAAAGGATTTGATATAACGATAGAGAATCATTTTAGGTTGAACCATTACAAAGGATGGAGATAGTACCACAAAAAGAGAGTTTTACTATTAATAATATAGATGAACTCACAGTGGATAATTCAGAATTCAATAGTGGGAAACATGGCAATTTGTTACCAAACACCGTTCGTTGTCTGGTTACCGGACCTTCCAACTGTGGAAAAACTAATGTAGTATTCAATTTGATTACAAACCCTAAAGGATTACGATTTAACAATCTATATGTATTTTCAAAATCACTACAACAACCAAAGTATCAATTATTGGAAAAGATACTGACTAATGTGCCTGAAGTTAAATATTTAAAGTTTAATGCAAGCGAGAGTGTCATGCAGCCACAAGAAGCTAAACCATTCTCCGTGTTTATATTCGACGATGTATCTTGTGAAAACCAAAACACAATAAGGAATTACTTCGCTATGGGTCGACATAACAACATAGATAGCATTTATATTGGCCAAACTTACAGCAAAATACCTAAACAACTCATTAGAGACAATGCAAACATGTTAATTGTATTTAAACAGGACGAAACCAACCTAAAACATATATATTTTGATCATGTAAATGCGGATATGACTTTTGAACGATTTAAAGAGTTGTGTGGAAAGGCTTGGGCTGAAAAGTATGGGTTCCTAACAATTATGAAGGAACAAACGCTAAACAATGGTCGATACAGGATAGGATTTGATAAATTTATATTAATACATTAAACGCGGTATAACACATTCATTGTTGTACAACACGTCTTGCTACAAACATGGTTAACCAAGAAAAATTAGTAAAAGAAATAAAATCACTTAGTGATTCTATTCGGGCTAAAAACAGAGCATTGAAACTAGGTATTAGCGAGAGGGGAGAAATTCCTTGAATCTACTTTTAAACCTATTACTGAACCCTTGAAACAATTAAACAAAAAATTTGCTAAACCCGTATTGGAAGGAGATGCGATTGCACCTATTACGAAGTTTGAAAGAGAA
Source organism: Neoaliturus tenellus (assembly GCA_030545055.2). Taxonomy (NCBI): domain Eukaryota; kingdom Metazoa; phylum Arthropoda; class Insecta; order Hemiptera; family Cicadellidae; genus Neoaliturus; species Neoaliturus tenellus. Next base: position 153,940,002 of record CM061533.1, on the reverse strand, counting down.
AATGTAAAATCAGAAGAGTTTAGTGATGAAGACCCGGAATCCTCTACGTATAGTGGTTTTACCGGTGGAGAACCCGAAAGAGAGCTAGAATCACCGGACTATAGTGGAATAAAAGAATTATATGAAGTAAAAGCCAAAAGAGGACATGAAGTTGTATCAACTGCTAGTGAAGAGGAAAAAGAAGAAGAGACAAGGGAAGGTCCGTCAAACATAAGCTTGTTGGGTGAAAACATTCATAACAAAGGACCTTTAGGAAGGAAATACATGGTAAAAATGTTTACTCGGAACAATTCCTAATAAGAATTACCATAGTTTATGGAGCGAGATTAACAGAAGACGGTTTAATGATAGGTAATAGCCCGTTAAACGTTGACGAACATGATAATATTGTCATTGGTGATCAAAGGTATAAGGGCACAAAAGGATTATATTGAATTATTATTTGAAAATAAGCCTTCAGTATCGGTAGTTGAAAGAAAAAGACATGGAAGCATATAAAAATATTTTGGAACAGACAAATGCATATAGGAGAAAGTATTTACCTGACCAGCCTCCTTTTAGATCTAAGTCTTTAAAATATAAAGAATTTGTATCCAAGTTAATACCAACTAGAAGACAAACAATGCCGTTAACACAAAGAAAACCTGTAAAACGAAGATTTATGGCATCCACTTTGGATGTAAGTGCTCAGGAACGAAGAAAAAGAAGTAAGTCCGTTACGGGTACAGGTTTTAATGAAGAAACTATATAACACAAATGTGATTTATTACAATAATATCAATAAATTGGTGGATAGAATGAAACTAATACATGAAGCTAAAGAAGCGGGTCATACTGGATTGGAAAACGCATGGGTGGCTTTAGTGGATGAACTCCGAAACCGTGGGGTAATCTCATTAAAATGCGTTACTCCCTAGAATACTATTCAGTAGCACCATGAGTGTCGACAAGTCGGACGTTACTCCTCGGATGGGTTATATTATGCCAATAGTTTTAAAAAGAAGTGCTGGTTTACCACAAACACCTGATGGAGATTATGATATGAGTAATAAAGGTTAAAAAACATAAAAGATCCTACGGATGAAAACGATGCAATAAATCTAAAAATATTAAAGGAAAAGATATCGCCAACATTAAGACTACAAAATAACACATATGACGCAGAAGATCATAGAATCATCAACGTTGGTAAACCAAATCAAAACGGTGATGCAATAAACAAAGGTTATTTGTCCATCTGAATTAAAAAATACGTTAAAATTCAATGGGAAAACGTATAGTGCCAACAATAAACGTATATCCAACGTAGATGACCCTAAGATGCAAAAGACAGCGTAATAGACGCTATTTACATTCTTTGATACCTGAAAAGACAAAAGATGGATTTTCTTTTATAAATTTGTTATTAACGATATAGGTTATCCAAAAAATGAAAATGATGCTGTAAATCTCAAAAATATAAAAGATCATTGTGTCATACGTGATGTGGGAGTTATCGATTGTCTTGGCAATTGTTTGGCGAATGTAAAAGATGGTTCAGCACCATCTGATGGTGCAACAGTGGGTCAAATGAAAGAGACTTTAAAACAAGAAACAACTGGATTTGCAAAACGAGATGAAGTATTATCAAAGCAAGGGAATGACTTTATTCAAGGTAATGAAAAATTTCATTTATTGACATACAAAAACGCTTATTGGGATTGCATGCATGGAAGGTTATCAAATGTGTCATGGGGTCATGCAGATAGAGGACGCGGCTGCCTTAGGACAAACAGTACATCTAGATCCAAATAATTACCATGCGTTTTTTATATGTAGTAATAAAAAATTAACAAACATGGCGCAAGGAAGAGAAGCAAATGATGCTGCAACTGTAGGACAGGCTATCACATTATCACAAATGGATAGCAAAGTGTATACTTGTAATAATAAACGTATAACATAGCTTAAAGACCCTGATCATGCAGATCATGCTGTAACTGTTAATTTCCTTGTAAAAGTAATAGGTAATTTATTATTTGATATGCACAATTATATTGCAGATAAAACATATACTTCGCTTGATGAAAACTTGAGAGGAAGATGGATAAAACAGGAAATTGTTAATAAATACTTTTATAACCCTAAAACTATAAAATTTAGAACTTCTAACATTGCTAATTGGGGTACTTTTGATATATAACTTGAATATCTTAACAAACAACTTCATTTATGTTTAACTCCTCATAGAGGAAACACATATGTTGCGAATTGCAATTATAAAAGACATTAATGACATTTCGGTATATCAGTCCAAATCGGGACATTGCGAGGAAAGGAAGTGGGATCACATCTACAGCGGTTTCTCTGTTAAGTAAAGCTTTAAAACGAATTCCAGTAGGATCCATAGTAAATAGAGCAATAGACGCATTACCATACGAATTTCATATACCGGGAGGTTATCAGTATGCGGACCAGGAACTAAATTGAAAAACGACTGGAAAGAGGCGATCCTGGCATAAATAAGTTAGATCAGGCTTGTAAAGAACACGATATCGCATATTCCACGTTTGCCGATTCAAAAAATAGATCAAGAGCTGACAAAAAGCTTGCGGACATAGCTTGGCAACGAGTAAAATCAAGTGACGCTAGCATAGCAGAAAAAGCAGCAGCTTTAGCAGTAACAGCAGGTATGAAGGCTAAAACAGCAGTAGGAGGTGGAAGAAGGAGGAGAAGGAGAGTAAAAAGGAGGTCAACCACAAGAAAACATGGAGGAATATATAAAGAAGACGACGATCTACAAGAAAGGCAGGAAGAAGCCCACCGTGTGGTCAATGGTAAAAAACGGGGCAGGTCTTTACCTAAGACCTTATCGTGCATATTAAATGAAAGAAATCAATTGGTCATACCACATAAAGCATTAACCAATATTGAATTATTTAAATATATTTCCTGTTTAAAAATACCATTTTTCCGCGGTGTGTTTATGAAAGACAGTTTACCAAAGAAAATGTGGCAAAATGAGACTGGAATTGTAAATTTGGATAATACTGAAGGGCCTGGCACCCATTGGGTTTGTTATAAGAAACTAAATAACAATGTATATTATTTTGATAGTTTCGGTAATTTGCCACCACCAAAAGAACTTCAAAATTACTTTAAATCTGCTAAAAACATATATTATAACTATAAAAGAGAACAACCTGATAATACTTCAATATGCGGCCATTTATGTTTGGAATTTCTAGCTAAAAGTATCAGTCACTATTGAGATGTCTTCCTATACGGTATCATTAACAGGAAAATCGTCCACTTTACGAAGTATCCTTTTTCCAGCGTTACGCTTGCAAAAAGGAAGGTTTTGGGAGGCGGCACTATTGGATTTTACAACTTACAACTCTATCCCCAATGTTACGGAAGGTAAAAATAACGTATTGCATTATTATAAGGGAAAGGATGCCAGTGGAAAATTTACAGACTTACAAGAGTGCAGGTTACCCACAGGTTCTTATGAAATTGATCATATAAATGAATTTTTGCAAACTAAAATGGGAAAAGACAATATAACATTAAAAGGTAATAATAATACGATGAAAGCTGAAATTACTTCCAAATATTATATAGATTTCACTCAACCAAACTCAATTGGTGATTTATTAGGATTTTCCAACGATGAGCCTGTTTTAGAACCAGATGTAACACATTCCGGTAAGAAAACAGTAACAATATTAAAAGTCAATAGTATAGACATAACTTGTAACATTATACAAGGTGCTTACAGGGATGGGGCTAACACCCACATCATACATACTTTTTACCCAAGTGTACCACCTGGATTTAAAATTGTTGAAAAGCCACAAAACCTGGTATATCTACCGTTGAACACCACTTTCATTTCAGACATCGTGTTGAGCGTATTGGATCAAGACGGTAACTTGGTAGACTTCAGAGAAGAGCCTATTACGATTAGATTACATTTAAAATCGACACTTTAATACAAAACCATGGGTTTAACATTTAAAAGCGAACAACCTACGGGAAACCGCATTAGTAGCTCTTCAGCTGTGGAGGAGTTAACACGCGAGAACATTCGTTTCTTAGAGAGAATTGGATTAAAATTAACCGAGTATGGATATACTGGATATAGCGCAGGGTCCAACATTCGACGAAACCCTATGGGAAAAAGAATATCACACCCACAACCCTTACACTTCATCGAAATTAAACAATAACGATGAAATTCGTATTCCCATACAAAATCAAGACATTTACACACTACCATGTGAAAGTTACTTGTATATTGAAGGACAAGTTACTAAAAAGGACGGTACTACTGTTGGTACAACAGTTCCATTTATAAATAATCCTATGGCTTTCCTATTTGATGAAATTAGATATGAAATATCAGGTGTAACAGTTGATTCCACTAAAAAAGTAGGTATTACGACAACTTTAAAAGGATTAACATCTATAACACCCAATGAAACCAATTTACTTAAACCTGCCGGATGGGTATTACCTACGATTGACACGATCACTCCAAATCCAAATGGATATTTTGATTTTCATATTCCATTACGTTTGCTGCTTGGTTTTGCTGAAGATTATAGAAAAATAATATTAAACGTTAAACAAGAATTAGTTTTGTTGAGATCTTCTAACGATAAAGACATTATTAAAGCTGCAGATGCTACTACAGATGCGACTTTAGAATGGAAATTAAAATTAGACAAAATTGTATGGAGAGTTCCACATGTTAAATTGGCTGACGAGCATAGAATGCTACTTTTAAGAAAATTAAAAGCCGATCGTGATATTGTTATTCCATTTAGAAGTTGGGAATTTCATGAGCATCCCAGTTTACCTACTACGGATCGACACACTTGGACTGTTAAAACATCGAATTATGTAGAACGAGCCAGGTATATTATATTTGGTTTACAAACAGGTAGAAGAGACGCCATTACTAAACATGCAGGACAATTTGATCATTGTGACTTGAAAAATATTAAAGTTTATTTAAATTCACAATTCTTTCCATACGACAATTTAAATGTGTCATTCACTAAGAAGAAATACAGTATATTGTACGATATGTACGCGAGATTCCAAAGTTCATATTACGGTAAAACAAATACACCTTTATTACCACCTGACAAATATTTCGATGCCTACCCAATAGTTGTAATCGATTGTTCTAAACAAAATGAATCAGTAAAGTCTTCAAGTGTGGATATAAAAATAGAAATGGAATTCAACGAAGCTATACCGGCTAATACAACTGCATACTGTTTAATTCTACATGATAAAATCGTAACATACACACCTTTAACTGGAATTGTTAAAAATGTATTGTAAGAACCGGTTTTGTTTCATTCCGCGAGTATAAAAGCAGAGCGTACAGACCGCTCCTCATCAGTTTGTTGCCTACTGTTGTATGGGTAGCATCGTATTCAATATGGCTTCTCCTAGTGGTACACCTGAAAATGTGGTAGATATTGAGAAGGAGATATCTGAGTTTTTAGATCCTCAAGGTCTCCAGGAAGGAGGTGAACAAAACGTTTGCGGACAACTTCACGCCAGTAATAATGTTGAAGAAAAAGGTAAAAGAAGAAAGACTATACAAAAGAGAAAAAGGGATATTGAAGATAATATTTCTCCAAACATATTGAGTGAGGTATTTTTGCGAATATTTTACCCAATCTCTTCCAGTTTGGATAAAAGTGTTTTAATCGGTGTTATGAAATCTACAGATTATTCCCCTACTGTAATTTTAACTCATGGACCCAAAATGATTTTGTTTACGGACAGTGCTTGGGAATCGTTTATGAAACATTTGCATCTACTAGAATGCTATTTAAGTAGTAACATGTTTGGAAGAAAGACAAGAGTAGGACTTTTGGATTCAAATGTGGAAATTGATATCATTAAACAACGTGGTGATCATCAGCTACGGTTTAGAGACACAACAAGACATGATAACAAAATTCAACTTAATCGAGAGGAGTTTTTCATTTTAACTTGTGCTACTGAACCTATAACAAGATACTTGAGACAACTGGTGTTTTCAAGTTCGATTATTAAAGATTATCTGGAAGACACTTTGGACAAACAACCGGACGCACCTATATTATACGGACCTGTGGATACTTCTATATTTAATAGAGTTCCTCATGAAGTACAGATGTGGAGACAATTGGAAAAGTACGCTCAACTACATAAGAAATCAGTAAAACAGGAAGAAGAGGAAGATGGAGGAGAAGAATCAAGTGTTAGTGATGAAAATGAAAATAAGGAAAATATAAAGATGGAAACTTAAATGACAATGGTTAGTTTTTAAAACAATAACCAACATTTTGTGGGGTTAGGCCTATTGGGGACGGTGCCCACGTTAAATATACACCAACGCGCCAACAACTGTACGGCCTGGTATAAAAGTAGTACCTACCGTGGTGTGGAAATCAGTTGACCTCCTGACTTCGTAATGAGCAGACGTGTGACCTTCAAAATGGACAAGGGAGAAGAACAACAAGTAAAGTCCAAGCCTGGTATTATTGAGTTTCAAGCGTTTCGTGGTAATGATGATAGATTCATTATAAAAGAACTTGTGTTTTTGGACATGAATACAAGTGTTCCTTATTCGTTTTTATTTAAACCACCATGTTCTTATTCGTCTTTAACTAGTAAAGCCGCTACTACCAACAGATGGATTTCAAAACACTTCCATCATATCGATTGGTATGATGGTTTTACAAGTTACACGGACTTGTATCACATTATGCATCACTTTTCAGACAAGTTTACCAATATTTACACAAAGGGGCTGGAAAAGAAAAGATGGATCGAAGGATTTACTCATGTTCCGGTTAATGATGTGGAATTGGATAAGAATTATCAATACATGCTGGAAACCATATGTATTTGTACAAAAAGCCCAGAACATGATAAAGATAGACATTGCGCTTTGAAAAATGCCTATAAACTCGCCTCTTACCTTCAAAGTGGGGAATTGGGGAGTGGTGGGGGTAACGGAGAGTATATAAGTGGGGAGCAGACAGGGACCTGGCATGAGTATTACTCGAGATTCCGAGACGACAACATCTCCGAGCAAGAAGACGATCTGTAACCTGACCATGGCATCTCACCAGTTCCTTCAGACTTTGGTCGAGCAGTTCAATGCTCACTCCAAGTCAACAATATTACCTGTAAAGAAGTGCTCGGAACTAAAAGACGAGAAGCACTACATAATCCATGCTATGAAGAAGATGGAGACTACAGTTGGGGAGGCCATCTGCTGCAGTCTCAGCGAGGCACCGTTTACTCCGGGGATGAACCAAAGTTCCAGGTGTACCTGCCCAAGAGATTCGTCCATCTTCTACAAAACGAGGATCTTCGCTCTATTCAACCCGGGTGTCTATACCTGGTGTCCCACGGCTGCACGGGTAGCAATTCTACAGAGTTGACCATCCACATCGCTGACAAGCAGCAGTGTTAGATTTAAGTTTTAATGTTGTACATATGTTGTTGTTGTAATGTTTTATAAATAAACGAATCATAAAAGACAAAAAAAATATAAAAAAAACAAAAAATGCAACATATCAATATGTGACAGACTTCACGTATTGATATGTTGCATTTTTTTTTAAACTTCGCGGGTGACCTTGACCTTTGACCTTTGCATTTCACAATTACCCCCACTACTGTAATTACCCCCACTACCGCACTAGGATTCAAACCTGCTTGGATGCGAAAAACGGTCAGTCTGTTGCCAACTAGCAAACGATGAGCACCTTGTACGAGCTTTGCATACAACGAGTTATAACTCACAAGGACTTGTTCCCAACATGTTTACAAGACAACATCCCACTAACAATAAAAGAAGATGTCAAACGCTACAGGAGGGAAAATACAGGGTATTCGGAATACTCCTGGTATAAGTTCCACGACGGGGAAAAGTTTTGTAGGCCTTGTGGCGAGGCCGCCGTCAGAGACCTTCGGCGATTCGTACAGGATGGTGGTATAAAACAATTCGGATTTCTAGCGCCACTGTTTCGATTTGAAAATTACAAGGACACCTGCGCTATTTGTTCCATTCCATTGTATCGATGGAAAAAGTTTAGAACTGTTTAATTGGATTTTCTATACCCCCACCACATCACCCCCACCACTTTTCCATGTACCTCCAAACGCTGTGCCTCGGCTTCATTTCTACTCCAGCAGCCAACCTAGCAACATCAGGATGTCTCTCAACGTCAGTTGCGCAAGTTACGAGGAGGTGAGCATCAAGACTCAGCAGGAGCTAAACGACTTATACAAGGAGTTGCAGCTGATGGTGGCACGAGGCTACCGTATAAATGTGCAAGTTTACGCTTGCAATATACGGAACACCCGGCAGTCAAAGGAAGAGCCTGGACACTCCTCGACGGCTTCCTCACCAGCGTCCATGAAGACCGAGCCAGACAACTTGGACTACTTCAGCTGACTAGCAGTTGTATTTCTTGTCCTAACCATTGTAGAATATGTATATTTTTTCATTATATTAAAGAAGTAAAAGAGCAAAAACACCTATCTTGTTACTGACATATAAGCTCAGTAACAAGATAGGTTTTTTTAAAACACAATTTGGATGACCTTGAAACTTCCCCCTCCACTGCTTTGTTACCCCCACCACTTGACTATTGGTGTACATGGCACATCGCAATTGGAAACCTCATTCCATCTTCAACAGCCACACCGACAACATCAACAATGGCAAACCTACCAACAGATGAAAGATGTCCTCACGCATGTTGTGACTTCGTCCACGAGTTGGAGAAGAGGATGCAGGAGAGGGCGATAAGAAGAAAACAGATCCACTCAGAAAATATCATGATAGTCAATGGCTATCTTTTATTGTTCGGCCTTATTATGGTTGTACTTTTCATACTGTATGGCATAGTCACATGTGTCGGCAAGGTTGCAGAAGAAAACGCTCGCCACCATCAATTGGAAAGTTTCAATGTTACTTTGTAAGTTTTCCTTTTTTTTAAAACTCCGTTTGGATGACCTTGAAAATTCCCCCACTACTCCACCACACCCCCCACCACTTCACCATGTTCCTGCATGAGCATCACATCAACCGTCATTCCTTGTCCGACAAGCAACCATGGCAGACAACAACACCATCAGCCAAGCTGACTCCACTACTGATGTCGGTACAAGTACGGGTTGGACACTGTCGATCGATAGTGTACACTATTTGGAGTCAATTTGCGAACGTATGAAGGAAATACTGCGGGACAACCCTGGGATCATAATACAAATGAATTTAAATTATGATTGGTCCCAAGTTAGAATGCAAGGGGACGACAACAACGGTCAACAATCTCCACAATATTCACCCATGTCCCCGATCTATCCTTACGGCGAGTCTGACGTCGATGAAGATGAGGCTGATGAAGATGCAGGGGACAACGAGGCTGAAGAGGAGTAAGCTTCATTCCTTTTTTTTTAAAACCTAAATTGGATGACCTTGAGAATTCCCCCTCCACTATTTCCTTTTTTTAAAACCCAAATTAAATGACCTTGAAAATACCCCCTCCACGTACTTTTGGTTTACCCCCTCTACTTTTCAATACTGTTACCACAGTCTGTAGCTCACATCATTCCTTGCTTAGCTATCATGGCGGACAGCACTCTTTCTCGAGTTGACTCCACTACGGATGAAGAATGGCCATTTTCCTGGAATGTTCATCTGCAAGACTCGGCAGAAGTGGATATGTTGCATGAGAAATTGGTGTATGTATTAAACGAAAACCCCAACATTGAATGTAGAATGACTATGGATTTCGATGCGACAGGGGTCCACACTCAACCTTCCACTTCAAGCCAGCCTGAGCCTCAGCTTCAGCAAAAGAACTTTACACATCTTTACACTCCAATACGGCCGGAGGATGTGGTTATCAGCGAGGCGGACTCTACTACAAGTTATATTGAGCCAACGAATTGGAAGCTTGTTGTTGACACCTTACACAAGGTCGACTTAGTATGTGACAAATTAAAGGAATTGATGATGCAAGATCCTGGTCTTCGTTTTAAAATTGATTTGTTTTTCATCTGGGGAGCACCTGCACGGGGCTCTTCGTCTGACAGCTCTCCAAGTACAACGGACGAGGAGGAGGAGGACGACTAGTTATCTTTTTTAAAACTCCGTTTGGATGGCCTTGACCTTTCCCCCTCCACTGAGTTTATTTAAGGTGAACTCTCAATGACTGCGGCATCATTTCATCGCGCACCTTCACCACAGCAGCATGGAGAGTCGACTCAACTACTGTTGCGAACAGAAATGTTTTTCATGGCCAAATGACATTGATGTTGCGGATGGCCTGGCGTGTAGAAAATGTGAAGCTTTTGGTCAATGCATGTGTAAGTGCAAGTCTTGGAAGAAGCCGAAACCAGAGTTGAAGACATTCCATGTGTACCAGATGAGAGGGCATAAGTACACTTGTTGCCCTGAACGTTGCATTGAATTCACACTAAAGCAGCTAACTGGCTGCAAATTGTGCAACAATCATTTTGCAGGTTTTTGCAAACATTATTTAGGAGCTTGTCAGTACAGATCAACTTGGCATACAGAAGCACTCACTATCAATGAAATCACTATAGATACACAAGAGTAGTCTTTCTACTCTTTTCTTTTTTAAAACTCCATTTGGATGGCCTTGACCTTTCCCCCTCCACTCACCTTAGTTTATATAAACCCCATTCCCACTGACCACAGCATCACTTCATCGTGCACCCTCGTCAGAGCAACATCGACTATGGAAAGTAAGCGCATCTCATGTTGCGAGCATAGGTGTTTGGAGATACAAGGCGTCACATATTGTGCAAAGAAGCGTTGGGAGGAAGAGACGGGGACAACCTATTGCTGTGAGGATAAGTGTTTCCTCTTGCCAAAGTGGCAAGTGGATGGGCTGGCCTGCCGGCAATGTGAATGCTTCGGATGTTGCAGGTGTAGATGTAAGAACCAACAGCTGCCACCACCAGTACTACAAACTTTCAAAATCTACAAATCCAAATACTTTTATACTTGTTGTCCGCAGCGGTGTATTAAATTTCACTTCTCCAATCTTACCAATTGTCGGAAGTGCTACGGACAACCTGATGGGTGGTGCACCTGTTTTCTGGACTCCTGCCGCTACAGATCGGATTGGCTTACAGATCCGTTGGAAATTGATGAAGTCGCCCAGGAAGCACAAGAGTAGTCTTTCTACTCTTCAACTTTTTTAAAACTCCATTTGGATGACCTTGAGATTTCCCCCTCCACTTCCCCATATACCTAGAGTACACGGAGCCTGACAGTCAGTCACTCGGTGGCTGTCGTGGGGTGTGCATCGGTGTCGGCACTCCGTTGTTAGGTTTTCAAGGTCACAGTAATATGAAATTGTTGGTGTTGTGCTGGTTCAAGGTCACCTGAGGGATAACCGATTGGCCGTTTAGGCAGAGTCATGTCAGAAACTCGAGTTTAACTTGGCACTTTTGCCGTTTCTCGTCGAATATTCGCTCCAAGTGGTCAAGGTCACGGGGACTCTGACTGAAACTCGGAGCGTAGTGCGAGAAACGGCAAAAGTGCCAAAAAATTTTAAGTTTCGGCATGACCTTGACCTCAGTGGCGTCGGTGACGTCATTTTGATGACGTAAGGGGTGATGACGTCATCAGCACGTCATTTCTGTGACGTCATGGGTGTGACGTCATAGAAATGACGTCATTAGTGATGACGTCATCGATGACGCAATCGATGACGTCATCGATGACGTCATCGGTGAGGTCATTGACCTCGATGACGTCATCCCTCAGGTGACCTTGAACTGGGCCAGCACCAACAATTTCACACTACTCCCCAGAAATCCCCAGATGTTCCTTCCATTATTAATCTTCACAACATTTCTTTAGACTGGATAAAATACGATAAAGCTTTTAATGAAATTCCTTTCAAGAGGATTATGACTTAAATAATCCTTATGGATATTTTATTTACATTATAATAATTCGCAACCAAAATTTCTTTTCTAGAACCTAATGGTAACTTTCTTAATCACATATAAAATAATTTAAACAATTAATTTCGCCGTATGATTATTCATTTTATCTCATATGTTACTCATAAAATGTAATATTTTTTTAACCGCATTATAGAATATGCATCATTTAATTCTTTTTATTTCATTACATAGACATATAGTAAACTAGTAAATAGGTTTTATTGGTCAAATATATTACCGAAAGAGTGTGATATAATATATTCGTGTAAATTTACCCTTAACGATGGTTTTATAACAAGTTAAAAAGCATTGCATAGTTATTACGCAAAATTATGAACCTGTATATTCTTATACTTTTTTTAAAATATAAAGGTTCCAACGTAATATGGGTAAAGGTATGTCTTCTTATTTTCCTATATTAAGTTTGGTAAAAACAAGAGTGCTAAAACCACAATGGAACAAAATGAAAGCATCAAATTTCAAAGTTGGAGCTCTTTTATTTCCAAATATAGAGTTTATTTTTTTATTTTTTATAAATTATTATTGTATTGGTTTTTATCACTTTTAAAAACCATAGTAAAAAATTTTGAAAAAAATACGTAGAGAGAAAACAGAAACTGTTACTGACCATGCATACATGGTTTGCCTGGTAGACACAGTGTAATACATATAATTTTAATTTATTATTTTTAAATTTTGTTCATCTCAAACCATGTATACATGGTCATTGTTTCAAATTTTTATTTTTACAAAAATTATTTCCATATAGATGGTTTCTCAAGATATAAACTGAGTTTTTGATAATGTTCAAAACTATAACTTTGTCTGTTGATTTCGAGATTTTGAATTTCTTCCGAAAGTTAACATAATTTTGCGTTAGCGTCCCTCGTGCTCCAAATAAAAGGCCAATGACACTTAAAATTTTGATGTTATATTTTTCTTCAAAGTATGGAATTGTTGGCTCGTATATTAATTTCTTCTCTTCATCAACTTCTTGTTCTTGACTTGTAGTTTCTTCGAATCTAATGGTAGGATCTATGATCCACCCTATTTTATTTGCCTTGTCAATGGCAAGGATATCAACTCGCCTTGTACTTCCGGTTTTTGAGATGCAATGGACTTCTTCGAAAACATCTAACCCAGTTTTCTTTAGGTCAGAGGCTATAATTGTTCTTACCTCGTTGTGTCTTTTATTTCTCAGGACGTCCCCGTGTCGGCATGAACCCAGCACATGAGCAAGCGTTTCATACTCATTGCAGTGTCTGCAACGGGTTGTGCTGGGTCCACGTCCGGGGACTGTCCTGACAGAGGCAACATTGCATGTCATTTTAATGGCATCACGCCATTCAGAGTCTGAAAGGCCTTCTTTTTTATATAACCAGAAGTTGGCTGATTTCACTTCTTTATACATGATTACTCCTTTGCCTTTTTGAGGGTATTTTGTCCAGTTCAGAAACTCCTTTTCTTGTAATATTTTTCTTATGCATTTGCTATTTATTTTACTTGAAGGTAGCTGAAAATCTGTATAAGAGAGGTTAAGGGCTTTGAGACAATATTCTTTTTCTTCTTCAAATAAATTTTGCAAATAAATACATTTTGCTTTTTGAAGAGTTATGTATGAGTTAAATTTTTGGATGTAAGCCTCCCAATCAAGTTTCATCAGGTTTAAACCTTTAACATTTTTACTCGAATATAAAAAACTGTTGGGTACATCACTCGGTATCTGAATTATTTCTTTCACAGCACTTCTTAATAGTCTGTCACCATCTTGAAGAAACATTTTCGGTATTTTGTGAATCCGCATGTTTTGAAGAGGGTATATTAGAGTCGGAGAGATGTACTGATTGATGATGTTTAGTTTTTGACTGCTGCTAAGCAACATACTTTTAGTTAGTATCTCTAAATTAATGAATAATTTTTCTAAAAGTTCATTAGAATTGAATGAAATAGTATCTGTGAAAGTAACTCCTAGATATTTGATGTTTTCCTCTTCATTTATTGACAAAATTTTATCCGTGTCGATATTAATTTCTTTAGATTTTAACTTTCCATTTTTAATTATTATTGCACTCGATTTTTTGAAGTTTACTTTAAGACCTATTTCATTAAATCTATGTGTTGCAGTTTTGAGTAAATATTCTGCGGATGTTTCACTGTTAGCAATCAAGACGGTATCGTCCGCGAATCCTAATACTGATATTGGTTTAACATTTTCTTCTAGATTGAATCCATAAGCATTCGCTATGTCCTGCTCGGATAATTCGTCAAGAATATGATCTGTGCTCATGTTGTAAAGAATGGGGGATAAAGGGGAACCTTGTAGTACTCCATTATGAATCTTAATGTACTTGGTTTGTTTGTATCCTATTTGTATTTGAGTACTATTGTCTTTTAATAGGTTACACACAATTTTTTGTAATTTTGACGGTAGGCACAATGTTTGAATTGTATTTACTAAATGTTCATGTCCAATATTATCAAATGCTTTCTCTATATCTAGAAAGACCATCACCACATCAAGCTTTTCTTTTTTGGATTTTTCTAGAATTCTGTTTAAAATATTTACGTTAATTTGACATCCTGGTGAATTTGAAAATCCTCTTTGATTTTCATTTAGACATACAAATTTTCTTACTTCTTTATCTAAGGTTCTTTCAATAATTCGTTTTATAACTGAGGTTATTGAAATAGGTCTCCAGTTATCAAGATTATTCTCTGGACCTTTCTTGTAAATTAATATTGTTCTTGCCGATTTTAAGCTTTTTGGGATCCATCCTGTATTTAGCATTTTATTTGCTATCAGGGCTAATATTTCAGCCACAGCGATGTTTTTTACAGTTCTCATTAAAATTCTGTCTGGTCCTGGGGCGGTATCCATATTCATCTTTTTCATTGATCCAAAAATATCTTCTTTGGTTATAATGCAATCATATTCTTCATTCATTTTGATCCTATCTTCTCTATTCATTTTATCTTGATATTGAGTTCTAATACATTCATTTTTAACACCAAATCGTTTGTTGAAATAATCATATATATGATCAACACTCATATTACATTGTTTTTTATTATTCGAATTTAAAACTTTCTTTACTGCCTTCTTGCGTTGATTGTAGTATAAAAATTGGGTCAGTTGAAAATCATATTTTGCTTTTCTTTTCTCCTTTTCCCTTTTAGAATTCCTGTAGGGGTTGGATGTTTCCCTGTAACTAGGGTTCCTTGGTCTGTGATCTCCTCTTTTACGTGCCTCATAAAATAATTTCGCGGGATGTTTTGGTCCTGGGAGCATATGTATTGCATTTGCAAGCCAGTCTATAAAATCCTTCGTTAAAGCATCCCAATCATCAATTTCATTGAGGTTTTTATTCTTAAACTTGGCCAACCATTTATTCAATGAAGAATTATATTCATTTTTGTCAGTTTTTGGCAGAGATGATTTCATATAGACTTTTCTTTGATATGGATTGGTTTCATCTTCCAAACTTGGTTTGGCAACTTTTTTACCATTGTTGGTGATTTGTTCCCTTCTGTGACTAGGGTGTGCTTTCGATATGTGGACATTAATTCCACCTCGTTTGAAACTACCTCCACAAATTGAACATTTTATCATCAAAATACTATCCGTTCTATTATTTGTCTCATTTAAGTCTTCACACATTTGATTAGTTTTAGTTGAGTGATTTAAATTTGACATAGTTTTTAACGTCTGTTCAGAATCACTAAGATTATCAATGTTGACAGATAGAGTACTATTTGTCATATATGAATCCGCCTGGTTTTCCTCTAATTCAGAGGTTTCATCGTCACTGCTCTCATTAGAATTATAAAATGGTCTCAGATAACGCGGGTCTTTATTAGCAGGGAAGACTATTCTAAATGGGTTATCTGATGATGGCCCAGGTTCAATATTTATGATATTAAATGTTTTGTCTACAGGTTTGGCAAAAGTAGTTTTGGGTTTTGTTTGATCTAATTGCAAAATTGAATCAATATTAGATAATGTCTCATTTGGTTTCCAGTTAGCTTCTTTATGGGTGCCTCTAATATGAGATTCAAGTCTTTTTACATTTTTATGACAAAACGGACATTCAAAACACTTATGTTGTTGTAAATGGTAATTGGGTCCTGGGTTTAGTTCTATGTCACCACTGAGCAAAATTAACATCATTAAAACGTTGTTTAAAGATTTTCTTAGACATAGAAATTGAATAGCTTGAGATTTTCTCCTGGATTGTCTAATTTTTGTGTGAAATTTAATATGATTAATCTGATATTTCATATTAGATACTGTATAGTATATCAATTTTAGCTTATCTTCAACTGTATCTGAATAGATTGGTTGAAGTTTTGCTTGACCAGTTCCATTAGTAGAAACCAACAAGATTAATCTCAAAGTGATGAACAGTTTTAACACAGTTAAAATTACTCTTATATCCATTTCAAATCTTTAAAAGGTATAAACTGGAACCTAATTTTAATAAACAAAAATATAACCTTAAACGTTCCTGATTCTAAAGTGTATTAATTTATCACTAAAATTACCTTATTCTCCAAAACTCTTTGAAAATACTGTAAACTGTAGATTAAATGGTTTTAAAAATATCAAATTGGTGCATTATATAACAAATTTATAATTATTTTTTAAAAATTAAGGAGAACATTTACAAAGAGCTTTATGTTCAATAACATCAGCTGTCCATCCTGATACAATACAATGGTACTAGAACTACAAAGTATTTTTATCAAAAGTAAACCGTGATGAAGGCCTATGGTTGAATTTCTGTTCACGAAGTCACAGGTTCGATTCCCGGGACGGGATCCCAAGTGTTGTGAACTGGAGTGTGCTATATTTCATATTTAACATTTGATTTTAAAAAAACAGCTGATGTTTTGTTTACATTCATTATTAATTTGTTATTGTTTTGAATTCTAGAAAGCAATGTTGTGTATTGTTGTGTATTTTATGTTTTTAGTTAAATAAAGTATTCAAAATGTTTATAAAAAGAGGTATTTTCTTTAATATTGTACTACATTAGAAAAGGTAAGAGGTAGCTTTTCTAATACCAAGGTTTGATTTTCGTACTACGCTCAACAGACACTTCATAGTTTATTACGTGCTATTTTAATTACTTTGCAGCTTCTGTAGACCGGCCGCGATCAAGGTATCAACATCTATGTCGAAGATTTTTGCCATTAAATGTAAGTTAAAACATAATTATGTTGTAATTTACGGTTTATATAGTGTATAAGTATATTGATATAATCCTCTTACAACGGGCAATATTAATCGGCTTTGAATGCGTCACAAATTATTTATGACTTTATAGTGGCACAGACATAAAAATAATGCGTAACTGGAAAAAATCAATTTAGTAGAAATTATCATTTCTAATTTATTTTTTTTATTTTTATCATGGTCAAAATTGTAAAAAAATAACAGAGCTTTTTCGTTTCTAAATTAGTCAAATAGTGCTTGTCATAAAAGTCCGTCACCTAACTTCATATAATGGTTAAGTGGGTAAAATAAGCAAAACATTCATATGAAGGGATGTTCTAGTATGTATATTTACCCACATATACCTGCCATTTTGTTTTTCCACTAAATAATTTTTATTTCTGTAACAGATTGATTTGGGGACTTCATATTTGGCTTGGACCTTTATAATATTAATTTCCATTTTCTCAATACAACTTTTTCGATACATATTTTCTAAAAGGCGGCAATTTTTAATTTTTTCCTACGACTGCCCGTGAAAACAGTTGTTTACGCACTCGATACTCGTCGCAAAACAGGTGATTGCCGTATTCAATTTACTTTGCGCACGCCAGATTTACTTTGCGCACGCTAGATTTACTTTGCGCACTCCAGTGTTTAAACATTAGAACACAAAACAATTTGCATTAGCCAGCAAGGAAACGTTGATTAGTCAGGAATTAAGTTGGCAACACTGGATATAAACATCTGATCTATTGTTGTCCATGTGGTAGTTTTCTATTGAATCAACATAAACATAACCTACAAACCAGCTACAGGTGAGCTACCGGCACGTAAGTTAGATGCGCAATGATCAACTATGACAGTGACTTTAGTGATTTAAGTGACTTATTCCCTGACGATCTTGCTAAAACTGCTAAAACAGTGGCGTTAAATCTTCTGCATGAAAAATTTAATAAATTTTTAACTAAATGTAGGAAGTGCATAATACAGGATATCATTAATATCACTATCTTGAGACAGGGACCTCACATAGTGGGTATTTTAACGTGAATATTAACCGTTTATACTTATATAAGAAATATTTGGCAGTCGTAGGAAAAATTTAATATGCAACTCGTGCGAAAAGTGCTTTCACTGCACTCGAGAGAAATTATTCCGCACTCGCCTGCGGCTCGTGCATAAACATTTCTCTCGAGTGCAGCAAATCGGCACTTTCCGCACTTGTTGCATAAATAACTATTAAGCTCAAATATCTTACAAAGTAAATTATATCAAAATGTTACAGGGCACAAATAAGTTGACACATTTAATTATCTAACCAATGATACCAAGTTTGTAAGGATATGAAAACAAACAACATAGTTATTGTGATTTTCCAACAGAGAAATGTCGATTTTGTATTATATGAAAATTGAAGTTATTTTAATATAAAAATCATAATTACTCCATTATTTATCGAAAACCCTTACAAATTTTGTATCATTTTTTACATATTTAAATTGGAACACTCTTTTTGAAATTCAAAATTTTTTATATAATTTGCCGGTTTTGAGATACTTGAGTTTAAATATTTAAAATGGCCGCCATTTGAAAATATACATCTGAATTTTTTTACTGCGTAAATAGACATTATTATCATAAAGGTCCATGCCAAATATGAGTCTTACATCAATCCAATACCGAAATAAAGAGTATTAAGTAGAAAAACAAAATGGTGGATATCTGGGTCAATATGCAAAAATGCATATTAGGACACAAGTTCACACGTACTTTTTTGTTCATCTTGACCCAATTAGCCATATTATGAAGTTTGGCGACGGACTCTAAAGACAGACCTGTATAAATGTAATATTTTTAGCGGCAACACATACATAAAAGTATATGAAACATTCGTTATAAATAAATAAAATATCTAGTAGTTTTAATATTCTAATATGTGTAAATAAATAACACTAAATGATATATGTTTAGTATTATCAACCAAGAGCCACTGTCTGTTGACGTTAAACATTATTATAACGCGGCCCCGCTGGTATGGGCCTAATTATGTTTGTCGGATGCCACTATCCAAAGATTGATCATGAATCATTATTGATTCAGAGTCAAAACGTCAATATGATGTAAAAGTATATTATTGCCACTGTCAAAACTAAAGATAACTGTTTTCGTACCAGATCAGTTTTAGGACTAGTTTAGTAAAATAACAAAACTTATTTACATTTCTCACAAAGTCACGTTGTTGTGATTTAAAATAAAATCACCTGATTGTCTGCCAATGACGCATAATTTGAATATTCAGTATTGTGAATGTGGAAATCAAATATGTTATTACTCTACACACAAAAGTACACTTTCTAAACGTAAAATGAGCTAAGAAAATAAGTTATTCCCGCTACCGCTGATCAGCTGTTGCATAACGCTGAGTTTCCGTGCAGGTGTATCTCGACATAAGCACCGAAACTCAGCGTTATGAGTTTGGTTTTTTTTATACTAAGGTGAATTAGAAAAAAAAATTCTTGTGTTTACAAGTTTTTCGATATCGTAATGAAAAATAATGTTCAATACTCGTCTTAAAAGTGCCATTGACAATAAGTAACTTTCGAGACTAGTAATGAAAACAACTATTCCACAACAGCTGATTAATTTGGAAATGAGCCATTTTCGGAGAGTTATGTAAAACTTTTACTACCGCTATTCACGTGTTCAATGTTCAATCATTAATTAAGCCTTAAATTTCTTTTCATAACAATTATTATTGTCAGTGTAAAACTCTATTTTAGTTTAAATCATTCCATAATCTCTAAAAAATTATTTAATTTTGTGGATAAAACAATACAACTGTTTGCACAAGTACATATTGTATTAAGAATAATATTTTTAATGTGACGAATATTGCCCATCAAGTAACAAGATGATCCCGAATGGGATTCGCTTAGTGTTAGAAACTTTCAAAATATAAAAGAAAAACTGTGAAGTGAGGTCAGAACACGGAGAGTTGCATTAGGTTAGGGTCAGCCGATTTACATTTAGATTGCTTTTGTGAACTATCACATGGTAGATTGTGTTTAAACAGAGAAGGCGCTGTGTATTGGTGGTCATCTTTGTTTGTGTTGATTTCTCTCTCTTTTTTTTACTGAATATTCCTTGACGACACATAATA
Organism: Neoaliturus tenellus; assembly: GCA_030545055.2. NCBI lineage: Eukaryota > Metazoa > Arthropoda > Insecta > Hemiptera > Cicadellidae > Neoaliturus > Neoaliturus tenellus. The sequence goes on along the minus strand of CM061533.1, from coordinate 153,919,624 downwards.
AGTAGGCCTAAGGGGTTTGGTTTAGTTATAAAAGTATTTCCGATAAAAAATCATCTTATAATAAAGCTTAAGTATAAACTAAAATATAAATCCACCTGTCATTTAGTCTCAATCAATTATTGTATAATCATGATATAACCAGACTTTACATTCGTTTCGATCTCTTTGAAATCTTTAGGCATCATCGTTAGGTTTACATGATTTATAACTGCGAATACACTTATATCGGAGATATGTATACACATTTACAAGGATACGAAAATGGATGATAAAAACCAAAATGAAAAAATTAAACAAAAGCAACGCTACCAGGCAAAGTTGGATCCTATTAAACATTAATTAATCGACATGTACCAAAGAACCGAAATCAGAATTCCTTAACTTAACTATGTTAAAGGGGAAAAATAAATTTACAATGGAAGTTTCAATTTTAAATTGAATGTTATTTATCTTGTGGCATGTTGCAAGCGTGTAAAATTAACGATTCATTAGTTTGACGCAGTAGTGTTTATTACTAGCAAATAGCACATTAATTTTAGCATTAAAACACAGTAATATTTCATAACATTTTTTTTAAATAATAAATCACATAAACATTTAAATAAAGAAGTATAACGATAAAAAATAAAGTTCATTCATAGCATTATTTCAATACAGCAGTATATGAACCCCAGGTAAAACATACGTATGGAAACCTAAGCATTTGACTCTGAACAACTTACCCGAGGAACGTGATCAGAGTGTGCTTTAAAACGGGAGTCCCCATAGACCGATAATGGACAACGTGGGAAATCAGTTACATCTGCAGCCTTAAACTGATAATGGTGGTTATAATGGATTTAGACTAATATACGAATAAATGACACACGTCTAAACGTTCTTTAAATAAAATAAAAAAACTTTTAACACAGTGTGGTTATGGCTGATATGCATTTAATAATTTTAGTAAACGTTTCGTGACTAAATCTCTACATTTAAACCCTTTTCACGATGAGTAGGAAATCAGGTAACGTCATATTTTTATATACTGATTATGCTTATAATAAAATATTTAAACAAGTGCATTTCTACCAAAACTTCAGACAAATATTAATCTCTCTGAATAAGGGTGTGATGGTAAAGTCTATAATATCTTTGAAGAATATTGTTTAAAATAGATCGTTTATGCCTACACAGTTTGTTTTCAGGTTACGAAAAAAACACAAACAATTGATTTACTTTTCTAATCCACCAATGTGATTATTTACTCTCATACATTCTCAGTGTGTTATCTAGAATGTAAAAAGGAAATGGAGTAATTTCTTTTTAACGTCGTTGAACTAAAATAATCAGGATTTGGTTGGATTTTTTCTTTAAGAAATGTAATCATTAGCATAAAAATCACTTAAATTCTGTTAATCTCTATGATTACTTATAAAATAAAATAAATTTGTGAAAACAAGTTGATTTTTTATTATTTATATAATATTTAACAAGGGATATATACTGAAAACCACTCATAGCACTGTTGTTTGTTTGAACACAAAAAAAAAAACATAATAATGTAAAATATATTTAAGGGATAAAAGACAGAAATATCACAAAAAATCCTTATACTCCGGTTTACAATAAAAGGGAATGTGGTTTCATAAATGAATACGTATTGAACTCAACCACCCATTACGAGCAAATCTCGAACTCAATCTCGATTCCGGTGTTTAACCCACTTGAATTTCTCTGTTCAAATACATTCTATTACCAACCACAATTTTTTAAATTTTTTTATCAACATAATACATATTTACCCTACTTATACTTTCATAGAGGTCATACTTTCATAGAGGTAAAATATTGTAGAAGCAAGCTGCATGTATAAAACATTTTATACTCTTAAACCAGCTGATATCAAATTTAAATTTTTTCTTAAATGATTTTTTATAGTTTTTTATGTTTTTGGATATGGGGGTTTTTACCACAGAATTGATAGGAGTTAGTCCTATGGCTGGGAAAATCCGGGTTTCTTCGTGTAGCCCTTCAAAGTTCAAAGCTATCCTTGTGTAAGCTGTGTTGTAGCTAATGAATTGAACAAATACCTGCTGATAAACCAACGTACTACATCACTAACCTGTGTATTACATATTTATTCAAAGTGGCAATTTACCCTTTGGCCTGGAAGATGAGTGGAGCGACCGAGCTTTGTCTTAAAAAGGAAAGTGTCGCCTAATAATATTACCTAGCATAAGCTCGGTCACCTGACACGAAATAAAAAAATTTAAAAGGTTTCAAAGTCGTTGCACTCCAGCATAAATAAAACATTTTTGTATTACGAAACGTTCAATAATTTTATAAAAAAAAATATTATGTGATCGACAATTAAAGACCAACCCCCAGAGCCACGACATTATTCAGGTGTCATTCCCCATTTTAACATACAATAGCTGCAGCCCCCTTTGCTGGTGTGGAAAATCTTGAGTAAAGGTAATTTCTTCACATTAAAATCCGTCCCATCCTCTACTGCAGTCAGTACGTATATATGAAAACTGTTTCGTCATTGGAATGAGTCCTACAAAGAAGTCCGTTGAGTTAGGGGGAGAGGTTTGTATATTCGTCAACTGTTCAGTCATTCGCAGAAGTGGGACCTTTAGTTATTCAATAAACACCTCTTGTTACCCAGGGGAAGTAACTAAGGGTTGTTAGTAATGGACCAAATGAGATATGTGTTTAGTCAGTAGCTGGAAACTCCTTACGTCTTTTTCCATGTGAAACACTATTCAGACGAGGAGCCAGGATAAAGGGGTTCCCATGAGTGTACTAATGGTTCCCAGAACCCTTTTATAGTTAAAGGCGATCTCCTTAACAAGCGATCCTGTTCAGTCTTACGGTAACAATGTTCAGCAGAGGAACATTAGTTGTTTGCAAAACGTTCACAATATATTTTATGAGGAAGAATTTACAATATCAATTTATTTGAACATCATTAGTCTTAGAATTGAACAACATTACTCTCATTACATCATCTTTCAATAGCTGGTACCATGTTGTTGAATCGTACCTTTAATAGTAGTTTTTTAAACTACATGAGCTTAATTCTGTTTATAGTTCTTATAACTATATGATGAGTAAAGTTAAGTTTTAGAGGAAACAACTTTAAATAAACATAATATGAGTTACCAAATCAACACCATAAATTTAAGTCGTTATCTATAAAAAAATCTATTAAAAGAATAATGTCACAAATAAAAACATAAATAGGTAGGGCCAGGAATTCAGAGAAGAGCATATGATATAACGGAGATGTTTAAGTGTGTCATCTGGACAAACGACATGAAGTCATCAGCCTGATGGTCAATAACAATAGCGTGCAAAGCAGTTGTCTGTATTTGTAGGCCGGTGACGAATTTTGTGTGATTGTCCCAGCGGCTCGTACGACAGTATCCCCTGTCTCTCGTCTCCTCGCTCAGCATCAACACACACCTTACTGTAGCTAACGTTGAATCATCTTGTTCTGGGTAGTACACAATAATGTGCGGATCGCGTGACTGGCTGAGCGTTAAAGTTGATGCGATGCAGACAAGTAATATACTACTATTGTGACATATACAGTCATCAGGTCAAACACTATGAAACACAGAATTTAATTTGTCATGTAAGTTAATTAAGTAAAACTTGTCAATTTGTAAGATAAATAGTTTATATAATTTAGTAGTATACCAATAAATACCAGTTCTTTGTACGGGGTAAGTAGAGACTTTATTTAAAAGAGGGTTACAGTGATAGAGCGATTATATTGCTGAGTAAACTACCTACATACAGATCGACCTTTCAGGTTACCTGAATCGTTTCATCGCCATTCAGAGGTCTCGCAATCTGGGAATGGGTGAAGCACTGCACAACTGTAAGGAAACCTTTCACCCCTCTTGGGAGCAGGCGAAGCACTGCATTGCGTTTTGAGGAAACCTTACAGCCTTTCTTGGGAGCAGGCGAAGCTCTGAATGGCGATATGAAGGGGAACCTTTTACCCCATCTTAGGAGCAGGCGAAGTTCTGCATGTCGATCTGAATGGGAACCTTTTACCCCCTCTTAGGAGCAGGCGAAGCTCTGCATGGCGATCTGAAGGGGAACCTTTTACCCTCTCTTAGGAGCAGGTGAAGTTCTGCATGACGATCTGAAGGGGAACCTTTAACCCCCTCTTGGGAGCAGGTGAAATTTTGCATGATGATCTGAGAGGAAACCTTTCGACTCCTTTTAAGTGGGAGCAGGCGAAGCATATCATGGTGATCTGAAAAGGAACCTTTTACCCTCTCTTAGGAGCAGGTGAAGTTCTGCATGACGATCTGAAGGGGAACCTTTAACCCCCTCTTGGGAGCAGGTGAAATTTTGCATGATGATCTGAGAGGAAACCTTTCGACTCCTTTTAAGTGGGAGCAGGCGAAGCATATCATGGTGATCTGAAGGGGAACCTTTTACCCTCTCTTAGGAGCAGGTGAAGTTCTGCATGACGATCTGAAGGGGAACCTTTCACTCCCCCACCTTAATGTACTGTAAAATTATGCTGTAATGAAAATGATACTAAAATTTAAAAACGTATACCGCAAAGTTATACAAAACTGCAATATAATAACTTCAGTTTTTTTCACATCTTTCCAGTTTTTACCTAAGCGAAGAGTACCAGTTGGTACTCAAAAGCTCAATGCAGTCAAATGCTTGATACAGAGGTTTGCTTTTTTCTAAACAAATATATACAATATTTTGTGTTTACATACAAACCATATAAAAAACTCTCAAATTCACTGAAATTTATAACTTTATGGCGGTTTTTGGGGTGTATAGATTTTCTATGAGTATTTGCTAACAATCGAATTATATAAAATTTTCCATAGATACATATATATCATGGCGAACTTTAGTAGTTTCTAAGATCATCAATTTCAAATATAACAACATATTTTTTATAAAAAATACATAACTGATGATAGTGTTTCGACACTGAAATCTAGGTCTCCATAACACAGACTTATTTTGATCATATGGTAAGCCTAAAATATCCAACAAAAAATATAGATTTAAAGAATGTTATATTATTTATGTTACTCCTAATTATGATGTACTTATAATATATAATTTTGTATATACAAATTTCTTCTGGCATTTTTAGTTTTAACTAATACAGCCTTGCCTTGTTCTTAGTGTTGTTTCACTGTCAGACAAGCGAGGAATATTGAAACGGTAGCTGTGTAGTTTCAGTACACAAAGGAAATAGGTTGGAGGTTGCATCGTACAACACAATATTCTTTGTTTATCGTTACGTCACTTCCTTTTGCTGTTTTCATTAAATTTATTTAAGGTTTTTAGAATTTTAATTATAAGAAAATAACTCATAACATAATAAAATAAAAAGAAATAAAATTACATTGTATTTTTGCTAACATGCTTTAAAAATTTAAAATAATACATGTAATACATGTAATAAAATAATACCCTTATTTTATACATGTTTTATGGATTGTGGTAGAAAACAAAACGTAACTTTTTTATTGTTATATGTAACTATAAAAATAATATAATACTACGATGAGTGTAACTTAAGGTCATGAAATAGTTTAATTAAAATTAATAATTACTATATTGCATCTACTTTGTGAATTTATTAAATAGCTCTATGTAAGTGTAAATGACAAAGTAATGTTTTCAGAATCCATCTATTGTATTTGACCAAATATACGCGGCATATTACAGATGAATCGAAATGTATCTAAATTTAAATTAAGCTATTTTCACCTTTGCTGATGAATGCAGAAGAGCTGAGGTCAAACACGTGTTTTAACTAATAATTGATGGTTTAAGCTGCCACAGTTCTGGTTTTCAGAGGATGTATTTTAATGTAACTAATATTGGTTACTGCTTTTTAAATGTTTAATTGTTTGGTATTTAATAGGTGTGGCTTAGAATGAAAATATTTAGAATTTTTAATATCTCTAGTTATATTTGTATCTAATTAATGTTTTGCAATAAAATTGATTTTCAGCAATTTTTAACTGTCTAAGCTTGTAAAATTTGTCAACTACTATGTTGAAAATATCAATAAATGTGTTCCACTTAAAATAATAAAACGTTTTAACAATTAATTGTCTGACAACGTAAAGAGGGAAAGAATTTCTAAACGTTGAAAAGTACATGTTTAATAAGGTTAAAGCCACTACCTTCAAATATGTAACTTAACACAGTGAGTAAAATTCAAGTTTTAAAGAGTGTAAGACATACAATTTGATATTAGATAAAATATTTATAGATACAATTAATATTAGATAGATATTTAACAAGTAAATTTTTAGTAAATATTTCATGATAAATACAGCCTTTTCTTAATAAGAGAGATTTTACAGTAATTAAATTCCAAGTAATATTAAAAGGAGACACACACCTAAACTGTACAGGTGAGGGGGGGGGTGTTTACAGCAGCCGATACGCCTTAGGCTGTATCGTCAACATCTCCTAATCGTGGGTAAGCCTTGCCTTGAGTAATGTAATTAAACCTGAAATGTCGAGGTGGGGTGTACAGCAGCCGATAGCCGATGAGCTCTATCAACATCTCCTAATCGTGGGTAAGCCTTGCCTTGAGTAATGTAATTAAACCTGAAATGTCGAGGTGGGGTGTACAGCAGCCGATAGCCGATGAGCTCTATCAACATCTCCTAATCGTGGGTAAGCCTTGCCTTGAGTAATGTAATTATACCTGAAATGTCGAGGTGGGGTGTACAGCAGCCGATAGCCGATGAGCTGTATCAACATCTCCTAATCGTGGGTAAGCCTTGCCTTGAGTAATGTAATTAGACCTGAAATGTCGAGGTGGGGTGTACAGCAGCCGATAGCCGATGAGCTGTATCAACATCTCCTAATCGTGGGTAAGCCTTGCCTTGAGTAATGTAATTATACCTGAAATGTCGAGGTGGGGAGTACAGCAGCCGATAGCTGATGAGCTGTATCAACATCTCCTAATCGTGGGTAAGCCTTGCCTTGAGTAATGTAATTAAACCTGAAATGTCGAGGTGGGGTGTACAGCAGCCGATAGCCGATGAGCTCTATCAACATCTCCTAATCGTGGGTAAGCCTTGCCTTGAGTAATGTAATTAAACCTGAAATGTCGAGGTGGGGTGTACAGCAGCCGATAGCCGATGAGCTCTATCAACATCTCCTAATCGTGGGTAAGCCTTGCCTTGAGTAATGTAATTAAACCTGAAATGTCGAGGTGGGGTGTACAGCAGCCGATAGCCGATGAGCTCTATCAACATCTCCTAATCGTGGGTAAGCCTTGCCTTGAGTAATGTAATTAAACCTGAAATGTCGAGGTGGGGTGTACAGCAGCCGATAGCCGATGAGCTCTATCAACATCTCCTAATCGTGGGTAAGCCTTGCCTTGAGTAATGTAATTATACCTGAAATGTCGAGGTGGGGTGTACAGCAGCCGATAGCCGATGAGCTGTATCAATATCTCCTAATCGTGGGTAAGCCTTGCCTTGAGTAATGTAATTAGACCTGAAATGTCGAGGTGTGGTGTACAGCAGCCGATAGCCGATGAGCTGTATCAACATCTCCTAATCGTGGGTAAGCCTTGCCTTGAGTAATGTAATTATACCTGAAATGTCGAGGTGGGGAGTACAGCAGCCGATAGCCGATGAGCTGTATCAACATCTCCTAATCGTGGGTTAGTCTTGCCTTGAGTAATGTAATTATACCTGAAATGTCGAGGTGGGGAGTACAGCAGCCGATAGCCGATGAGCTGTATCAACATCTCCTAATCGTGGGTTAGTCTTGCCTTGAGTAATGTAATTATACCTGAAATGTCGAGGTGGGGAGTACAGCAGCCGATAGCTAATGAGCTGTATCAACATCTCCTAATCGTGGGTAAGCCTTGCCTTGAGTAATGTAATTATACCTGAACTGTCGATGTGGGGGATACATCAGCCGTTAGGCGTTAGTTTGTAATGTCAACATCTCCTAATTGTGTGTATGCCTTGATTTGAGTAATGTAATTATACCTGAACTGTTGTTGTAGAGGGTATATCAGCCGTTAGGCGTTAGTTTGTTAATATTTAGTACCAGGTTAACCGAGTCTTGCTCGTTGGTTTCAATTAACTTTTGTTAGTGTCATGGTAATCAGGCTATTAAACCTACACTAGACTCTTCACAGATAACAGCTGTTACAAAAACTTCTTAAAATTAATGTTCCTTTATTTTTTTTACTTTTAGTTGTTATTTCGTTACCAAAATAGCAACCCATAAGACCAATGTTAAAAATTACGATTTTTAACTTAAAATTTGACCAAATTAGATTTTTCCTGGGATTTAGGTTGTTTCTAAACTTATTTTTGGGCCAAAACACTCTTAAATGCAAAGTTTAAGCAAAATATAGCCGCTAGATTTCGAGATCGTGGAACACACATACCTTCAGACATTGCTCGTATTATAGTATAGGATATAAGACAGTAAAGGCTAAAAATAAAATTCCTTATACTGAAATAAATAATTCTCACATATACACATTTTACGATTTATGGGATTTATATTAATGTATTACATAATTGATTAAGTTTTAGGAAGCAAAGGTATTATAAAGTTATAAATGTTTTAAATGTTTAATTGGCATAATAATTTTATTCCAAAATAATTCATTTGTTTATAAATAACTTATTTATAATTTCGACTCATTTGAGTCGCGTGACCTTCTGTTTTTGTCAGGCAAAGTAATTTACAACGCTTTTCTCGAGCCATTGTTTGAAAACACGCTCAATGCGTTGGGAATGGTAACATTTATCATAATAGAGTTGCATTTTCAAAACTATGTGATAGAGCAAGTAAACTGTTAAAATAAACGGTATCAGGTAACTGACACATACCTTCTCCCAACAATATAAAAAAAATTTTAAAAGCTTCAAACAATAATGTCTTGATGGCTCAGTCGGATAGCTACCAGCTGAGCAGCGCGAGTTTGACCCTACACGTGTCTTTAATTTTTAACAACGTACTGCGTTTACCACTAAAAGAAAAATTGAATTTTCTCCGCAACCACTTGACGTAGAGCAATAATTTAAAATACTGAATTATTTAGTTTTTTGAGCTTTATTTAATGGTGATAAGTAAAATTTATTTCAAGATAACAGCTATTTTGAAAATAAAAAAAATTGATTTTTTAAACACTTTTTACTGTATAACTTTTGAACGCGCATTTTCTCAGAGATGCGGGTGGGGTCATTTTATTCAGCATTTTAATCTTAATAAACCACAAAATTTTAATCAAAATCGTTAGAGCCGTTTTTGAGAAATTTTGATTTTTCTTGGTTTTTGAGGGTTTTTAGGGGTAAACTACCCTTAAAAATACAAAATTCAAAAAAATGAAAAAACGCCTGGAATTATCGTGTGTTTGGACCTACATACCAAATTTCACCAAAATCGGACCATTTGGCATTCTCTAGCTCTGTATACATCCAGACACACACACACACACACAGACATCACTCCGAAAACCACTTTTTTGGACTCAGGGGGAACCAAAATGGATAAATCCATCAACAACTCAATTTCGAAAATTTTGACGAAAACAATACTTTCTCCATATACTATGGTATAGGGGGAGAAAGTAAAAGTAACCATATACATATATTTTTATTATGTTTCAAAAGCTTTTGTGCAGTGGATATGACTGTAAACGTAACCAACGACAGCCGTCTCACTGACAAAAAAATAATGCAAATTTGTTAGTGATTTATTTAATCTGAATATTATTCTTATTGAAACAGTTAAACTTTAAATAATTGAACATTGAATTTTAAAATGTGTTTTAAATTCATGTAACTTTGAAGCTAACGATTAATTCGGGATTGCATTGTCATTGTAAGTGAGAAGTATCACTATTTGGTATTGGTACAGTTTGGTCTAGCGGGTCAGTCTACTGGCTGTGCAACAATATTACAGAGGTTATGTACATCGTATGAGCTACTATTAAATGTAAATTACTTGTCAAAAAACAAATTGATAAACAAAATTTACAAAATACGAATGGAAATCAATAGATTTTGTGTTAGTATAAAAAGTGTTGAACGTACTGGTTATATTTAAGATGCTACCCACAATGTACTTGGTCAATCACCTAACATCATTGAACAGTTTAATTATACTCTATGTATGAGGTTTTATAGTTCATCACTTAGTAGCTCTGAGACCCACACACGGTATTTTCTCATATGAAGGCATTGCATTGTTTATTTTAAGTTCGTGAATTTTAGGGAGAAATAAACTTAATTAGATTTAAAGGGTCAGAGTAGCTTCATATGGATAACGATCTAAATCAATATGAAATATAAAGAGACCATGATCATGATCCTTATAGGCCGGCTCCAAATTGTTAACCAGCAAGATGAATTATAAAGAGGATTACAATTCAAATAAGTTACTTTACGTGCTTTTCCAAAGAACAAAAGAATTTATTTTTGTTAGATTTCAATAATGTGTAATATATTTTTGTAGAATGATTAATATTTTAATTTCTGAAAAAAACCTAATTATTATTGATAATTTTTTATTTCAATCAGTGAACAGCCCCAAAGCCCTTTCAGATAACATTTAGACTAAAATCTGACAAAATCAGTATAACTTTTAAGCATTTATCCTCTTGAGGAATTTGAGATTTGGTAGAAGATAAAGTGGCTCTAAGTGGGACAGATATAGTTGTGATAAATGACTCAAAGTTAACTGCTGGGTATGGTTTCATTTCGGTTGGCAGAAATATAGTTGTATCTTACCAGTTTTTTTTTTTTTTTTTTTTTTTTTTTGCTCTAGGTATTCAAGATACATTGCTTAAGCTTTGTATTCAAGAAATATTTCTTCATATAAAAGGTAAAACTATATATATAAATATATTTAAAAATAATAAAAAATCAATCTTATAACAGGTTAAGATGTTATACAAAAGTTCATCCAGTTACTGATTTTACTTACAAAAAATAATACTTGAATCGGTAAAACGAAAAAAAAAATTCAATTCATAATTACTATTTTTAAGTTTTAAACATTTTATTACTGTTGTCCACGCATTTTTGAACAAATAAACATTTTATTGATTACCTTTAAACGTAACACATAAACTAGTATTATAAGTTTTTCACCAACAAGTAAAACCATCCCTAAAAACATTGTAATTAATTATTCATGACAAAGATTCACTGGTATGAAATTATTAAACGTGAAAGCCCATCCAACGTATGAAGTTCAACTTCATCCTACTATACTGTAAATAATTTTCCTTTGTAACGATAACACATTTTAGCACATATATTGTCTATGTATGTATAGTATGAATAGATAAATTTGTAAATTTGTCTGTCAATAAATGATACTTAACACTGTCTATCTTATCTATAAAAATTAACCTCACCAACACATGTTTGTTTTTAATTAATGATATATAAAGGCTTTTTCGTGATAGAAAGAGAAAATTTATAATAAATTAGCAGGACCCAATTAACGTAATTTCAAAATCACAAACCATACCTAAAATACTTCCCATGAAATCTCATTCTGTTATTTAAAGTAGCAACAAGTAAATACTATAGACAAACAGCGCACTAAATCCCTGCCCTGGACAGCACGGCGTGTGACGACACTTCATTTTTCACCCCGAGAGCCGTGTTTTGCCCATATCCATCCCTTTAATACCTTTATTGAAATGGCGACCTAACTCAATAGGTAGTTTAAAGCCAAGTATGAATTAGGGATGAGTGTAGGATGATTGTGGCGCGATCTTGTAGTCTTGTTTCTGACTAAGGCCGACATTCTCCTTAGACAGGACAGTTAATTCATAGCCCAACAGCCAATGGTATCTAGGGACCTACAGTTTAACGTGGGATCCGAACCACAATTTCAACCTCCCATATACGAATTGGTCTAATTATGAGGATGGTACTTATGGATGAACTAGTATTCACTAGTGCGGACGTTAATCCCCACCAGGGAATATCACATCCACAAGCCATCGCTCATAACTATCCACAATTCGTGACCTCCAAGTAGCTGGATTACAGGACGTCGCCACCGTCCCAGTCTATGTCCCTTATACAATACACAACATTTACCCTCTATTTATGGTGAATAACCCTCCAGAGGTCGCTTAAAATTTAAAACGCCGTCTCTCGCTCAAGGAGGTTTCCTCCGGGTTTTAAATAAATGCACAAAATGTATTCTAAATTCTTTTATTGTTTGAAATAAAAACAGAAAATGATTGTAAAATATATTTCACGCAATATCCTTGCAAGACAGAGCAAGAGTGGTAAATTTAATTTAACAAATAAAATAATTACAACTATTATGGATTATACAAAACATATTTCACTTTTTTACTTAAAACTTAATATTTTTCGATAACAGTTTTGTAAAATAGTATGAAAATAGTAAAAAAAACGTTTTGAGGTACAAATAAAAAAGCTTTTCCATAAAACTGAACTATCATATTATATAAAAAATACTATGACGTGTTCCTGCATACACCATAAATTAAATGGTATAACAAAGATACTACAATCAATTCAAATAGTTATACATGGAAAAATAAAAAGATACTTCAAATACAAACAAATCTAAAATGGCAACTGTAGCCTAAACAATTACAAATAACCAAATAAAAAACGGTCGCACACGGACTCTTCCTCCGGGTAACCAAATAAAAAACGATCGCACACGGACTCTTCCTCCGGGTTTACAAAACACACGAGGACGCTCACGGAGGAATCGTCCAGCACCTCAGGACAGCGCTCGCCAAACTGACCCTGGACGCTGAAAGAGGAATAAGGGTACGTCAAATGCATGGGGAGGAGGGGGGCGACAGCTACACAAAAGGACAGTGCTGTCAACCAAAAGATAAATATTTCCCACAACAAAAAATATTTACCCGGAGGATTCCTCCGCTTAGCGTCCTCTCGAGGGATAAGAAAGGCACTAATAGTTGAAATTAATTGAAGTTTTCCTTTAATATTTATCAAATAATTTAAAGCAGATAGCAGTTTCAATAACGACTTCCAATAGTCAAGTCCCTTAAAGGAAGGCTTGTGATAATCTTCATTGGTATACATCTTATAATACTTAATTTTAAGGGGGCGGTCTACCCCTGGCGCGCACCCAAATCAAGGGGTTTTTAGAATCGTGTTATCCTTTGCCAAATGAAGCCTAGAGCTATAAATAAGGTGTCACATTAAAGAAGAATAACGGTACTAATTTTTCTCTGTTACACTTTTGTAATTAGTTCATTAAAACCAATAGAAAATTTCAGTTAAAAATCTATAAAAACAGATGATTTTAGACAGTTATAGCTGAAATTAGAAATTTTATTTTAAAATTCTAAAAAGATAGCCGATTAGATCCTTTTTTCTACTTTAAAAAAAGTTAACAGGCAATCTCTATCTTAAGCGGTTAGTTTTAAAACACGATCCCCGTAAACCTCTGCATTTACATAAATAAAAACAGATGATTTTGGACAGTTATTACTGAAATTAGAAATTTTATTTAAAAATTCTAAAACAATAGCCGACTAGATAATATTTTCTACTTTTAGAAAAAGTTAACAGCCAATCTCTATCTTAATTGGTTCATTTTAAAACACGATCCCCGTAAACCTCTGCAGCCATCAAACTCGCCTAGCGCTACGGCCGCGAGCGGCATTCGGCATTGTTGTTGTTTTGGCTGGGGTAGACCGCCCCCTTAAAGCTCTTTGCATTTTGAACAATTTGTCACAAATCCTATTTAAAAAGGTTGAGTGAATAGGGGGTTATTGCATTATGTTTTGTATTTAGTTAAGCCAATCATTTTTATAACTTTTTGTGTCTTATAAAATTTTGTTAGCCCTTTTCAAGATGAGAATTTTTTAATATACTAAAGGGCCTCCATCTTCAAAATTTTAATGATGTTGCAAAAAAATTTAACGTTTCTTGTGAAAATAAATATGGTATTATAAAGGTCAATGCCACATACGAACTTCCCCCAACAAACTGTCACCGATATAAGAATTATTAATTAAGTGGGAAAAGTGAATGGCAGATACTTGGGTAAATATGCATTTTATCACATACCTTAAAATAAACCGTTTTGCTTATTCTGGAACAATTGACCATATTATGAAGTTTGGAGGCAAACACTCTAAATAAAACGTAACGGGCGATCCGTACGGAGCAAGGAATCGTTAGCGTTTAGATCGCCATCAGCCTTTTACCGTTATTGTATGGGTTTTATAGGTTTTGGCTGTTTCTCTAACGATTATTTTAGGGTTATTGAACCACTTGTTGTAATAGGAAAGCAAAAGTCATCGGATCTCTCTGGATAAAAAGAAGGATAATGTTGAGCATAAAAATAATTGTTCATAGTTTTACTGTTTAGCAATTTTATTTTTGTTGGCTATATCTTGGCGAATAAAACTTATTCATGTATCAGACAATCTGCAATATTATAAGCCCTACATCGTTGATATTTGGCACGGAGTCCCTGTCTGTTCGTAGCTATTCAATAAGAAACGTTTTTGCAAAATTCCTACAGGCCTCCGCCCCACAGAACTGAATGTTGTTTATATCATGTTATTCTTATGGACAGGTTTTCATATAACTTCTCATGGAGTTGAGATATTACCATCTAACACGGACTAAACATTGTTTCCAAAGAAGTTAAAAGGAAAGTAGGAATGTACACACTAATAGCATACTGAAATCTGTTTTATATCTAATTTATTTATCTGATTTTAGTCATGTATACATATATATATAGTACAATCATCCTACAATCATCCCTCATTCAAACTTGGCTTTAAACTACCTATTGAGTTAGGTCGCCATTTCAATAAAGGTACCCAGGCAGGAAAAAAAACTTGTGGCAAGTTTTCCTCATGTTTTTCTGTTAAAACTTACAAACTTGCCTTAAGCCTTATACGGCAAACAACAAGGCTTTAAAAAAGCTTGAGGAAAACCTTCTAGTTGCCCTTGGAAAAACTTGTCACAAGCCTTCCAGACAAATTTGACAAAGGCCTTCCAGACAAATTTGACAAAGGCCTTCCAGACAAATTTGTGACAAGCCTTTCCAGACAAACTTGCCATAAACCTTCCCGACTAATTTGACACAGGCCTTCCGGACAAATTTGTGACACAAGCCATCATGTTGCAAAAATCATTCATTGTACAGGGGTTAAATTTTGAGGTATGATGATGTTGCATAGCAGCTATGAGCAGTCCTGTACACTGAAGTAACTGAAAGCGTGAGCGCACCAACTTCACCACTTTTGTTCTGGCCACACTAATTTTCCGTCTGTTGGACCACCGACACCAGTTCATGAGATTGAAATAAAAAACAAATTATAAGTTCATAAGATTATAAGATATGTAAAAAATTATTATAACTTACCTAATTACATGGATTTATCGTAGAACAAGTTATAAAACCTTTTTTATTTTTTATTGTTCTCATTTCGCTATTGAAACAAAGACTTAATGAACTATACAGTCTCAGAGACTGACACCACAAAAATAAGGACTTTGCATATTAACTAAAATAATTTTTTGGAACCCATTTCCCAAAAAACAATTAAATATATTTTGCCAATTTAATTTCAAGTTTGGACCTTTGTAATTACAAGAACTGCAGAAGTATCCATCAGTTTTAAGTTTTAGTTTAAACATTACTAAGTTTAACCAAATTTTAAGTTTTGAAAAAACATGTACTGAAATGAATTCCACTTCAAAATACGTTTTCACCTTAATACCTTGTATTTAGTATTTACCTTCCTAATAGGCTAACATTGTTACACAACAATACTCCAAGAAAAACATTTAATATTTAGTAAGGTATACATAAATTTAATATGTATAAGTTTGTCTCCCAGACCAGCGTCACCGGTTAAATCCCTTCACTACAGCAGGGCAAAGAATTAAATAACTAAAATTTCTGTATCTGTTTACATTCAATAGTTGCCTTATAAATACAGTATTCTTTAAAAACAGCTGATATATAAGTCAAATGAATGAAATTTCAAAATCTTCCATTTAAAATGTAGTATGAATAAAAGTTGCTTTTGTTCAAGACAAACACAATTTTTGATGTTAGCACACAGAAAATATTGACAGATGTATTTTCGGTGCACTTTTAAAAGGCTACTTCGCCAACTTTGTTAACTAATTGTATACAGATCAGAAAACAACTGTTTTGCAAGCAGTATGATGAACATGTTTTAAAGAATTTATAGTTATTAAAAGGAAATATCCACATTAAATTTTATAGGAAGTAATGAAATACTTGTTGTAATAGTAATTTTGATACAATTTAAACTTGATGTTTATGAAATAAAGATACAGTATTCTGATTCTGGATAGATTAACTGTCATATATTTTTATAATAAATAATAACTACCACAGGAAAACCGTCTGAAATATAATCAAGCTTACTTTAAACTGGTTACTAAATAAATACTTTGCAGAGGTAATAAAAAGTTTGAATTATAAAATTTATAATCATTTAATAAAAAGTTGATAATTTAACATAAACAAATCAGCTACGCCTCTTGCTCCTTGCCAAGAGTGTTGGTAGTGAGTTTTTCTTGCCTCTTCTGCCTGAAATCCCAATAGGAAACGTTAAATAGGAAGTAAGGTAAGCCTACAATTTCCTTTCTATAACAATAATGAATTCATGTAAGGATGGAATTGAAATGTTGTTACGATTAATAATGTTGTTAAAATTGAATGATCCACAGTTAATTAATGTTTTTTTAATGGTTTTATTCTTATTTGCATGGATTAAGTCATAAGATCTTCATTTGCCAACAGAAATGAATATATTTACATGGATCTTAAACAGGTTCATTATTGTCATTACAATCTTGTTGCCAATAAAATTACTAAGGGCTGATTCTGATTTTTTATACCACTAGATTTGAGCAGTTGTATATTTCGATTCTTTGCGCCTACCAGTTTCAATACAGGTTCCTTTAGATTTGAAGGGAAAAATAGAGATAACTTTCATAATCCAAATTTGGGTAGAGTTAAATTATTAGTTACCTCTTTTGGATCCGGGGGGTGGCTTGCTGAAGCCAATGCTCGATGGCATTTTTCATCATTTCATTTGAGGCATCCTTTTCACGTCTTCTAACTGCATCTGTTAAAACATAAAAAGGAAAAAAATAATCTACAGATGATATATCGTATTCAAAGGCACCAGAGGCCATGCTGAAAATACATCTGTGGGGTGGAAGGAATAACAGTATGTGGCGACGCATAGCTCCCTCCCTGTGATTATTTTTTTAATGGTAGATCATGTATAATTTAGGAGAGAGCAATTCAAAATCTCTATGAAATAAATGTTATGCACTATTTCATTTGTTAGCAACAAAGTTCACATTCCGTATCCAACATTCATTGTCTACTATCGTTATTTTTTATTTAATCTCAATTATTGGGCATTTCCCACTACCAGGTTTATAGCGACCGTCAGAAGAGTGAAGGTAGCCTATATCCGGATATCCTCTTGTCTTGGTGCGGACCCGGCCTACGATAACTAACGGGCCTGCATACATTTTTGGTCAAGTGACCAGATGCGGCTGAATTTCAGCTGTCATCTCCATATAAAAACATTGCAATAGCATGACTTTGCGCCATGTGTTGCAGATCGGCCCATTTAGTCACGTGACTTTGGTGGTGGGGGAAGAATACAGGCCTGTTATCGTAGGACCCATCCGGAGTCGTGGTCCGGCGCTTGGCAAGGTTACGTAATAATCATGAGAATTTTCAATCTCAAGTTCGCCCCAGATTACGGGAAACATTGTGCGGTTTTTAAAAACGTCTGGTAACAATTTTGTGGGGTCAATGTTCATGTGTTTGTGTTTTGTGTCTTGTGTAAATTTAAAACAATAGTATTTTTCTGGCAATCTGGATATAGGCTATTTTCACTTTTCTGACGGTCGCCATAAACCTGGAGGTGGGTAGTGCCCAATAATTGAGATTAAATATTAATACCCCACCACAAATGTCCTTCAGAGCAAGTAACATTATTTTGTTGAGCCGTTCAATTAACAAAACAATTTCGGTCGTATTTTATCCTAATGAAAATAATAAACAAATGAAATATTGAATACAACGATACGGTAAACATAATAATACGATAACATTTTTATTCAATTGATACGTAAAAAATATACAGTAGGCGAAGTATTTTAAGAGAATGTCAAAAATCCTTTTTTACAACGGTTCATTAGGCCTATGCATTTTGTTGATTTATATTTTTCATCACACCACATCGAAAGTAGCTTTTTTCGATGACAGCTGATATCTATGAAAATAACTCTTTCCAAACCCCTAACGCAGAGGAAGAGAAAACAATAAGCTGATTTTCCCTCTCTCTAAAATTACTTTCGATGCCCAATTAGTTCTCCACTTGCCCAGAAATAACTGAAATTGTTTATTTTTATAAATATCAGCTGTTGTTACTGTTCTATGATTTAAATGTAAACAGAAGTAGGAATAATTAGTTTTGCTTGAATGTTAATTGAGAAATAAAAGTTTTAATTTTATCGAGGTTTGTTTTCTATATTTGTATTTGTTTTTGTCATGATAAAAGTTCATAACTTGTATATAAGAGAACAAAATTGAAAGAAAAATTTCTGTTTTGAAAAAAAAACTTTTTAAGGTACAAATAGAGATAAGTGTTTGATTTAATTTATTTCAATGACAAAACATTAAAAAATAATCATTTAACATTTCAACTAGGTCTATATTATTTATTTAACATTGATTTACACAGATTTAGAACTGTATTTTTTTATTTCTAACAAACTTACCAAAATTAGAGAGCACATTCTTGTGCCTACAAACTTCCTCTTCTGTGGAAAATTGACCATTTTTTCCTGTGAGGGAAAAGATCTCCGCAGCTAGCTTCATCCTTGAGTGAATGCCTCAATATATTTAAAGTGAGGGCATGTTTGAATCCCGGCCAACAACTGCAGACATCACTTTAATCTGGAAATAATGCATATCGATAGAGAGTTATATAGGATCACACTCGGTTGAATTCTATCAACCAACAGATTTTTTGGACAAACTCATTTCAACAAGGAACAATTAAACATGAAAGTAAAAGTGACATTTTATAAGGGATCAAGACATTGTGCTATGTGTCAAGATGAAGCACCAATCACAAGTGAGCAAATTCCTACAGATTGGTCAATCCAAACCAACTAGGCCTACAGGTGGTATCAAACAAGGACATGAAATTAAGGATACTGCCTTCAACGGTACTGTTCATAACCGCGTTTCTGACGTTTACTATAAAGTTATGTCACATTTTTCAAAGTGTTGAAAAATCGACTAAAACAAATTTAGAGGGTTAACACTTGGAGGAATAAACCCCATGGGGGAGATTATATGAGGTGTGCCGCCTTATGGGTGTTGTAAGCAAATAGGCCTATAAGTTAAACCCTACCAAGTGAGTGTTTATACCATTTAATCTGATCAAGTTAGGACTAGGCCTATGTCAATAAATAAGCGAGAGACCATACAGGGTTTTAATTATTTCTCATAACACACCTATTTATGGAATTTCTTCTTTTTAAATGTTAGACCAAGTTGAAAATTCAATATGTTCTAAATGGTTTTTTTTTTAACTCTTTAAAGTGTTTTAGTTAAAATTTATAGGCCTAAGTACATTTCCAAACATTAAGGTCCAAAAACGCCAAAAACCCTTTTTTGCAGGGGTACAGAATATGTCCGATCCGGGGATCTAGGACCACAAGGAAATTTTAAGGTGTCCGGAGAAAATATTATTAGCCTATTTGATGTTGTTTTGATGTTCTCCTCTTCTTCATAATTGAAGTTAATACTGAGCATATAATCAATATTTTATTTTAGTTAACTTACTTACTGTAGCCTATATAGATAACTTATAAGTACCTATGACGAAGTACTGGTAAGTAGTTTTGATTTTAATTAGCCTACTTATGTTTTAATATAAGTTTAATTAAAATAAAATAAAAAAAATTTGTAATCATTTCACTGCCGGCAAAATTTTGTCATCCGACTCCACCGTTATTATCAATGTGGAAATTTCGATAATGCGATTGAAATTGTGGGATGAAAACAATTGAATAAACAATACTGAGATAAGAAATGTATCATAACAATAATCTAACTTAACAGAGTAACCGTAATAGATCACTTTTATTGACAGCGATGTTTATAACAACAAAATCAATGTTGTTTGGAAACATTTAAAACGCAAATTCCCTTAATACAATAGCAAAAAAAAAAAATTCTACTCACAATTTAGATACAGCTACACAAATAACTTGGTTATTTTATTTTGTGTTGTTCTTTGTTACGGGTTACATTACCTACAAGTTTTACTTTTTTGTTGTTATTATCAGTTACTTGTTTCATAGGCTATATTAGAAAGAAACTAAATCAGGTGATAAAATCATAATCGTATCGTGTAATTGTAACTTATATCGGTAGGCTATACCGTAATAGCAATATTATCGCAATATCAAAATTTCCACATCGATAATAACGGTGGAGTCGGATAACGAAGTTACGCCACAGCCCCATTGCAAGCTGTTGAGTTTTAAGGCAAAGTCACATAACTTTTCGCAAATCTTGGGCGAAATCTTTGGTCCGTAACAGTAGGTAGGCCTACGATTGAGGAAAATTTTAGGAGTCAACACATTTTCTGCACTTCTTTTAGTGTTTAGAAACCCTATAAAACCTTGTTCCCATAATCCAATTATGCTGGTCTGCAATCTCATGAAAATAGACCTGATTCTAAACCTTCATACCAAATTTCATAAAAATCGGAGGTCTCTTTCAAAAGTTAACAGTACCACGGACACATAATTAGCCTATGACTAAGATGTAGAAAAATATCTGTTAACTTTTACTTAGTCTCAATATTTATAACAAACCTCAGTGTAATGAAATGGGCCATCTAGGTCTAGGCTTTATAACAAATTTTAGGTTAGATCTCCTGAGATTCATAAGGTTAAGCTAAGTTATATCAAGGTTTGACTAATCTATATTTCATTATTCACTAGGTTTATCTTGTATATGCCTTAGTTTTAACATTCTAAATAGGCTATGTATGTATGCTATATTAATTAAATAGGCCTCAGTAAAATACTTGTAGGCCCTACCAAATTAATGGAGTTATACTAACCCAGTCTTAGGCTATCCGTTAACGGAGGGAATTTGGTTGAGTAGGCCTATGTCCCTACTTGCCCTTCAATAGTTGCCCTAATTAATAGTTCCCCTAATAGTTGCCCTTCAATTTATAAACGCTACATTAATGTTTTTAGTCTTTTAAAGTAACTAATTAAAAAAAATGTTTTGAAACCCGGCGAACCCGAATCATACCGTAGCCTACATGTTTTTCCAACTTAAACTTCCTGAGAAGACAGCTAACTTAGGCCTAAGTTATATTAATAAGTTATTGGAAAAAACCAAATTTACTTACCTGATGCAGTGTAGAAAACCTGATACTATTAATCAACTAACAATTAAAACCTATTTAAAACTTAAAACGAAAGATCAACAAAACGAATTAACAAAGGCAAATGGCAGCTAGCAGACGGAATAACAAAATGGCGCGTCGAACGGCGTATTCGTATTCGTAAACGCCGCTAGCGCTGCAGCGGTCAATAGGAGAGACTTAACGTTCCTCAACCAAAACTTGCCGGCCAGTTTGTTAAAGATGTATGATCGGCAAGTGTGCCGCGGCAAGCTGTGTATAAATTTGCGGCATATTTTTGAAGGCAAGTTTTTTTGGGAAACACTTGACTCAAATTTTCGGTAAATTATCATTGGAAAAGTTTTCCTTAGGAAAACGAAAGGCAATTCTTGCCGTAAGCTTACTTGTTACCTGGGTAAGGTATTCAATAAGGTATACAGGGCGTTCGGAAAAATGTCAGAAATTATCCACGATATTATTGCCCGAATCAAAATAAGCCAAAAATTTCCTTTAAACAAATGTCTTAAAACGCTTCGTCAAGCCACTAGCCACTATTTCGTATTTTACACTCAATAATTTTTCCCGTAACAGATATGTGTATTAGAGTCATATTAGGCATGAACCTTTATCATACCAAAGTCCATTTTCAGAAATAATTTTTTTCGTTGTGTAATTTAAAAAGGTGGCCACTTTAAAACAGTGGTGAAATCCCCTGTTTACGGCTAGGCAGTGGCCTTAGCTCAATTGTAGAGCTCTGGGATATCACCCAGCGGACCGGTGTTCAAGACCCGGCTCGGACACAAAATAATCGGTCGGCCGCTCCCATGGTTCGGAATGCACGTAGGTCCCCCTGCATAGAACAAAAAATTGTCGGCCTCTCAGGCGAGGAGAACCATCAGAACTGCTGATCTCCCTCTACTAAAAGCCATACGAAAACTTACACTAGACTGCAGCACCTTAGCTCTACATAAAATTTTTGAAATGTGTGCTGTGACCAAAGTGAACGAGCTTGTCTTGAAAACTTTTGAAAAACTTTAAGGTTTTGAATCTTAAAGATAGGGATTTAAAACGAGGATAAATCAAAACTATGGACTGACATGAAGTCTTGAGAAGCTGTGGATAAAATAAGTAAAGATGTAATTAATGTTGTTTAAATTATATTTTTAATATAGATGTAAGTAATTATTTCTTTAGTACCTAATGGACGAGCATTTTCTCGGCAAATTGTTCTGCATGGTAATATCAGCAATTATGTATAGTATATCAGCTATAGACAGTCGGTGTGCTAAAATACTAAGTGCAAAAAGTCTTGTTTCTTGTTCAAGACCAAGATGAGCTCGTTCGCTGCAGACTCGCTTTTCAGACGGTTTCAATGTAGGCCTACTTGTGCTGCACTCTAGTGTATATTTGTCGAACCAAATTTTGAATTTGTTATACGTGGATTCTATTTATTTGGTTAACAGCTCATTTTTTTAATAGTTGCTTTTTTTTAATTGAATTGCAATTCTACAAATAAATTAGTTGTTTTAGACATTCACAACTGTAATTTATCTCAAGATTTAAAATTAGCAGTATAAATTAAGATTTAAAAATGATACTCTACTTTTATTTTTGTACGATTTCATAATTTACTAACTGGCTGCAGTGCAAAACCTCATGTTTATACTGTAACAAGTCGTCTGCAATGTAACGGTTGAGTCAGCTGTTTTCATTATTTATTTTTAATAACCCCATGAGACTAATGTAAGACTTAAAAAAAATCAATAAAAAATTATTTTGTAATAAGATTTTTCCTGGCATAGAGGCCTGCATTTATATTATTCATCCCAGAACTGAGGTATTTGAAAAGGTTGAAGAAAATCGTTCGAGCCGTTTTTGGGATCTATGTACAAACAAACAAACATACATACAAATATACCTTATTAGTGTTAAATTATCGGATATTTACACGTTGTATAGAAACTAACTCACGTTATACATTACACCTTACACGTTTCACTTGACACCCAGTAGTTGCAATGGACGATGTTCTTTGTATAATCGATACAGCCGCTAATTACAGACAACCGGCTACCGGGAGCTCTGCAGGGAGCTAGATTGCTCATGAATACCAATTCCTGCGAGGCAGTCTGGGTAACATATATAGCTTGTATAAGTTTACAAGGACAAAATATTATTTCTTACTAGACGTTCAGTCATCATCAATAAACTTTACAAAACAATCTTATTCCTACAATTTTAACACAACAATATATTTTTTTCCATTGATTTGTAATAAAAAGAGAAAGGAGAAAAATTTTCAAGATCGACAATTCTTAGCTTAATTGAAAAATAAATAAAAAATCTAAACTACTACAAACACATATTACAAATTTTCTTCCTAATATAGTAGAAGAAATGACAAGTAAAGGTAAATCTATAGGACAAACATCGGCACTAATCCCCGTCTTGGGCCGGCGGCGGCGAGCGCCGGCGACACTTAATTTTTTTCCCGATCAACCGTGGTTTGGCCATATCCATCCTTTTACACTTCAAATAACAACGAATCCCTATCACTGGCGTGGAAGATAAGCAGTCATTATGTTAATATTAGTTGAAGCCATCATTCAATTAAAAGGCAATCATTATTGTTTTGCAAATATCAATGGTAGGATGTCATGGAATTTCACAGTTACTTATTTAGCAAATAAACAAGTAAATTAATAAATACTAGAGATCGCCTCCTGATCGAAATTCGATCAAAATTTCAGTTGATCTGGACTCAAGAAGCTTAAAAACAGCTTAGAACTAAAACATCTGTTCTTCCTAATTTTTTAGCAGTTGTTTTTACAACAGCTGTCTAATGATTCATTCAATTCTCCTTTCTCCATAAGATTAACATTGGATCTTTGAAAGCCTGTGGGGCGTAGCCCTGGAGTCCGATGTAAATTAGAAGGTGATTCTGCTCATCTACAGGACTATACCTTTCTAACGGTATGCTCGGATTTCTCCTACGATGTACACGAGCTGAGAAAAAAGGAGGAAATGAAACATGCTTGCGTATTAATATATAGATATAAATGTATAGAACATAATTGTCCAAATATTACAATTTATTCCTTGTATATATTTAATCAGTTTTTAAGGATGTAAAAGTATCAAATGCTAAATGTTAAAATAAGACAATTTTCCGTATCAGGAGCGATTTATAACTTCAATGAAAGTAAAAGTTTGGAAACTCAACTTAAAGTACTCTTAAACAGTGTTTTGTTTTACTTTCACTGAACAAGAGGTTGGATCTCTGTGTTAATTAAGTATTATGGAATTATATCAAACATTCGGTTTTTATAAATACATAGTGAGTTCTCGAAAATTTGATTAGTTTCCTCAATATTATTGTAAATGTGTAATGGAATAAATCATGTACTGAGAATTTTTTCGGGATACATAACTTATAAATATTACAACTGTATCCAATCAAATTGAGCATTGATCATTAAGTTATATTTCATAAGTACAACACAAGCTCTTCTTTTTTATAGGATATGTTATCATAATATATGTCAAAATTTAATAATTTTATCAATCATCGCTTGCCTTTAAAATTAACAATGAAATAAGCGTTTACGGTATAGTCCTGGGAGCCGATGCTAATTCAAATGGTTTTTCTTCCGCTCATCTTCAGGTCACAAAAATTTTTTACGATTTAAACGGATTTCTCATACGTTGCACCCAATCTGAAAAAAATGAACTACACTTAGGCGCTTGCCTTTTAATAAATATTAATTATATTTTAGTCGAGTTATTATATTTATTTTATAATAGTGTAGAAGTAGGGCTGCTGGGCCAGTTCAAGGTTACCTGAGTGATGACGTCATCGAGGTCAATGACCTCACCGATGACGTCATCGATGACGCAATCTATGACGTATTCGCCAATTACGTCATTCTGTGACGTCACACACATGACGTTGAAGAAATGCCATGGCAATGACGTCATCACCCCTTACGTCACCAAGATGACGTCATCGACGTCACAAAGGTCAAAGTCACGCTGAAACCTAAAATTTTTTGGCACTTTTGCTGTTCCTCACACTCCTCTCCGAGCTTTTGTCAGAGTCCTCGTGACCTTGACGACTTGGAGCGAAATTAGATGAGAAACAGCAAAAGTGCCATGAAAACTCAAAGTTTGCAACGTGACTCTGCCTAAACCGTCATGTGACACCGCTCGGGTGACCTTGAACCGAGTCAGCTGCCCTACTCTAACCATTACTGCAACCGCGATGTGCACCCTACGACAGACACCGAGCGACTGACTGTCCGGCTCCGCGCACTCTAGGTATATGGGCTCGAGAGACTAAGACTCTAAACCGTCCGGAATAGGGGTAACCAACTGAACTTTACAAGCAAAAGTCATTTCATCCAATATTTTAAACAAATCTTCATCAGTAAAACTCACATTAGTCCGTTTGCTATAAAATTTAGGGTGTCCGCGCAACAGTTGACCTTGAGTGGAGGACACTGAGCAACTAATAAAGACTTAACACGGCTAAGTGTCTTACCCAAAGTGTCCCGCGGCATGCCTTCCCTCACAAAAGTCCGCACAATTCTGAGAGACTGTTGGTAGCGTATGAGCCAAGGCAAAAGTGGTGGGGGTAACAGCAGGAGTGGGGGAAGGTCACAGTAGTGGGGGAAGGTGAGGCTGTACGCTGAAGTATCGCATCACTTCACCATGAGCTGTCCTACAGTCAACACACTGTTCACGCGGGCCGAGTTGGCATTGGAAGAAACATTTTTGTACAGCTTAGGCTGTGAGGGGCGAGGAAGCAAAGTCAAAGTGGAGTTTGTGTTAAACTCTAATATGAAAAGTCTTATAAATAAACTAATTGTATCCCTGCAATCTCCAATAACTTTAGAGAACCACCATTTCATAAAGCGACATCTCACTCTTTGGCAAAACGAATTGGAAATTGAAAAGATCACAGTAAAGTTAATCTAAAATCTGGACCGGACACCCATGGTGATACGCGGCGTGAAAACGCCACCCTAAACATTACAAGTTAGGTTAGTGAGTACTTCTTGTACGATAATTCGATGTCGTCCCAGAGTTAAAGTGTAGTGACCTTGAGTCAAAACACAAACATATTACAAGTCGATGTCGTCCCAGAGTTAAAGTGTGGTGACCTTGAGTCAAAACACAGAAATAGTAAAAGTCGATGTCGCTTCAGAGTTAAAGTGTAGTGATCTTGAGTAAAAACACAGAAATATTCAGCCTATGTCGGTCCAGACTTAAAGTGTAGTGACCTCGAGCCAAAACTTGTAAAACACTTACATGAATAGAGACGGAGAATAGCTAGGCGTACCGCACTCAAGTTGGAGACATACTGGCGGAGCGCCGTTGCGCAGCCTAGGGACTTGATTGTAGTGAGGGTATTGCCAACACTTAGCATAGAAGTGTGTAGTGGGTGACGTGTAGTGGGTGTATCGATGACGTAATTGGCGATGACGTCATCGATTGCGTCATCGATGACGTCATTGGTGAGGTCATTGACCTCGATGACGTCATCGCTCAGGTGACCTTGAACTGGCCCAGCAGCCCTACTCTACACTACTTTTTATTGTTTAAATATTTGTATTGATTTTTAAAGTCTGAAAAAAACAGGTCAAGCAAGATACTCCTCCAAGTATTTCGTAATATACAAAAATGAAACATTCATTAGGATACTAAGAAAACTGTTAATGATGACCACGTTTATTTGAATTAAGTCACTTGACTGTAAATAATACATTATTAATTTATATTCAAACTAAATCAAACTGATTCAACGATGAACTTAATCCATACTCGAATTCCATTTTGACGATGAGTGTTTTGACTCCGCTGAATCCGGATGAAGCCAACACACTACATAATGTAAAGCAAATACTGTAATCCGTTGAAAAACCAAACATAAAGTCCATAAAGGAAATGAGTATTTCACTCTGCTGTATCAGAATGCACAGTGCTCTGAAAAATATGTTTATTTATTTCAACGTCTATTTTATGTAAAAAATGACATTTCAACTAAAGCAGCATTTATGATAATACTAATGTTTATAAAGTACTATTTAATGCAGTTGGTCAACAATCGATTCTAAAATGTAATAAAAAAGGAATAAGTTAATTAGTTTGCTCTTGTATTAGACATACATTTTATAATACCAATATCAAATGGAACTTCACAGGAACCCCTTATTACACACTCGGATGAACACACGCATCGTAACTGCCTCAGCCACAAAGCGAGGATGACTCGTCAAGATACAAAGCTGTGCAACTGGCGAGAACGAGAGATAATCACCCTCTGCCTCGATTGTTGCTTCGTTGTAAGTGATCATATACGTATCATAACTGTCTCAGCCACAAAGCAAGGATGCCTCGTCAAGATACAAAGCTGTGCAACTGCCGAGAACAAGAGATAATCACCCTCTGCCTCGATTGTTGCTTCGTTGTAAGTGATCATATACGCTTCATAACTGTCTCAGCCACAAAGCGAGGATGACTCGTCAAGATACAAGGCTGTGCAACTGCCGAGAACGAGAGATAATCACCCTCTGCCTCGATTGTTGCTTCGTTGTAAGTGATCATATACGTATCATAACTGTCTCAGCTACAAAGCGAGGATGACTCGTCAAGATACAAAGCTGTGCAACTGCCGAGAACGAGAGATAATCACCCTCTGCCTCGATTGTTGCTTCGTTGTAAGTGATCATATACGCTTCATAAATGTCTCAGCCACAAAGCGAGGATGACTCGTCAAGATACAAAGCTGTGCAACTGCCGAGAACGAGAGATAATCACCCTCTGCCTCGATTGTTGCTTCGTTGTAAGTGATCATATACGTATCATAACTGTCTCAGCCACAAAGCGAGGATGACTCGTCAAGATACAAAGCTGTGCAACTGCCGAGAACGAGAGATAATCACCCTCTGCCTCGATTGTTGCTTCGTTGTAAGTGATCATATACGTATCATAACTGTCTCAGCCACAAAGCGAGGATGACTCGTCAAGATACAAAGCTGTGCAACTGCCGAGAACATAAGATAATCACCCTCTGCCTCAATTGTTGCTTCGTTGTAAGTGATCATATACGTATCATAACTGTCTCAGCCACAAAGCGAGGATGACTCGTCAAGATACAAAGCTGTGCAACTGCCGAGAACGTAAGATAATCTCCGTCTGCCTCGATTGTTGCTTGGTTGTAAGTGATCATATACGTATCATAACTGTCTCAGTCACAAAGGGAGGATGATTCGTCAAGATACAAAACTGTGCAACTGCCGAGAACGTAAGATAATCTCCGACTGCCTCGATTGTTGCTTCGTTGTAAGTGATCATATACGTATTGCAACTGTCTCAACCCCAAAGCGAGGATGACTCGTCAAGATACAAACTGTGCAACTGGCGAGAACGAGAGATAATCATTATTTGCCTCGATTGTTGCTTGGTTGTAAGTGATCATATACGTATCATAACTGTCTCAGTCACAAAGGGAGGATGATTCGTCAAGATACAAAACTGTGCAACTGCCGAGAACGTAAGATAATCTCCGTCTGCCTCGATTGTTGCTTGGTTGTAAGTGATCATATACGTATCATAACTGTCTCAGCCACAAAGCGAGGATGACTCGTCAAGATACAAAGCTGTGCAACTGCCGAGAACGAGAGATAATCAACCTCTGCCTCGATTGGTGCTTCGTTATACGCAATCACACATGCGTAAAAATACAAAGTAACTGGTTGACTCGCAGTGCAGCCTAGACACTTCTCTGGTCACTAGCATTGAGTATTTATGGCAATGTTATTTCATTGCTTAGGCCTATAGAGAGGACATGAGATAGAGAAGGGAATATTTACCACAGTTCTCAAACCTCTCTCATGGCAACTATTGAGTGTTGATACATCTGTGATCATTCGGTCTACTGGATTAACTAAATATCACATCAAAACAATAACTACATCGGCATTGTTTTAAACTATGGAGGAATTTAACTAAATCGAGCTATCGATTGTTGAAAGTTTCTGATTAAATCGCATCGGCTTTTAGTTAGTAGCAGCCTTAGCTTTTCATTAAGCGAATCGATATTTTAACATTGCATATCGTATTAGTATGATCACTATTTTACTAATGTTACTGGGTCTTGGTTCATATATTATACAAATGGCTTTACCGGGAATATGTTAGAAAACGTCACAATTAATAAAGATTATTTTTTTGTAAAATCAAATACAAAAGTTAAGTATCAAAAACAGCTCAAAATTGAATCTAATAGTCAAAAATAAGTAAACAGCTGTTATATAAAAATAATACTATAGTCCGTTTTTTTAAACCTGATCCTTTAAGGGAGAGATGATGGAGGGGGTTTGTTTATACTTGCTACTATCCCATTGGCTGAAGCCTTTTGGTTTTTTTGTTGGTTTTTTTGTTGTTTTTGTTTTATTTCACTGTTGCATACCAGCTGGTAATTATACATCACAACATAATGTGTATCAGTTTCACAATATTATTGGTAGCAGTTGTTTTTTAATCCGTTTACTTTAGAACTGTTACTTTTTAACAAGGGAATAGGTTTGGCTTGAAATATAACAGCTGACTAGGAGTTACTGAAAGATATTATAACTTATTTAAAAACGTTATTTGAGGAAATCTGATACTCGACACACGTTTGTCACGTGTTTAAATGTGCTGTTTACAGTTTAAATGTTTTGTTTACAGTTTAAATCCCTCCCCCCACCCCAGTTTCTAGAGAAGGATCAGCTTTAAAAAAAACGGACTATAAATTCATATTTGAACATTACAACAGATAAATAGATATCTTCAACAGAGTATTCAGCGTTCCCACCGCTTTTACTACAGCTTTTAACAAATTTAAGGTTGGGACACACTACTGGACTTTGCTCCAGACCGTAAATCAAACCAGTCATTCGAACACCGTGCGGAGAGTTAAATTTACTAACATTTCCCCGAAAAATACATTGGACCGAGCATCTTACCGGACAAACTCACCGAGCGAGGTAGAGATGATTAGAGAGAGAGAGAGAGAGAGAGAGAGAGAGAGAGAGAGAGGAGAGAGAGAGAGAGAGAGAGAGAGAGAGAGAGAGAGAGGAGAGAGAGAGAGAGAGAGAGAGAGAGAGAGAGAGAGGGATAGCGTGGGAAAATGAAAACGCTAGAGGATGTGGTGGTGAGGGGAGAGGCGTTCCATAGCGAGAGTTTGGGGAAACGCAAGGGACGGCGTAAGGAGAAAAAATTCACCTTGACACATTACCGTACATCGGACCCGATCTTTTATTTCTTTTTATTTGATGTTTAACCAGAAAACTACTTTCAGAGCGCTCGGCTCAAAGTTTGGTACAGTGTCTAATATGGTGTTGGGCTCCCGTGACACACTACTGGACTTGATCTTTTCGTCCAATAAGATGATCAGTCTGAGGTACGGTCCAGTGAAAAGTCCAATGGTTGTCTCCGGCCTTAGGACGACACTGCTAATCCGATATTCTCGGTCACACTGGCAATTAAACGTGTGTTCACAAAGGTAGGACTTTCTAGTTAAAGTTGTTTACATAAAATGTAACGGTCGAGCCAGAGAAAAGTGTGTCGTTTGGTTCGTCACTAACCCTTATACCGTTACTGTACGGGCTCTGGCTTTTCTGTTTCTAACGATTATTTTATGGTTATTGAACCACTTGTCGTAATAGCAGATAAAAAGTCATCAAATCTCACTGAGAAATACAAGATGGGTATAAAATTAATGGTATAGGCTATAGTAATATCATCATTTAATATTAAATTTATTCCAAATAAAAGTAAAACAGATTCTAAAAAAAACTCGCTTGCCCAGCATGATTTGCAATGCCAAACATAAAATATTTTTTGCTCTTCTGGTGAGCTCGTTCGCTACACCCACTCACCGAAAGTCTACGATACCCGCTAGTTTTGTCATTACAGATCTCTCAAATACTTAAATTACAACATGTTAACTTTGAAAACGTGTGGGGGTAGAGCCCTAAGGAGGAATCTAATTGTTTCTTTAATAAGAACCTTCTTCTGATAATAACAAAAACAAAAAAAAAGAATTGGCGAAATAGTCCAGCCGTTCACCAGTGATGCAGTGATCAAGGGAAATAGTGATTCATTTTTATTTACAGTACCTGGGGGGCCGATCGTATGTTTGGTAAAATTATTAAGCATCACATTCATTTCTCAGACGAAGCTCATTCGCTCCGTTCACTCGCCATCTTCTTTTTTGAGACGAGGTCGTTCACTTTGTTCACTCGGCTATACTTTTAACGCATTAGCATTTTTTTTCAAATTTTATTTGATGTAAGAAGTGAAAAAAGACATTGAAATTTATAGCCATGGTTTATGTTCTTCGGTGTGTATACGAAACAAATGATGTAAATAATGTGTTTTGTAAAAAAAATCCCATATTGCCCTTTAAGGTGTTTTTTTTATATTTTATTTTATTTTATATATATATATATTAATATATATATATATATATATATATATATATATATATATATATATATATCATCGGCTTTGATATTTTGAAAGATATAAGTGACTTTCAACTTAAAACGTTATATCATTACGAAATATATGTCTCTGAGAGCTTACTTGAAATTTACAAATAATAAAAGCCAAAATATTTATTAGGTGAATATAAAAAATATATAATGAATAATGCTCACAATATAAATTAATAAATACTACAATAAGCTATAAAAAGATTGTTCTACCGATTATGCTATTTAACTTTATTATTCAGAAAAATCAAAACAATTTGTCGATGAAACTAATCCTTTCTCGTTTTCCATTTAGTCGATGAGTGTTTTAACTCTACCGCATTCGAATAAAGCCAATATGCTTCATAATTTAAAACAAATACCGTCATCCGTTTGCAAATCACACATAAAACTCAAACCAGAAATGAGTATTTCACTCTACTCTAATAGATTGCATGGTGATCTAACATAGTTTTAAATCCTCTCTCAATTAATAATTTATTATACTATTTAAAATTTTCATCTAAAATCCAAAGACTTATCGCTTCGGGGTTTTATAAAGAAATCATTCTATATGGGCGAGATTTTTTTTATTTTTTATATAGAATTAATAGTTTGGGACTGTGTATATCAGTCTCTTACCTTCAAAGACCGAACAATTTTCTATACTATAATTTTTTCATTTTACCAATCAAGAATGTGGGTGTTGGTGGGGGAGGCGGGGAAAATTGATTGAAAAACAAAATTTAACACCAAACTATGAAGCCTTAGTATTTGTGGTCATGGCTATTTCAAGTTGTACCTGAACCGGATGGGCAAGACCGGTTCACCGGGTTGTATCTACTGCCAGGGCGTTCCCAACCACGCGGAACACACCTTCTTTCGTTGTGCGGGTAGGGAAAGGCCCCACCTGGAGGCTTGGACACAGTACTTGAAAATATTATTGAGGACTAGGACAACTGGGATTGTGTGTCCAGGACATCCTCTGGAAAAGCCAACCGATATGGTCTGCCAAGTGGCTGGATGTCAAGTGAGACCCACGGGCGTAAGCCAAATTGTATTCCTAGCGTCAGGCTGTGCAATAAATAACTCCAGGTTAGAATTTTAAAAAGTAGTAGAGGTTTGGCAGTGGGCAAACCCGTTTTTTAACAGAGGCCCACACTACAATCTGGCCACCTGTGTGCATAATTCCATTTTTCCTGCCTTTTCCTGAAACAAGTTTTTAAGGTGGAAGTTTACTTGACTCATTCGCATCATCATCATGCTGGAATTTTATAACACTATAATTCAATTAGTAGTATAAATCCAGTAACACTATTAAAAAAAAAAAAAAACGCAAAGCGTTAAATCCTACTAGCATATCCCTCGCAATTTTAATTATTTTGACAGATTCCTATGATTGTTGATTATAGAACTTAACATTTTAAACAAAAATATCATGTTTGAGATGTTTTAAATATTTTTTTATTATTTGTTATTAGTTTTATATTTATATAATCTTTAGTTTGGTAATAGATTTCATGGACCTTTACAAGTAGTGTGTTTTGGTTACTCCTGGCCCGGAAGTGACGTCACCGGAAGCCACATGCCACGGCACGCAGCTTCCGGTGGGCCAGAAGTGGGGACAATAGATGTCGGGGTGGAGATGGCGAGAGAGTCGGCGGTCGGTTGAGCCAAGAGTGCGCATAAAATAGAAGTTAGTTGAAAAAGTGAAATTCGACGGTGTTGATAAACACTCTAACAGTTGAACGAAACTAGAAGTTAGTGTAAAACTGAAATTCAACAACCGGGGGGTTGAACTAAATTTGCGCATAAATTAAAAGTTGTTTCAAAACTGAAATTCAACAACCGGGAGTTGAACTAAATTTGCGCATAAATTAACCGGGGTTGAAGTAAAACTTCGCATAAATTAAAAATTAGTTCAAAATTGTAATTCGACGGTGTTAATAAAAACTCTAATAGTCGAACGAAAATAAAAGTCAGTTCAAACATTGCGCAGTCATAACAAGAGAGAGAGAAGGTAAATAGAAGTGTTAAGTTCCGTGGATAGAACAAGAATGAAGAATGAAACATGACGCGTCGAAATATATGCGTGACTGTAGATGTCAGTTAATGGGGGGTCTAGAGCTTCCGGCCTGTCAGATGGTGAATTAATCAATGAGGGGAGTGGAGATGGCGCTCGGTTGAACTAAATTTCCGCATAAATTAAAAGTTGTTTCAAAACTGAAATTCAACAACCGGGAGTTGAACTAAATTTGCGCATAAATTAACCAGGGTTGAAGTAAAACTTCGCATAAATTATTAGTTAGTTCAAAACTGAAATTCAACAACTGGGAGTTGAACTAAATTTGCGCATAAACTAACCGGGGTTGAATTGAAACTTCGCATAAATTAAAAGTTAGTTCATGTTAGCTGAAGAGTGTACAGGAGAATGAAACAGGAATTGTCGTGAGCGAGCTTATATAAAGAAGGGTGGGGGTAAAATATGAAAACCTGCTGAACACAGTCGATAGGTGTAACAAGTTCGAAGTTGTGGAAACGTAACATTGAACGCAAAATGTTGTGAATAACACTATCGTCAACGCTAACTTGCGAAGTTCTAGCAGAGTATAACGGGTTAAAACTTAATTTCTTCCTTACTTTTGTTAAATTAGTTTTAATCTTTGAAACAGAAGGTTTGGAATTACTTCGTAATATATGTTGTGTCCGCAAAAGTTTCAATTTCAAACATTGCGTATCCATCACAAGAAGTATGTCAGACATGTAGAAGTGAGAACAAGACAGATGAATTAGATATAACGTCGAGCACGCGAAGGTGATTCAAACAGGACGACATGTGCTAATGTAAATGAAATTTCAGGTTAGTAGCAATTAGACTTGTATAATGAAGTTGGCGAAACGTATATATAATGAGTAGGAAGGATGCGAACAACACAAATGCGAGTTAATTAATGGTCGTGGCGCGATGAACAATCTTCTTTTATAACGGTTATCGCGTGAGAAGATCTGTTCTGCATGAGCGCCCAAGTGGAACCTCCCGTGTTCACTCAAGCGGAACCCCCCCCCCGTGACTAATCAAGCGGAACCCCCCCCCATAAAAAAATGGAGGTTAAATCCCCCCCCGGTGACTAATCAAGTGGAACCCCCCCCATAAAAAATGGAGATTAAATCCCCCCCCGGTGTTCACTCAAGCGGAACCCCGCCGGGTCGATGACCGGTCAATGACCGGTCACGACCGGTTGCTAACCCCATCTAATTACCACACTTCACATCCCATGCCAGCCATGAACTACTATTGTTTGAATGAAACAAAATTAAACATGGCAGCCACCATGGAAAATTCTAACCTCAAACCTTGGTTTTACGTCACTGCGCATGCGCCGCTCCCACTCCTTCGTTTCATTTTTATGCTGCTATAACTTGTACTGGAGTGAGCCAACTTCACGCTACTGCGCCTAGTCCTGTATTACTCACTTTAGCGCTACTGCGAATGCGCCTAGTCCTGTATTACTCACTTTAGCGCTGCTGCGAATGCAACGAGTTCTCCGGATCGGAATCACTCCACGCTATTGCGCATGCGTCGAGTCCTGTATTACTCAATTTAGCTCTACTGTGCACGGAAAGTTCTAACCTCAAACCTTGGATTTTACGTCGCTGCGCATGCGCCACCCCCACTCCTTCGTTCCATTTTTACACCGCTGTGAACTGGAGCGGATTGAAGATCGTACTGGAGTGAAATGAGTCCCCCACCACTGCGCCGATTACCCCCACCACTCGAAAACCCGAGGAGCGATACGAGCCCGATCTTCGCGTCAGTCGTCAACGAATTTTCATAGCGAAAAGTCGTTGACAACTCGGTAAGAGGTTCAAATATATAGTAGGCCTATATATATTTGAACTTATTATACTACGTTGCGTTCTTTAATGCAATGTTTTATGTGTGTGTGTGTGTGTGTGTGTAAATATTAGTTGTAAGTTGCACTTAATTTAAGAATTAATTTGCGCATTGCGATGTTAGTTATAAGTTGTGTTTAGCGTTAAGGTGTATTAATTTTAAGAATAATGATGGTATTTGGTTGTGTTGAATTATTTGATATTTAATAATGATGTGTTGTTAGTTTTAAGTGTTGGTATTAATAATTAATGTTGTTGTTTTGCCTTTCAGCTAGATGATAGGGGGTAGATTAAATGTAAATTCAGAAGTTCGGTTGAACTTCACTTAGAAGGGGTGGGACATCCGCAAATTGTAGGTAGCGGACTAGGTTTTTGCATTTTGTTTAGGAATATGATGGGTGGGATTAGTTGGGTGGGTGTTAGAGTTGCGTTTCTGCATTAGCTGTTCCAGTTTCCCTTCGAATTCACGGTTACGGATGGACCCGGACGGGCCAAACAAAATTGCGTCGATGTCCCTCGCAGAACGTAACTAGTGGGTTGGGAGTGGGAACCGTTAGGCAAACAGGATGGTGGGAACAGTTACTACTGTTCCCATCACCTTGGTTCTTTATAAGTCTTGAATGACCTTGACCCACTTTCGGAAGGGTCAATGACCGACCCCCCCCCCGTGTTCACTCAAGCGGACCCCCCCCCGTGTTCACTCAAGCGGAACCCCCACCCCCATAAAAAATGGAGATTAAATCCCCCCCCCCGAAAATTAAAATGCCTATAACTCGATAATGGATTAACGGATTAGGACAAGCGATACATCATTGAAAAGGTCTATGTAAGACGAACATTTTAGTTAAAAAAGAATTCAGTTATCTTATTTTAGTCGAAAGTTATGCGAATTATTTGAAATAAATACCCCCTCTCTTTCCTTCCCTCCCACCTTCCCCCACTTAACGGCTGTTAACCCTTCTCATTAGCATACTGTTATAAAAGACGCATCGACCACGGCTAACGTTTCATTCTGTTTCCAGACGTTACGCTGCGAACTGCGAACAGAACTACCACGATGTCATCCCTGCCGACTACAACTTCCACTACAGCCTGCTCTTCTATTACAAGTTCAACTTCTACTTCTACTACGGCTTCAACTCCAGTCAAGAAAACTCTTTGCTTGAAAAATGCTCCCGACTGGTATAAGTGCAAGCTAGAGCGTTGTGTTTCTCCCCCATTATTTTTAACACTCTAAGTCTCGTGATCTACTTTTCTGAGGCCGTTGTACAGTTATATGACCTCTCCGACTTGCATTGTTTGCCGGTGTAGCTTCATATAGCGTGCAAAGAATTGTTCCTAATGAAATCTCATCAGCATTCAAAGACAGAGACTGTTGTTTTGCAAGTTAATTAGTCTTGAAATAATGAAGTAGGAAACGTATATGTAATGAGTAGGAAAGATATGAACACCGCGAATGCGAGGTAATTAGTGGTCGCGGTGCGATGAACATTTGCCTTCATTATCACATAACGACTATCTCGTGAGAAGATCGGTTCCGCATGAGCGCCCAAGTGGAACCCCCCCATGTTCACTCAAGCGGAACCCCCCCCCCGTGTCCAATCAAGCGGAACCCCCCCCATAAAAAATGGAGATTAAATCCCCCCCGTGTTCACTCAAGCGGAACCCCCCCCATAAAAAATGGAGATTAAATCCCCCCCGTGTTCACTCAAGCGGAGCCCCCCCCCGAAAATTAAAATGGATATAACTCAATAATGGTTTGATCGATTACAACAAAAGATACATCATTGAAAACGTCTATGTAAGACGAACATTTTAGTAAAAGAAGAATTTGGTTATCTTATTTTAGTTAAAAGTTATGCGAATTATTTAAAATAAATACCCCCTCTTCTTCTTTTCCCCCCACCTCCGGATCAATAATCGGTCACGGCCAGCTGTTACCCCTCTCATTAGCATACCGTTATAAAAGCGGAGCAAGCGTTGTTCACTCCTCATTCCGCTTCTACACGCCACTCTTGTTGTTTCGTCTCTGCTCTTTACAATATTACTTGCTTTAAAAATGCCTCCTCGTCTTAGTGAAAATTTCAGTTCTTCCGAAATTTCTGATGTTTTTGAACAACCTGAAGACACTTTAAATAACGACAGTGACAGTGAAGATGATGATGATGATGATGATTATTATAGCGTTAAAATTAGTGAAGAACTGAAAGTTATAGCAATTGATCCACAATTCCCATTCGATACAATAGAAAAATTCATGTCTGAGGCTCATAAATGGTTGGATTCAGGATCTTACGTACGAATCGGCTCTTTTATATTGTATGATGATTGTAATTCTTTTCTTGTAACACCAAATGATAGAGACCGCATGCGGCAGTGGGCTCAAACAATGAAGGAGTGCTACGAACAAGGTGTGGATGTTGGCGGCTATTTTACAGCGCAAGTGGTTTAATAACCAAATTACCCTTCCCCCACCCTACACCCTTATCCCTTCCCAATCCTTATTCCTTCCCCCTCCCCATTTTTAAAACTCATAAAAGGCGGGCTATGAACCTCCAGGTTTCTAGTCTGTACTTGCACCTTGTGCCGAGTAGTGATATAATGTATGTTCAAGAACCGGAGTTTTTACGCAAAAACCACGTATGTTCAAGAACCAGCTTTCTCACGGGAAAGTCACGTATGTTCAGCGACAGAGGCTCGCGAGACCGCGAGCACTAGCCAAGCGGCTATTAGATTCTGCCGCCCTGATACTCGCAATCTGTTTTCTCTCGCTTATTTCGTCTTATATTCGTTTGGTTGCTTCTTTGGATGCTTTATTCTACATTTTTACTATGCTCTATTATTTCTACAGGTTTTTGTCACCATAACAAACAGTTCTTTTGATTTTTAAATTTAAATTTTTGCTTAGAATGTTTAAAACAAATCCTAGCATTATTTAAATATGGTTTACTGGTCCTACAGATTCCTGCCACCCTAATACCTAAACAGTTGAAATACTCATTCGGTTCGATAGATCGATTATTTTCATTCGATATTTAAATCGCAATTTTTTAATCGGTTTTTCTCGAACCTTCGATGCAGTTTTCACGTGATTGGTGCATGCGGCTGATGCAACTTGTAATGCAATTTGCACCGGCTGATGCAATTTGCTTGCTAATCGAGTCAGTTTGACCCCAAAGGTTATGATAACTTGAGTATATATGGTGGTCAAAACTTAGGAGCCAGCACAGTCAAGTCCAGCGCCTTCCACAGGAAAACACTTGGTGAGTAACCAACCTCTCTAGGATTAAAACTTTAGCTTATAATGGAAAATCTTGGAAAACCATGCTGGTGTTAACTGAGAGATTTTCCTTAAATATAAGTTTAAAAAAATTTTAGACCAGTGTTTTTTAAATTAAACTTAGGATTTAAAACAAATTTCAATAATGTTTAGGGAACTTGGCTAACTAAAATTTCTCTTATGGAATATCTTGACAATTCTGGTTTTGTTGGCGAGCCCTACGTTGAAAACTGTTAGATTTTCTTTAAATATAAGTTTTAAAAACTGTGAGACCAGTGTTTTTAAGTTAAACTTAGGATTTAAAACTAACTTTAATAATGTTTAGGGAACATGGCTAACTAAAATTTCTCTTATGGAATATCTTGGCGATTCTGGTTTTGTTAGCGAGCCCTACGTTGAAAACTGTTAAATTTTCTTTAAATATAAGTTTTAAAAACTGTGAGACCAGTGTTTTTAAGTTAAACTTAGGATTTAAAACTAACTTTAATAATGTTTAGGGAACATGGCTAACTAAAATTTTTCTTATGGAATATCTTGGCGATTCTGGTTTTGTTAGCGAGCCCTACTGGTGAAAACAGTGAGATTTTCTTTAAATATATATTTAAAAAATTGTGAGACCAGTGTTTTTTTAAGTAATATTAACTTAGGATTTAAAACTAACTTTAATAATGTTTAGGACACTTGGTCAACTGAGTCCTTTTTTAAAATATATGATTTAAACATGTTCTAGACCAGAGTGTTTTTGTTGTTGCTGTTGTTTGTTATAAAATTAAATAACTTTTGGATATTTAAACTAATCCTACGACACGAGTACTGCCTAAGTTATGTATTTTTCCACGATCTTGAAATATAGCAAGTAGCTTTTGCCAAACATTTGTATTTTGCTAACTAAAATTTCTCTTATGGAATATCTTGGCAAGTCTGGTTTTGTTGGCGAGCCTTACGTTGAAAACTGAGAGATTTTCTTTAAATATAAGTTTTAAAAATTGTGAGACTAGTGTTTTTAAAGCTAAACTTAGAATTTAAAAGTAATTTTAATAATGTTTAGGGAACTTGGCTAACTAAAATTTCTCTTATGGAATATCTTGTCAATTCTGGTTTTGTTGGCGAGCCCTACGATAAAAACAGTGAGATTTTCTTTATATAAGTTTTAAAAATTGTGAGACCAGTGTTTTTTTTAAAGTTAAATTAACTTAGGATATAAAACCAACTTTAATAATGTTTAGGACACTTGGTCAACTGAGAGTCATCTTTTTTGAATATACGATTTAAACATGTTCTAGACCAGTGTTTTTTGTTGTTATTGTTGTTTGTTATAAAATTAAATAACTTTCGGATATTTAAACTAATCATACGATATGAGCACTGCCGTAAGTTATGTATTTTTTCACGATCTTGAAATATAGCAGATAGCTTTTGCTAAACATTTGCATTTGAGAGTGTTAGGCTTAAAAATAAGTTTAGAAACAGCCTCAACCCATGGAAAAAACTAATTTTGTTTAAAATTAAGTTTAAGAATTGTAATTTTTTGCGATCAAGGCAACGGTTAGCCTGATATTTTAAATAATATTGGAGGGACTAAGAAAAATTC
This sequence comes from Neoaliturus tenellus, assembly GCA_030545055.2. Classification (NCBI taxonomy): domain Eukaryota; kingdom Metazoa; phylum Arthropoda; class Insecta; order Hemiptera; family Cicadellidae; genus Neoaliturus; species Neoaliturus tenellus. The sequence continues at coordinate 153,878,852 of CM061533.1, read as the reverse complement.
GCATAATAATTTTAAAACATTTTAGACCAACTGAAGTTTTTAAAATTTTATATACTAGAGTGTCTTCATATGTCTTATTATTATTAATACAAACAAATTTGGGTGAGCAACTTCACTTATTTATTACACTTTTTTAATGTTGTGTCTGCAACAAATTATATTTCTTAATAAATCTGAAACTTCTTTTTGTTTTACAATCAGTGGTTTTTAAACTTATTTATTTAGTTTTTATTTAAAAAAATAATATAATAATATTTAGGTGATTAATTTTAGTTGCACTATGTTACAGATTTGTCGATCACACTTTAAAAACAACGGTGTTCTAGCATCTACCCGTTTGGTGGCTAAGTTCACGTCTGAGAGCAGTAATATTCAGGTAAGAAGCTGCTGATTAAATTTATATAAATGCTAGAATTTTAAGAATAAAAGTTTAATTTGCTTAATTTTTTTAAGTTTACTTTTAGCCCTGACCAAAGAAGATTTGTATAGATAGATAAATATATTTCTTTCTTTGTTTTTTACTATTTTAGTTTTACTTTTTTACAGATCTGCAGATCGCAATTTTACTACTGTACCACCTTCCTACCCGCTAACCACCGGCAAGGCTCCACTAGACCGATCCCTTAGCTACCCGCTATACTTCAGTGACAAGGCAGCTGTAGTAATAGCAACCAGACCAGTTTTCCAGGGCGTAGCACTTATCCCAAAGGTAAAAAATTATTAATATATTTCAAATTTCCAAGATTTTGAAAAATTATTGAACATTTTCTTTGTAATGAAACATGTGTCATAGTTTTTTTTTGGTTTTATATTTGCAGTATTTTGATTATTTTTCATCAGTTAGTGCTAGTTTACAATCCATTATATAGTTATAAAAGGTTGTACACTTTTTTTGGTTTTTTTCAGAATGAATGCAAAGATGGAGGCTTATTATTCAATAAACTTGGAAATCAAGTTTTCTAATGAAAATGGATAGTTAATTATGAAATGTTTAGTTTCCTTAGTTTTTTAGTTGAAAAATAGTTAATTATTAGATGTATTTTTTTCTACATAGCTTTATTGTCATTTTTTGAATCTTTGCTTTTTATTGCAAGACTTATTGCCGTTAAGTGCTGGTTTTGTTTTTAAATATTAACAACATGAAATAGGATTTGTTAATTTTTTCAGAGAATGATTGGGTTTAAGAAACTCTCAGACAAAGCGTTCATCCCAAGTAGAAGCTCATCTGGAGCGGCAGGGCTTGATATTAGGTCACCATATAAAGTTGTAGTTCCTAAAAAAGATAGATTATTAATTCATACTGATTTAGCTGTTCAACTCCCCCCTAACACATATGGACGCTTAGCATCTCGATCGGGGCTTGCTCTGAAAAACTTAATACAAGTAGCTGGTGGAGTCATTGACAGTGATTTTCGCGGTAATTTAGGAGTGATTCTCTACAACTACTCAAATGAGGATTATACTGTAGAAGTAGGAGATAAAATTTGTCAATTAATTTGTGAAGTAATTGTCACTCCAACAGTAAAAGAAATATCTGATATTGAAGAAACTGAAAGAGGTTCAAATGGGTTTGGTTCTACAGGAAAATAACTTTTTGTAGTTAAATTATGTAGCATGGTGTAGTAAAATGGAAAATAATCATTCTATTTGTATTAAAACTCTGCAATTGTGATTAGCAATTAACATAGCTTTTATATATTTTCAGTAATGAGTACCCAAACAGACATTGAAGACATCTCAGAACCCGGAACCTCTAAAGGACTTAATGTAGTTAGTCTACTTCAAATAGTTCAAAATCTAATATCGTTAGGAGTAAATTCCATAGATCTGTGGAACAATGTGATACTCAAAGTGAAATCACACCGCAAATTTCCCCAACTACCTGAATATCAAAACTTACATCTCTTACTAACGCAAATTTCTAAGCACTTCTGTGCTAGATTATTTGATTTTTTCCCCAATGATCTATCTCAAGGAAAACTGCATGAACTGTTAGCTCATCCAATAAGTAGTAACGAATTAATTAAAGCAGTCAAACCACTCTTAAAAAAGAAAAAATTTGCTGACCGTACGTTCTCTATAGAATGCAGTAACAATTTAAATGCTATAGTACATGAAATTTTAAAAAGCAATAATGAACACCCTGTTGATGAAGAAGTAAATGAAGAAGGAGAAGAACAGGCAGTACTTGTTGATTCAGTAAAACCTAAACCTACTACCCCAAAAGATCAGTCAAAAACATTAAAAAGAAATCGTTCCCCCAGTCCTTCAAGTAGTTTATCATCATCATCAGAAGAAGATTGTGATAAAACTAAAGTTCAAAAAAAGAAGCAAAAAAAATCAAAAGCCTTAAAACGTTCTAGTAAATCTTCTTCAGAAGATGAATGTGATCATGATGATGATAGTTCAGGTTCGGAGAGTGAAACTGATTTAGGTGGTCCCAGTAAATTTGACAAACTGTTTAAAACTAAAAAAAGTGGCCCTCTCAAAGTTAAGCAGATTTTTCAAACACAAAAAAAGAAACTTATAAGAAAACTTACTACTCCGGGTGAAGAAGGCCAGTTGATGATAAAAATCGAGGTGACCGACACTAGAGAATTAAAAAGGCTAAAACCTAAACAATACTGGACTAAAGTATCTACTAAAGCTGTATTTGTGACAGACCCAAAGTCAGTAACTTACAAAAATGTTGAAAAAATGCTCTATGATGTAGGTAGTAAAATCACCAAAACTGAAGGTGTAGAGTGTGAAGAAATAAAGCTTGATAGAAAAGCTTCGTACTAAACATTTGTAAGAATATTTTCAATACTTTTGCCAAACAAATTTTAAATTTTTCCGTGTTCCAAATTATAACATTTTTGCAAGTTAGTTCAATACTATAGATATTAAAACCGTTGTATTAATTCACAGGATGGAGGTTGACTCTGAGGGGGATTTCATGGAATCTGATTCAGAAAATGAAGCTACCACGCGAAGAGTGAATTCTCGATTTTACAATGGGGAGCCGTTAAATGAATTTTTTGAATTGAGGAACGCGTTTAGTGGAAATTTAAAAACCTTTTACTACAGGAATGGGAATGAACAGATTAAAGACTTATGTTTGATTTTAAACCATATTAAACCAGATGTAGAAACAATTATTCACACTACGCTTGATTCATATGGGGCTCTTAAGTTTAATATTGTTTGTGAATGCACCTACGTGAAACCGATCTCAGGTGAGCTACAACAAAGAAACTTCAAAACAAAAAATAAATCAGTATTAGCAAGCACATTTGTAGGAGCGGTTTTAAGAAAAATGTTCAAAAAGCTATGCAAAGAAGAGGAAGAATATGAGGGAAAGGGTTCGGGATGGACTTTATCTAGCGTTGATGGGTTTCTAATTAGAACATCACGATACAGACCACTTAGAGGTAGTACTTACATTCCTCTGCCTAGTGTAATAGCAAAAAAGAGAGCGGTCATAAATCCCAAAAATTTCCATGACGTCAATTGCTTTGAATGGGCGCTGATCTCAAAATACACTAAAGATTGCAGAATAACAACCAAATCTTTGGAACACAGAAATAAATTTAATTTTTCAGGAATTTCATTCCCAACTCCTATCAAACAGATTTCTAAGTTTGAGCAAATGAACAGTAAAGTGAGCATAAATTTATATGGTCTTGATGGACAAAACAAAGTTTTCCCTTTGCGAATTTCGAAAGAAGAAAAGCCAAACCATTTTGATTTGTTATTCATTAGTAAAAGTGGAATTTCCCATTACTGTTACATATCAGATTTTAGCAGGCTGGTTAGGAGTCAATTGACCACTCACACTCGTCAAATATCTATTTGCAAGCGGTGCTTTAAGCATTATCAAGGATTGAATAGAAAATCAAAATTAAAGTCTCACATTCAAGAATGTTCAAATCAGAAACCTGTGAGAGTTTTAATGCCTTCAAAAGTAAAAGATGTTTCCTCAAGTTCATCAAATATTTTGCAATTTAAGAATTATCACCATTCCCTGAAACTTCCCATAGTTGTTTATGCAGACTTTGAATGTCTGTTAGTAAAAGTAAATAAGAAAATTTCAAAAAAGACTATTGTAAACAATGTTCATGAACCAATGAGCTTTGGAATTTATGTAGTTTATGATGAAACGCTTCCTCAGTCAATAACAAATTACTTGCCAAAAGAACCATATATTTATAGGGGGGAACATGCTGCAAAGAAATTCATACATTATCTGAAAACACTTGCCAATTTAATAGGCGACTTGACAGACATTAATTTACCCATGCATCCTTTGACGCATGAAGAGCGTCAACGTTTTAAAAATGCTACTCACTGTGAATTATGTGACTCTGAATTTACATTGTTGAACACTCCTGTGCGTGATCATTGCCACTTCAGTGGCAAGTTCAGGAATGTGCTTTGTGCATCGTGTAATCTTAAGAGGCAAGCGCAAAAATTTTTGCCAGTTTTCATGCACGGTAGTTCAAACTATGACAATCATATAATTGTTCGTGAATTAGGATGTGACAACTATAAAATAGGAGTGATACCAAATACAACCGAAAAGTTTGTTACTTTTTCCAAAAACACTCAGTCTGGAATCACTTTACGATTCATTGACACTCTTCGTTTTATGGACCGATCGTTGAGTGAACTGGCTAATAATTTACCAAAAGAACAGTTTCTACACACTAGAAAGTTTTTCTCTGAATCAGAATTACCCTTAGTCACGCGCAAAGGAGTTTACCCCTATCATTATACTGATAGTTGGGAAAAACTTAAAGAAAAATGTTTACCAGATAAATCCTGCTTCTACAAGGGGATAGGGGACCCGTCAATGGCCGACCCAGAAAAAGAAAACTGCTATTTTCAACTTGATCCAATTGACGACTTAGAATATGAACATGCAAAAATGGTGTGGGATAAATTTAAATGTGAAGACTTGGGAAGTTACAGTGATTTATATTTGAAAATAGATGTACTGTTACTATGCGACACTTATGAAAATTTCAGATCACTTTGTATAGACAACTATGGGTTGGACTGTGCGCACTACTTTTCTTTACCAGGCCTTACATTTGATGCTATGCTTAAGTATACTAAAATTAAGCTAGATCTTCTCACAAATTATGATATGTACATGTTTATAGAGCGCGGGGTCCGTGGTGGAATAACAACTTGTTCTAAAAGACATTCGGTAGCAAACAATAAATATATGGGAGATGATTATAATCCTAATAATGAGTCAAAATATCTTATGTATCTTGATGCAAATAACCTATATGGGCTGGCCATGAGCAAGCCATTACCTTATAAGTCGTTTAGATGGATGAAAAAACGGGAATTGAAATCATTTGATGTTGAAAAAATCTCAGATGACTCTCCAATTGGATACATTTGCGAAGTTGATATTGATTATCCTGCTCATTTGCATGATGAACACAATGATATTCCATTATTACCAGAAAATAAAGCTCCACCTAATTCTAATCAAAAGAAACTATTAACTACTCTAGAAAACAAGAATAAATACATCTGTCATTATGTGAATTTAAAGCAGGCTATTAAGCTAGGCTTAAAGTTGAAAAAAAATTCATCGTGTATTACAGTTTAAACAGAAACCTTTTTTAAAATCTTACATTGATTGGAACACAGAAAAAAGAACATGTGCTAGAAATCCGTTTGAAGAAGATCTTTATAAAAAAATGAATAACGCGTTGTATGGTAAAAGTATTGAAAACATTCGCCGTCGTATGAATTTAGAACTTGTTACATCACAAAAGAGGTTAGATAAACTAATATGTAAACCTATTTTTCTTAATAGAATTATTTATAGTGAATCTTTAGCTGCAGTTTCATGTGAAAAGGAATCAGTACTCTTTAACAAACCCATATATATTGGATTTACAGTTCTAGAACTTAGTAAATCCCACATGTATCACTTTCATTACCACATAATGAAAAGGTTTTTTGGCTCTAAAATAAGATTGTTGTATTCTGATACTGACTCTTTTTTTTATGAGATAATAACTAATGATGTATATGTTGATATGAACAATCCTGAATTGAAAGATTATTTTGATACATCCAATTATGACAGTAAACATTTCTGTTTTTCTATGGCAAATAAGAAAGTTCTTGGAAAATTTAAGGATGAGTGTTCAGGTAAAATTATTGTTGAATTTGTAGGATTAAGACCAAAACTTTACTGTTACGAAATCTTTCAATCACTTGTAAAGAAAAGAGCAAAAGGAGTTAACAAAACTGTTGTTGAAAAAAGTATAACAATGCAGGATTTTAAAGAATGTTTATTTGATCAAAAACTTTGTAAGACTAGACTTCAAACATCCTTCAAAACAAAAAATCATGTTACCAGCACTGTGACTGTAAATAAAGTAGCATTAAACTCAAAAGATGACAAAAGAGTGGTATTAGATGATAAAATAAACACTTTAGCTTATGGTCATTACAGGTTATGTGGTAAAGCTTTGTAATTTGTAACTTCAGATTTTCTCATGTAAATATTAATTTGAAATTATGAATGTAAAAAACTGTAAAAAGAAAGCTATGTAGAAAAAGTTATTTGTAAATAAATCATTGTATGTAATATTAAACTGTGTATTTATTAATCCTTGAGTCTTAATGGGGAGAGGCATATGAATAAAGTACACACAATATATTATATATACATATATTTGAAATCAGAATAAATTACATTACTTTTTTTACAATTCCAGATAGTGGAGAGTAGTAAACTATTGAATCACTAATAATCAAACAGTAAGCAGCAGTGTTTGCTGGAATTGCTTTTGAAGTTTCAAACTCTAAACGTACATCAATGGTTCCACTTTTTACAGACTCTGATTGCTTGGAACAATCACACACAAATAGTGGAGTTTTGTCAAGAAAATCATTTTTGCTTATACATGGTTGATCATCAGTTCCAGCATAATATGATGATTGAAACTTTGTGTAATATTGGTAAAATAAAGTCTTTTTCCCATTCATTGGATCGTAAGGATAGTAAGTTCCATTTAAGTACAGTTTAATATTTTGTAAATCACAATAATCAAATTGCGATGCATTTTTATCACTTTTGTCCTTACGATCAGTCTGAAATCCTACTATGACATACCTTGGTTTCTCAATAACTGACAAAGTTTTAACAGTCCATCTGTTTCTGTTTCATCAGTATCTGTTTGTGGCAAGACTGGATATTCATGTATCTGCCACCTTCTAAATGCAATTCTCAAGGGTTGATCCTTTTCTACTAATTTTAAAAGTGACAATTTTATTTCATCATCAATTTTGACATAAGGCATTTTCCACACAATCTTAGAAATATTAAATTTACTATCTTGCACTGAATCTGCAGCTTGTAATATTGCATTTTTGTCTGATGAAGACCTTAGTAATACAAGCTCTTGCTTGACGTTCAACAATATTTCTTTAAAATCTTCGGCAAACCCTAGTAGAAGTTTAAGAGGTACACAAAATGAAAAACTTGTTTTATCACCAAGTTTGTCAAGTGTTTTCAAATTCCATCCAGCATTTTCCATCCAGTATACATCTCCAGGTCGAGCGGTAAGTAAATTTTTCATTGTAGTTGTAAGTCCAACATTTTTCACCCTATCAATTTCAGTTCCACATAATTCATATCTGATTTCGTCGAATAAAAAAGCAATTGCATTATTTACAAAATTTGTTGTAGTATCATCATTTGTTCCATCTGGTTTTTTTATTTTACCCTCAATTAATAAATAACTTTCACTTGGTAATGTATATACATCTTGTTGATGAATAGGTATTCTTATCTCATCACTATTTCCAAATGTATTTGAAGAGTAAGGATTATGTGAATGAAATTGATAATCAGTGATACTATTGTCAACATTGAGTTCACCATTGACATTTATAATTCGATTCATTTCTTATTTTTAAATATTCCAATACTTTTTAAAAACTGTCGGTTCTCAGGAGTTAGTTGTTTAACAGTTTTACTTCTTACACACTCAGGTTGCTGAGATGTTTCTCCACCAATGGTTGTATGATGAATGATGGGATATTTGTGCAGAGTTTGGATTCTGTTTGACAGTTGTCTTCCATAAAATACCAGCCCCATGTTATCTTCGCTGTTTCTCCCGTATAACTAAACGTATGTTGATGTTTTCACCTCTAAAATTTACCAATTGCCCGTTTTGATCTTCCAATGCAATAACTATTTCTTCTAAACTGTTTTGTTTATTTATTGGGAGATATGTTACAGTATTTGGCTTTTCTACAATTTTAAAACCTGGAGCAACTGTAGGATAAAATTCATGCAAAACGTGACCTTCAATGCCATCAATGTATGACCCCCTTACAACATTACATGTGATTCGTATGACATCTACTTTATTAATGGAAACTTGGTTTTTTGATTCAACCCATTTATTTGGTTCAATTATGATCTTGTTGAATCCCAGTAGGGGTCCTATTGTTTGTTCCTTAGTAAAATCTATACCATGATCACAGAATATTTCACTTTTTAATGTGCTGTTGTTTGCATGTAGTTTAAAATCAATTCCCAAGTTTTGTCTTTCAATTTGCTTTCTAATAAAATCGTTAATACTATCTATTTCATATGAACCTGTTGGCAAGGATATTGTGACTCCGTTTGTAAAACATACCTTATCATTTATGTTTTCCTCTATATTAGGAATTGAGTTATATGTTAATAGATCATGGAATCCCATTTCCCATTCACTTGATGAAGACAGATCAAATGGTGGAAATAACGTGTATCGGATACGAGATGTATTTCCTCTCACACAAATCATTATGTGTTACTTGCCAGAAAGTCTAAACATAAATGACCACAATTGACCTGATCGTCTTTTTGAAGAGGAAAGTAATTATAATGAACATTAGTATAGAACGGCCCGCTGTTAAAATATCGCTGAAGTTCAATTGGAGGTTTCAGATTTCCAAAACTGTCAAAGTATTGCACATTTAAGCCAATTTTCTTATAACACACCCAATGAGTTCCTTTATTATTGATGCTGTCTAAGTTTACAATTCCACATTCCCGTTCATTAATTCTAGAAGGTAGAGAATCTCTCATAAATACTCCTCTAAAATATGGTATTCTTAAAATTTCAGCGCATTTTAATATATCCATAGTATTTAGTGGTTTGTAAGGTATGTAGTTTATTTCCTTCGTTGTGTAGACGATGTTTTTTTTTTACTCACACCAGAACCCTTGTAGGGTCTTAAATACAATCCTTTCCCTTTCCTCTTGTTAACTTTAGAAGATTTTTTACATTTGCACTTTGTGTTTTTTCTCTTGACATGCAGTTTCTTTTTGCCTCCACCAAATTTACTTTTTGCTTTCATAATATTTGTTACGGTCCAAGCTGCTGCCTTTTCACTTAAACTTGCGTCTGAAGCCTTAACTCTTTCCCAAACTCTTTCTGCTAACTCTCTGTCAGCAATCAACCTATTTTTGCTGTCAGTGTACCGTATGTATTTAGTTTTTATTAGTGCAAACCAAACTAATTATTAATTTTTCCAATATTTTTTTGTAAGCTCGATCAGACAAAATGAATTATTTTATTCTGTCTAAAGACAGAGAAGTTTAGATCAGCTGATGCCTCTGCTTGTTGTTAGTGTGTCGACCAATCAAAATAAAGCACAGAGGAGTGGGGATAGATTTCGTTCCGTGTATTGTATTCATAGATCGTTATTATTACTCGACCGGCGGCCAGCGGTGCGGTCACGTCACATCAGCGCGCCTACAGACCCTTCTGAGAAAGGGCTGAAGACATGGGGAACAACAACCCTTTCAATCCCTTCCTTTGTCCATAAAATCATTCAAAAAAATGTCATTAACTTGTTTAGGATCTAAATTGTAAACAAATTAGGCCTAGCTCAGTAATGCAGAATCCTTTTGTTATGTATTATAAAAATTATGATTTAAACCCAAGTAAATGAATAATGTGACAGAATTATGTGAGTGTTATTTCTTATTGAAATAAGAAACCCAATCTTCAAGTTATACTATGTTTTTTTTATGGTATAACAATTGCGCCACTCTGCTTGAATACTTGGGTTTTTGTTGTAATTTTATTTAATCATGATATTGTAACAACCGCTGTAAATTAAATAAAGAATAGGCCTATTGTTAACTCTATGTACTGTATTTGATCGGTCTAAATTAGTGTTCATAACAAGATACTATATAAAAAAATTAAAATGGGTTTAAAGGTTGACTTGCTAGTCAAAGACGAATTAATTTATGAGTTAAAATTAAGGAACATCGAATTAGACGAGAAAAGCACTGTTTCTGATTTAAGAAAAATTTTAAGACAAACCTTGCAGCAAAATGTACCAGCTAAGCATGAAAATATTTTGGGTAAAATAAATCTGGTTGATGAAATAGAATTAATTTCCAACAAATTAGCCATAATTGAAGAGAAAGCTTTAGAAATAAATGATAATAGTAGACCAATCGATATTGCTAGGCAGGATGCTCGTATCAACCACTGTCGAACTAGAATAAATACTTTAACGCATTTTACTTTGTCTGAGAGTGAAAAGGAAGAATGTATAGCTTTGTCAAATAGGTACAAAATTGTTAAAGATAAGTTTAATGAACTAAAAGTTGATCAAAAGGCATTGGAGACTTCTGTACGTAAATTAAGTGAATCTAATATTGAAGAAGAAAATTTTGAGGATGTATTTTTAAAGGAAAGTAAACCTAGGGAAGAAGGGACGGTAAATGTACATTCCAATCTATCCAATCCACCTCCGGAAGCTCCAGGTGAACCGAGTAGCTTGGGTGCTTCCCTTCCTGCTATTCAACCCTGTGCGGCATCCCACCTACCGTTTGATCCCAACATGTACAGGAAATTACCGAACCCACTCGAAACATATTTAAAAGATTTGAGAGTATGTAATGGGTTAATTGTAAAAGACTTAATAGATTTCTTACGTACATTATTTAAGGTAAAGAACGAAACTAGCCTTTCAGACAAGCAAATAATTGAGGTATTTGTAACAAAAACGCAATCCCCTCTTCTTGATCTAGTATTGAAAAATAAGGATAAAAATGTAGAAACACTTAAGAAAGAAATTTTAAAGTTTTTCATACCTATAAATGTTAAGGACGATTTGATTAAGTTCTATGTAACCCGTCCTCAGGACAGTAATGAGGCACTTCCTTTGTACATTCACAGAGTTAAGGAATTTTCTAAACTACTAGATTGTTCGTATAGTGAGTCTGAGTTAGTGGAATTGTTAATAATTGGTTTGAATCCAAAATGCAGAGTAAATTTGTCATTAGTAAGTAAGCTAGACACAATCGAGGATCTTGAAAGAGCGTGTTTGCATTGTCAGAGTGTAGAAATCAAGAATAACTTACGTTATAATAGTGAACGAAATCAAACAACTGTTCATAATACTCGAAGTGATGTTTCTAGAACAGTTTCGGGAGATAGAACATGCTTTTCTTGTGGTCGAAAAGGGCACATAGCGAGACATTGTAACAGAAAGCCAACGTCAAAAAACTAAATTACAGGGAAGATTTTTTGAATGTAAATAAAATTCCGGAAATGTGTCTTGTAAATAATAATGAAAAATTTTCCCTAGGTCAGTTGTCAGCAAATCGAGAAAACAAATCGAATAAGTGTGTAAACCGAAATTGTAAATCAAATGAAGGTCAATGTCAAACAACTTATAATGTAGGTCAGTGTAAAAATATACCTAGCCAGCCAAAATATAATAAAAAAGAACTAGTAAAGATCAAGAGAGTGCAGCGTCGAATATCGAATAAAATTGGAATCCCCCAAGCAAATTTATTCACCGAATTGCCAACAATCCCAGTACAATTGACGTCCGGTAGCCGCGCAGAAGGAAATCCATTCATTGTAACAGCACTACTAGACACCGGCGCGTGTGTTAACGCTATAAGTGAAGAGCTATACAATAAGTTAAAGGGTATGAAATTAGTCACCCAAATTGACAATAATCATTCTAATTGTGTCGGAGCAGATAACAGTAAAATTCAGATAGTTGGTCACTGTATTATAAAAATTAAAATAAAGAATTTTTCATGGTTTGTAAAGTACGCAGTATTGAGAAAATTAGCGTGTGAGCTAATATTAGGGAGTCCTTTCATCAAAGATACAGGAATGTTAATAGACCTAAATGGTGGTAATTGCTATTTTAAGTTCCAACCAAATGTTAAAATTGCTTTAAAGAAAGGTACTAGCATTGTTAGTTTGTCTAGCATAAACGAATCAGAACAAACAGACAGTTTAGATATCGGTTGTCTTGATATGAAAGAACCAATACAAAAATTGATGAGGCGTTATTCTAATGTTTTTACAACAAAAATAGGTAAAGCTCTTGACTTTGAGTATGAGATTCAACTTAAAAATAATGAAGTTGTAAATTTAAAGCCATACCCTGTGCATCCAACTAAAATGAAAGAAATGAAAGCTATTTTAGACGATTTGCTCAATCAGGGAATTATAAGGAATTCTATAAGTAGTTATTCATCCCCATCTTTTTTAGTCTCTAAAGGAGACAAGTCTCATAGATTAGTTATTAATTACTCAAAACTAAACGAGAAAATTGTAAGGGTTAATCACCCACTTGGGAACATGGAGGAATACTACCAATATTTGCAAAATGCAGAATACTTTTCAGTTATAGATCTCTCAAACAGCTTTTTACAAATACCGCTGTCAGAAAAGAGTAAACATTTAACAGCTTTTAGCAATGGCGTATCCCTCTTTGAATTTAACCGTCTGCCTTACGGAATGCATTGTGGTTCAGGTTTGTTAAGTGCATACCTTGACAGAATATTTAGAGATATCAAATTTGAATATCTGTTAAACTTTGTGGACGATTTGTTAATTTTTTCTAAGACAAAAGAAGAGCATATGCAGCATATAACTGAAGTTGTAGACAGGTTGAGCAAGCATAACTTAACTGTGAACCCAAAGAAAGTTAAACTTTTCCACACTGAAGTTAGTTATTTAGGGAATATAATTTCCAAAAACGAAATCAGAATAGATCCAAGTAGAACAGAAACCATACGCAATTTTAGTACACCTAAGAACAGTAAACAGGTAGGGACTTTCATTGGAATGGTTAATTATTTTTCAAAATATATTAAAGACTATGCTAAGTTAGCAGCACCGTTAAATGAGCTTCGAAGGAAGCGCTCAAAATTTGTGTGGACTGAAGAATGTGACAAAAGCTTTGTTAAACTTAAGGAAGCAATAATGAATCCACCTGTATTGTCAATCCCGAACTTTCAAAAGCCATTCTATTTGTATACAGATGCTTCTTCTTACGGGGCTGGTTCGACATTAATGCAATGTAACGATGTGGGAGATAAATTGCCAGTTGCCTTTTATAGCAAGAAGTTTTCAGAATCTGAGCGTAATATGAGTATTTATGAAAAAGAGGCGTTATCTGTTGTTTTAAGTATCAAGAAATTTTATATGTTCTTAGAACTACAACCATTTTATCTGATCACTGATAATCATGCCTTATCTTGGGTCTTAGGACACTTTAAAAAACTTGGTAAAATCTCTAGATGGACAGAACAAATATTAGCTTTACCATTTAAGGTACTTCATGTTAAGAGTAAGGACAATCCTGTAGCGGATGCTTTGTCACGTATGCAGTTAGATGACAATCAAATTGAAATAATAGAAGTAGAGTCCGACCCACGCATCATAAATGTAGTAAAAAGTAAAACCAGTAAAAAATTTAGTTCTGTAAGTAAACGATATGTCAAAGGTTGTGTTAATGTAATTACAGATGTGCCATTAGCTTTTGTGAAAATTTCAGAACATCAAAGGTCAGATCCTGAATGTGCAAGGATTATTCAAAGTATTAAGAACAAGAGTAATAAGGAAAACTTTTATATGAAAGACAATGTACTAATGTACCGTAAATCTGCTCGAAGTAAAGGAAAAATTTATGTACCAATAAGTCTAATAGATTTAATTTTTACATATTACCATTGTACCCCTTTTGGAGGCCATCCTGGTCAAAATAGAACAGTATCAAGAGTTATTGAGTATTTTATAAGACCAAATTTAATTCAGGAAATTCGCAATAGAGTAAAGAAATGTGAGGTATGTCTTAAATCGAAGCCTCCACAACGCAGGTATGAGGGAGATTTAATCTCATCTCACGCAACAGCACCTTTAGACACTTTGTATGTAGACACGGCAGGGCCATTAGTGCGATCAAAGTTAGGTAACAAAGACATTTTAATTGTGGTCGACTCATTTACAAAGTATGTGTGGTTAATTCCTATAAGAGATACCAAGTCCAAAACTGTTATCAGTAAGATAGAAAGTGTAATATTTAATAATTTCAGTTCATGTAGGAGATTGGTTTCTGATAACGGTCCTGCATTTAAAAGTGTAGAATTCAAGAAATTTATGTTTCAGTATTCAATAGAACATTATAAATTAGTACCCTATAGACCAAACCCAAACATTGCCGAGAGATTTTTAAGAACTGTTAAACAACAAATTAGAGCCTTTCATCATGACACCCAGCCATCTTGGGATGTAGATATTAAGTACATTCAATTAAGTTTGAACACAGTTGTTTGTGATAGTACTAAATTTACAGCTTTTGAACTAATGTTTAATCATAAGCCTAACCATAGCTTAAGCAATTTATGGCGTATGTCTGATCTGTTGGATAGTAAATTAAGTCAGGACCAAGTAAAAGCAAACTTTAGTAAAGCAATAAAAAATTTGAAGAAATCTGTGAGTCAAAATAAAAACCGTTTGAAATATAATCAAGATCGTATAAAGCATCCTTTCACTGTAGGAAGTACTGTTTACTTAGAGAGCCAAACGCTTAGTAAGAAAATTGATTCATACCAAAGCAAAATGGATTTTAAGTATACAGGACCATATAGAATTTTGTATTTCTTATCACCGGTAACCGTTCTCTTACAGCTTGAATCTGATTTGTCAGTAATAAAGAGAGCGCATATTAGTCAACTTAAGCTAGGAATGAAACAATGATAATTAATTCAGCAGCCCGATCTCAGAAGGTGTGAAATAAAGCTGATGTTTGTAAATAGCATATAATTATACCGGTATATATGTAAATACTGTAAATAGTAATATTAAGATAATGCGCATTTGTAAATAATTGTTTTAACTTAATTAGGCCTAAGTAAAAGAAAATATGTTATTCGACATAACATTAACACTGACTTAATAGCGTAACCAGACGTGGTATGAAGCTATATGAACATTTAACATGTTTAGTTGAACTCAAGTTTAAAAGTAAAACAGTGTCACTTTAATTATTGATCAATACTGTTACACCACCTGCGAGATGGTCAAAAGAGTATAAAGTAATAATTTTCGTAATGCCTAATGTTATTTATGCTGACATTATTTTCTCGGACAATGACTATTCAATTGAATAAAAAGGGAAATTGTAAAGCATATTTAGGATACAGAAGAATTAATGTGACTCAAGAATTACAAGTGAAAATTGTTTAATGGACGCTTAATATGCAGCGATAACATTCCTTCAATTCTTGGATAGTTAGAAGAATTTATAGGATTATTTGTATGTTGAATATTTGTGTATTTATAATATGTGTCTCTGAAAAGGTTTGTTTTGTAATAGAGGAACAAAAATGTCTTTATCGCTAATGATATTGTGGTACAAAGAAACACAATATAAAGATAGTCAACTAGATAAAAGTATTGTAAAGAGTTATTTCAATTGAAATAGAATAAGATAGCAATACAATTGGAAGAATTTTGGTAATTTATTGATTTGCAAGACCACTATTTCTAACACTGGACGTTACTATTTATTTCTATAGACGACGAATAATTGAGAGAGAGTGATTGTGAACGAATGATGCATGAATGCTTATACTTTGTTTATTGACATTCTTTTTGACAATACTTGACGGGCCCTCCTTACTTACTGCACTCTATCTACGGACATACGCAAATATAATAATTACTTGACAATAAACTTAAAATGACAAATAAAAAATTTGCAAATCTTTGTTATAAAAAAAGGGGTTATAATGAAATAAGAAACTTTAGTTGTTCTACATATTTTGTGTGAATTGAGAGTTTTTGTTTGAGTATCTTTTTTTAATATCTTTTACATTTAAATGGAGGTAGTGAACTTTACCAGAACACTAAATGGGGATTGAATAAGGGTCTTAAGATGAAATAAAAAATATAAAAAAATGAATGATAATTTTGCACTCTATAAAACAAATTTCAGTAGGGAAACCCATTCCTATCCTTACCATTGTACCCCTTCCTGTCTACGGGGACGTCTACAAGCAGCTTGCCGAAGGAAGGACCCAGGTTGCCAGTCTGCCTACACTGTGCTCGTCGGAGAAGGACATTCATCAAGCTCTGAATGACAATTGGTTATTCCAAAAGACTTTAATGACCTTGAACCTTTGTGTGTGTATTGAAGTGTGATTATTTTCAGTTTTTAGGCTTTGGTTTCGATTGAAATATTACTGATTTTGTGTGTACTCAGTAGAATTTATAATTGTGTCCAAAAAAAAATATTGTCAAAATTGAGGGGGGAAGATGTACCGTATGTATTTAGTTTTTATTAGTGCAAACCAAACTAATTATTAATTTTTCCAATATTTTTTTGTAAGCTCGATCAGACAAAATGAATTATTTTATTCTGTCTAAAGACAGAGAAGTTTAGATCAGCTGATGCCTCTGCTTGTTGTTAGTGTGTCGACCAATCAAAATAAAGCACAGAGGAGTGGGGATAGATTTCGTTCCGTGTATTGTATTCATAGATCGTTATTATTACTCGACCGGCGGCCAGCGGTGCGGTCACGTCACATCAGCGCGCCTACAGACCCTTCTGAGAAAGGGCTGAAGACATGGGGAACAACAACCCTTTCAATCCCTTCCTTTGTCCATAAAATCATTCAAAAAAATGTCATTAATTTGTTTAGGATCTAAATTGTAAACAAATTAGGCCTAGCTCAGTAATGCAGAATCCTTTTGTTATGTATTATAAAAATTATGATTTAAACCCAAGTAAATGAATAATGTGACAGAATTATGTGAGTGTTATTTCTTATTGAAATAAGAAACCCAATCTTCAAGTTATACTATGTTTTTTTTTTATGGTATATCAGAATATTTTGAATAAGCTATATCATGTAATTTACAAGCAGAATCTAATTTGTTTACACCGGGATCTCCTCTGGCTAATCTTTTTTTTAAATTCGTGCCTGGACCACAATATTGATAGCCTGGAATGTGTAATTCGGTTGGTAGAATATCAATAGCTTTATTTAAAAGATTTCCAGCAACACCGGCAATACTACCTAACAGGCCTGAGCCTCTGGGATAACTGATGCGTCCGGTGCTGGGTTTCATTTTATTAATGATCAATAGCATATGCGCTGCCTGTATTTATCACAGCAGACGTGGGTGCACCATCTACTAGTTGCAGCACTGAATTTTCACTTGTTGCAAACAAATCACCCCAATCACAAGTATGCAATGATTTAGTAACCTTTTTTTCCACTCTTCCTTTGCAAGTTTTGGACTTTCTTTTTTCAATATTTTGTGAAGAGTATAAGCCATCTCAGCCAGCACATCGCTTAAATATGCATAATTTACAGCATCTCCCATGCCTATAGGCGGAGCTACATTTTTTATACCATGTCCTTTGGCATCGTAATCACCCTTTAAAAATAATGTATTCGCCTGCAAATACCGCAGATTTACAGCATCCTGACCAAGCTTTGGGTCATGAACATTTGAT
This sequence comes from Neoaliturus tenellus, assembly GCA_030545055.2. Taxonomy (NCBI): domain Eukaryota; kingdom Metazoa; phylum Arthropoda; class Insecta; order Hemiptera; family Cicadellidae; genus Neoaliturus; species Neoaliturus tenellus. Next base: position 153,861,041 of record CM061533.1, on the reverse strand, counting down.
ATTTTCAATCCTTTAGCACTAAAACTTCCTTTGTTTATAACTATAGTTTTATTGTTAAATGTGACAAAATTTACTGCGTCTCCCCCAACTAAAGGCACAGCAACATCTTGGATCCTATACTGATGAAAAGAATAGCTATCTTTAAATTTTTTTGGAGTGTTTGAGGTAAAATAAAGCTTATTAACAGCATCACCATCATTAATGCGTACACCAATATTACTTATCTTAAAACCTTTCGCATCGTAAACATTTTCTTCACTGCGCGATAGACATTTTTCTGTAGAAACATTTAAAGTATTTAAATTTACAGCATCTCCTATTTCTGTAGGTGCACCCACATTACAAATTCTTTTTAACTGAATGTCATAGTCCCCTGCTTTAGTAAGATTGAAACCTTCACCTTTTGGCCCTCGCGTAGCTTGTGAAACAGAATTAGAGCTTGAGAAACGACCAAATTTATCTACACTCATGATGAAGTCTAGATTGGAAATGAGGGAAGAAAGGAAAAACAAGAATTAAAAATAACGTGGAAATTTATTTAAAAATAAAATATTAATCAGTTTTATACATTTATTTTACCTTCATTTTCCAATTCCAATAATTCTTCTATTATTGAATCAATTTCCTTTTTATGACTGTTGTTACCAGCTTCGTGTGAACCATATAAAAGGCGAAGACGGTCAACAAGTTCATTTGGATCATCAAAATAAATATACTCAAGTTTATCATTGGTAAGCGGTACACCGTTTCCACTTGTTGAGGGTAAAACCATATCTGAATATGTAGTCATAGGATTTTCTTTTTTTATAAAATCATGCAATGGCATTTTTCTTTGCAACTTTTTTGCAGAATTCTGGGAAATTCCACTTCCACTTGCATCCCATTTGTTTATTATAGGAGCAATTATGTTTAAGTACTTGCGCCCTCTGTTGGATCTCTTTTTACCCAGTTCCGAATAATTTACTCTGTAAACTTTTGTATCCCTTAAAATAGTGGCATAATTTTTTAAATCATCCTCTGTGTAAATATATGGATTTGGAGAATTCATAAATATTAACTCATAAAGCCCCCTTGTGCCATTATATTTAACATCATTTATTATAATATCATTTTCATCAATTTCAATTTTTTTATCACCCATCATCCAATCGTTTCCATCCACACGCACACCATAGTTATGGTCAATATCTTTTCCTCCTCTAACTAATTTTAAAAAGTAATCTTTAGATATATTACCAGTAAATGTGTTTTCTACAAACTGTTTAGCGAGATTTTTTCCCTTGGGCGTTCTTAATAGGTTTTCTGCTGTTGGCTGTGTTTCATAAACAATAGGTTCTTCTTCCATCTCCTCACCTCTTTGTAAATCGTGTTCCTCTTCGTCTAACTCCATGTCACTCGTTTCATGTTTATCACTAACAGCTGCAAGGCGTTTAGGTTGTGGAAGTTCTACATTACCATCATCATAATCATAATCACTCTCGTAACCATCGTGGGTTGGCAAATTAATTTTACGCTTCCTTTTCTCTCCTTGCTCAGGCGTGGGTATAAATTGTTTTGCAGGAATAACCTCTTCAGTATCACTATTACGCCTTCTTTTTCTATCATTTATAACATTTTGTTCTAATTTAATTTCTTCATGCCCTTCCAGGAGTTTTATCAACGGTTCAGACACAGGCTTCCATTGTTTTTCAAGCATTTCATTAGTATCAACTAATTGACGTTGTAAAGCTTGGTGTTTCTTTTTAATATTTCTTCTTAACTCACTAATTTCCTTAACTATTTCTTCTTTGGTTTTATTTTTAGTCCAATCATCATAGTAGTTTTCAGCCATTTGAGATGGTAGCAGCTGCTTACACTGTTAACAGTTCACTAATGATTCAACAGCATAGTAGAGGTCGATATATATTAATTTGAAATCAAATTTCCCCTCCACTCCATTAATTATTAATAAACACATCTAACCCTTTCCTATAACGACCTTTAGACATTTCACTATCTTTATCAATTACAACAAATTGATTTTTACCACTACGCCATACATTTGTGCATATTTGCTTAAACATATCAAAAGACATATCCGTATTCACGTGGTCATGATAAATATGCTGTAAATTGCGATAATCTTGTTTGAACAAAATAATAAAATTTGCATTGTCTCTAACTAACTGTTTTGGAATATAACTATATGTTTGACAGATATAAAACGTATCAACATTATTATGCCTTCCCATTGAAAAATAATTTCTTATGTTTTGCTGTTTTTCACATGCTACATCATCAAAAATCATTATGGAGTTAGGCCTTATTTCGTTGGGGTGTAAAACTTCATCATTATCAGAAAACATGTATAATCCTATTTCTTCTATATTTTTCATTACACATTTCAAAAATCTATATTTTGGTTGATTAAGAGATTTTGAGAAAACATACACATTTTTAAAATGTAACCCGTGAGGAGAAAAAAGGAGGTTTAACATTACGTTGGTCTTACCACAGTTTGACGGGCCACATATTATGCATCTTATGTTATTTGGCAGTAATGCACCATGTTTTACTATGCCCTTTTTATTTTGTGAATTGCATTTAATAATTTTATCCAAATTGACTATATTAAATTTAACTTTTTGCTTAATTAATTTCATACTAGCTCACTTTGGTCAATCCAACTATCGTGCGTCTTGTCGAATCCCAACCACCTGACTAACAATTTATCTCCTTTTCTTCTTATTACTTTCTCAACTAAGTAAATACCACTAAACTTAGTTTTACTCAGTTCTTCTTGATAAAACCCTCCTTTAAGTATTTTACCTTTTGAATCTTTTAAGATGTAAGTTGGTGGGTTTGTTGGTTGAATTTCTGACACAGTATAAATTTCATTACTCCACCGTGGCCAATACCCTTTAGACAATTTTTTGAATCTCAAACTAACTCTTACTTTATCTCCAACCTTAAATTTATATTTGTAGAGAGGTTTCTTTCTTTTTCCAATTATTCTTATAAGTATTTCTTTTTCATTTGCCTTTGTAACATCAATAGGTTTAACCCCCATAGTTCTATGTTTCTTATTATTATATTTTTGTATAATACTTGGTAGTATATCTAACCAATTAAAACTTCCTAATTCAGTAAATAATTTCCACATTTCCCCTTTCAATGTACGGTTAAGCTTTTTTATCAGAATAAGTGAAATAGTGGTTAATATTATAGCTTTTTAACAATGACTTAACTTTTGCATTAAAGAATTCAGTACCTTGATCAGTTTGAAAATGTTTCATTTTATGTTTTTTTAAAATAGGTTTCAATGCTTCAACAACTTCATCAGCTTTTTTTGTTTTTAATGGTACAGCAATGGCATATTTTGAAAAACAGTTTATCATTGTCAAGATATATTTATACCCTTTATTAACTCTAGAAAACTGTATCATTTCTACTAAATCAGCTTGGTATAGATCATTTACTCCTTTAAGTTCAACATGTCGGGTTGGAAAGTTTTTACGAGACTGCTTATGTAACTCTTTAGCAATATCTGCTCTAATTTTCATCATTTCTGTAGGAAAGATGTTGAGGAAATGGCTAAATAAAGACACATGGAGGGTTTTTACTTTGTATGTATTTTACAAAATAAAACTGTCTATAATAATTCACAAAATGGAGATGCTTTCTTATGTTCTTCCATGGGATCATCATCTTGGTTCCATTCATCAATTGTAACACCACAGCTAATGCAGGAAGTGGCATCATCTATTCCAGTATAATAAAACCCATTTTGGACCATCTTCTCAATGTCTGGATACGCTTTTGGATATGAAATAAAAGTTTCTTTCAAAATTTTTTCAATTTCATTTACCCTTGATTTAAATTTACTATAGTCTTTAAAGTCACTCATATTGCATTTTTTACTCATTTCACAATCAGGATTGCTAAATTTATGTACAATATTAATGTGTTTTAGTGATAACTTTCTATTTCCTGACTCCCACCCACAACCACAACAAACAATATTCTGGAAACATTTAGTTCTATAAAATCCTGACTTCACTAATTCACACTTTTTAAAATTAAATAAACTACAACATACATCTCCTTCTGATGAAGACGAGGCTGAAGATGATTCCTCCATCGCAGCTGGTTAGAAACTGGGAGGGTTATCACATGTTTCAGACTTGCTCTCATTGGCAGATGGGTCAGAGGTTATCCCATTACAATGATAACAGTACTTCCTCTTAATGATTGGACCATCCATTTCATTGCCCTCAATAGTAAATTGGTAATGATCTTTACACCTCAAATTTCCAATGATATCAGGATCCATTTGCAAATGTGGTGAAAGTTTGTCATAGATGGATTCCAAATAACCAATGTTGTGAATAATAAAGTGTTTTGGGAGATATTTAATAATTTCTTCATTCATCATAAATCCTCGTTCATTCCATTCTTTAATAGCTAAATCAATATTCTTGATGCGATCAGTGATGACATTCTTTTCCATATTCCACCAGTGGAGTAGGACATAGACATTAACATAGGCACAATTATGTGGAGAATGGTTAAAGGAACATGGTTTGAGAAAATTCACTTGTGATTGTTGCTTTAATACTGATAGTTTCGGACATCCCAAATCTTCTAAATTTTTTACCTCCACATCAAAATCAGACAAAAGTTGTGAAATAAAGCTGGTTTTTTCTAGCCCCTTTACATAAACGTTTCCTTTTATTGAAACTAGTTTAAATATATCTTTTATTTGAGAATATTCTTTAAATCCATAGCTCTAATATAATCCATGCAAATGCTTTTCCAACCAGTGAACCTGTTTTCTAACATCTTGAGGAAGCTGATGTAAACTGTATGGAGGTAGAAAAAGATGCAGTTCATATATTTTCCCATCTGTTGAAACAATAGCCAATTCCTTAATTATAAATTCTTTTCCATTTTTAAACCCTTGAAAGTCTAAGATGTACTCCATTTCACCTGAAAATATATAGGCTATTATTAGTTTTACTCTTGCATATTAGGATTCTCACTTAAATCAGAATACTGGTAGTTAAACCGTTTATAGAATTCTTGATCAATATCATATATACTTTTTTTAAATTCTGTCCATTTATCTACATCCAAGCAAACAGTGCTTCTTCCCGTCAATGGTGATTCAGTTATTAAAATATTTTTGGTATTCAATTGTACATCTTTAAATTCAATTTTCATATCATTAGTAATTATGAAACCTTTAGAGAAAGCCATTTTAAGTACTTACTCGAACGATTCCTCGCTAGCAACTCACTCGTGGCAGTATTTGTAATAAGACTAGACCTCAACTTCTCAAACATGGTTTTATACACACAAATCACGTGGTCCATTGACGCACAAAGTTAGACTTTGTACACAATTTGAGCACACAGTGTTAAAGGTTATCAAATAAATCGCAAATTTTACCATTATTTATCAAACTATTTCTTAAAAACAACTATTGCATCATCTGTGTTAATCATTTAACAGCTCATTCAACAAATGTTTATTTGAATCACTCTGACTGTTTGTCACTTGAGGATCTTGAATTGGTCCCGCAGACATAGTTGATGGAGCATACACTGTCTGCGCCTTATACCATGTTGAATCAAAAGGTGTCCATTTTGTTGATGAAACAAACCCGCTCTGAATAGGTCGTCTAACTCCTTGCTGACGATTGTAATATGTTTCAAAAGACCTTGGGAAATCTAGATAAAGATTCCTTGAATTTAATCTTGGTGACTGTTGATCCTGAGAATCTTGGCTAGTACTCGGCCGTTGAGCTTGGTTTGGATTCCTTGAATTAGAGCTTACAGACTGTTGATCCTGAGGATCTTGACTCGGCCGTTGGGGCTGGTTTGACATGTTCTAAGATAGCCTATACAGTATGGAAGTTAAAAGACGACTGACATACTCAGTTTTCATAACTGTTATACTAATACATAATATTAGGCCCTTACATAATATTAGGATTATTTAAAAAAGAAGCTGACCTTACAGAATCTATGGTCCGCATTGCAACATTTCTCCATGTGTTGAATCTTGAGGTGAAAACTTGTGGACAAATTTATTTCAGCTTCGCAAATTCTTCGTTTAAATCGCTCTTTATCTGCCAAAAGTGATGATTGCCTATCTTCTTTATCCACAAAATAAAATACGGTAACTGGTGGACTGCTAAAGGAAACTCTCAACATGTTCCTATAAAACTGTGACATATCACAAGTTTGCGATTGCCACTTGTAATAAAGGAGAATAAACCATATTACATAATAAGAAAATCACCATTTTTAACTACATTTATCAGAGGTCAAGTTAGCTCAATGCCAAAGTATCAGTCTTAAAAATTCTATAAAAATAGCACTAAGCTAATTTGATCTCTTTTTCTTAATTTTATCAATTAGTTCATAAAATTGTCAATTTTTCATTTTCTTACAACTTTATCGTGATATAAAAGTGATACTAACACCATCTAGTACAAAAATATACATTTAGTGCATAATTTTCTTTTCATGTTAAAATATTTCGGTTCCAGAACATAAGTGCTTTTCGCGTAAAAACGCTGGTTCTTGAACATACACGGTTTTTGCGTAAAAACTCCGGTTCTTGAACATACATTATATCACTACTCTGCCGTCAAGATGCTTACCACTTTGTCTTTTAATAGTATTACAGGCACTGAGCAGAAATTCCATAGAAAATTTTGTTCTCTACTTGATAAACCGCAAAAACTACCGCCAAATACTTTCACCTACAAGCTACCTCTGATGGACAAGGATGATGTAAGCAAAATACCATTAGTTCAAGCGAAATTTGTGGAAGAAAAAAATCTTGTTTATGTAAGAGAAGTGTATCATAATGAATATTCAAAAAGATTGGCTTACGAATTCATTAAGGAACATGCAGGACGTGAAAAAGAACAGTATCCAAGACCATTTTATTTATATATTTTTGAGAATTGAGCTAGTGTAACGGTAGAAATAAGTATCAAATTAATGTAATTCTCCCTATCAAATTTGTGGGGTGAGGGTTTGAAGTAGATTTGCGCATAAATTAAAAGTTAGTTCAAAACTGAAATTCAACAATTGTTGGTCGAACTAAATTTGCGCATAAATTAACCGGGGTTGAATTAAAAGTTCGCATATCTTCCTATCAAGTTTATGAGGTTAGAATTTTGTTTTGCTGTGAAGTTATTGAAATAGTATTTGTATAAGGAAAATTCATATTGAAATACATGTTGTAATTTAGTCGTAGAGATGTGTACTGTACGAAAGCTGGATTTATAGTGAGTTGGCGCGACAAATGAACTTGTATTTATGCAGATTGTTAAAATGGAATAAAGAGATGATAGTAGCAAAACGCTCGAAGTAGAAAGTGTGAATAATGTTATATAAAGAATTAATAGTTAAACAAGGAAAATATTGAAAATTCAAACTGGTATTAAAAAATATAAATGGACAATCAATTTTGTAGAAGGTTAATATTTTGTTGAAAACGTTTGATTTCCTTGGGTAGTGAAGAAGAAGATGATGAAATAGTGGTGGGGGGAACCGTTATAAAAGTGGGACCGTGAGAGCCCATTTCATTTCTCGGCGAAATTTCGAAGAGTAAACATCTCAACATGTATCATTGCGATAAATGTTCGGAATCGTTTCATGATGAAATTCTATTAGACTGTCATAAAGAACTAATTCACAACAACGCAGAAGAAAAACAAGAAGAACAATAAGAACAAGAAGAAATAACAGCAACATCTTTAACTACTTTACCGAATCTACAAGTATTTGCTTTACCCGGTAAGGTAGTAATGCATCATAAGATTCAAAATGAAAACTTAAACTTAGAAGAATTTATTAGAGAAGCAAAACCAATCGTAAGTAAAACTTTAAAAGAAGAATTGAAAAGATTAAACTTTCTTAAATTTAGTTTACTACTAGAAGCTATGTTTATAAATGTACAAGAGGAATTATCACCAAGAGGATTCATAACAAAAAACCGAACCATCATGGAAAGTTCAAACATTGATTCAATAGTAGAGAACTGTATAGAAGAAATATTAACCAAAATTCAGGAACACGAAGGAAGAGGATCCGGATGGAGTCTTTCAAGTATTGAAGGATTAGATATAAGAGTTCAAAAACACGGATATGGACTAAGGGGATCTAGTTACATTCCTTTGCCTAAAAGAATTGAAGATACAAAATCTTGTATTAATGTTAGAAATGTAGACAATGAATGTTTTCGTTATGCAATGACAGCTAAATTTGTACCAAATAATGCGTATAGACCTGACCAGGAATATGAAAATCAAAGAAATAAGTACAATTTTCAAGGAATTACTTATCCTGTATCACTAGAAGATATATCAAAATTTGAGAAGAAAAATCCCGGTACGTCTATCAATGTTTTTGCATTAGATAGTTCAAACAAAGTGTATCCTTTACGTATTGCAAAAGAAGAACTACCAGATCATACGGATTTACTACTATTAACGCGAGGAGATGTGTCTCATTATGTATACATAAAGAAATTCGACTCTCTTGTTAACAAGCAACTTTCAAAAAATAGAAACAAAAAGTTGATTTGCAAGAGATGTTTTAATTTTCAACGAGAAGGAAGACAAGGAAGAGAATGGTTACAAGAGCACAAAAGATTATGTAACAATAATTATGAAGCAAAGATTAATTTACCTGCGGAAAACAGAGCATTTGTTTCATTTGAAAAAGTTCATCATCAATACCGTATCCCTTTAGTTGTGTATGCGGATTTTGAATCAACACTTGTTCCAGTTGAAGAAGAAAATTGCGAAGCAAGAAAAAGTGTAAAGTATCAAATGCACAAACCAAACAGTTTTTGTTTAATGGTCAAATCAACATTATCAGAAGAACATTTAAACAGATATGGATTAACTTCAGAACCTCTAGTATATCGTGGTGAAAATGCGGAGAAAATATTTCTTGTTCACCTATATTCAATAGCTGGAAATACACAAAGATTATATACAAATATTGTACCAATGAAACCGATGGACGAAGAAGAAGAAATTCAACATGAAAATGCAACTCGCTGTTTCTTGTGCAAAAATGATTTTACTATTGAGAATTATAAAGTTAAAGATCACGACCACCTCACAGGTTATTACAGGGGTGCTGCTTGTAATAAATGCAACTTGAGCTATCGTTTACCACTATTTATCCCTGTGGTTCTGCATAATCTTAGTGGGTACGACGCTCATTTTATAATACCTGAACTAGGAAGAGACGACGGTAAAATCGATGTGTTAGCTGAAACTTCAGAGAAGTTCATAAGTTTTTCCAAAGAAGTTGGAAACGTCAAACTAAGATTCTTGGACTCCTACCGATTTTTGCCGTCGAGTTTGTCCAAACTTTCTGAAAACCTAAGGAAACAAGATTTAATCGAAACGAAGAAGATTGTAAACAGCGACAAATTGGATCTGGTACTTCGAAAAGGTGTTTTACCATATGATTACATAGACAGTTTAGAAAGATTTAATGAAACATCACTACCTCCAAAAGAAGAATATAAAAGTAAACTGTACGACATGGATATATCTCAAGATGATTATAATCACGCATGCAAAGTATGGAACGAATTAGGATTTAGAACATCGGGAGAATATTCAGATTTTTATGTTAAACTAGATGTGACTTTATTATGTGATGTGATGGAAGAATTTAGAAATACGTGTTTTGCAGCATATGGATTGGACCCTCTTCATTCCTACACTTCGCCTGGACTAGCGTGGCAAGCCATGTTGAAAGAGACAAATTGTAAAATACTACTTCTTACAGATATAGATATGGTTTTGATGTTAGAGTCAGGAGTTCGAGGAGGATTGACGCAAAGTGTAACACGACATGTCAGGGCAAACGACAAGTATTTGCCCGATTATGATGCATCAAAACCAACAACATTCCTGGGTTATTTCGATGCAAATAACTTATACGGATGGGCAATGTCGAACCCCCTTCCATGTGATAATTTTAATGGATAGAACCTGAATCAATTGGAAACATAATGGATATACCGAAGCATGGTGAAACAGGTTATATTTTTGACGTCAATTTTGAATATCCCGAACATCTTCACGATCAACATTATGATTTACCACTGCTTCCGAAGACCGAAATTTCTCCAACTGGAAGATGGCCAAAATTAATGATGACATTAACCGACAAGTCTCGGTATGTTGGACACTACTGGATGATACAACAGGCCTTAGACTTGGGATTGAGAATTACAAAAATTAATCGAGTACTACAATTCTCTCAATCTTGTTGGTTAAAACCGTACATTGTCAACAACACAAGAAGAAGAACTGCCGCTACATCAAGTTTTCAAAAAGATTTTTTCAAACTAATGAACTACGCAATATTTGGCAAGACTTTGGAAAACAAAAGGAAACATAAGGATATCAAATTGGTAACTGATCCAGTAAAATTACAGAAATTAGTGCAACAACCAAACTTTGGTACATCTGTAATCATTAATGAAAATCTAGTTCTTATTTCCATGAACAAGAAGTCAGTCACAATGGATCGTCCTTTGTATCTTGGAATGTCAATCTTGGATATTTCTAAAACACACATGTACGAGTTTCATTATAAGAAGATGGTTAACTATTATGGAAGAGAGAACATTGGTATTGCATATATGGATGCGGATGCACTCATTTAGTGGATTAAAACAAATGACATGTACGAAGATCTACGCACCTTTATATATAAAGATGATTTCGACTTTTCCGATTATCCTAAGGAGCATCCAAATTACGACTACGACAGAAACAAGAAAGTATTGGGAAAATTTAAAGATGAAACAAATGGTGTGCCAATGATGGAAATTGTAGCATTGATGTCCAAACTGTATTCGTTTCAACTGTACATAAACGAAAGGAATGAACATCAAGTTACGAAGAAAGCCAAAGGAATAAAAACCTCTTTCCTGAAGAAGAACGTACAGTTTGAACATTATAAAAAATGTTTGTTTGAAAATGTTGAAACAACTGCAACATTTAACACCATAAGAAGCTTCAACCATCGTCTTTTTAGTGTGAAGCAAACCAAATCGGCATTGAGCTACAAGGATGACAAAAGATACATCCTTGAAGACAACATAAGAACTCTGCCATTTGGACATTACTCTCTAAACCCTATCGACCAGTAAACCTATTCTTCGTCCTCTACCTTCTTCCTTTTTCCTTTCTGTAAAGAAAAGAGGATATGGCGAGCCCAATGCTATATTCTTTCTTTTTACACTAATATGAAATGGTCTTGACCTATATTCAAAACTATATAAAAGAGAATGAACTATTCTACGGATCAGTATTTTTACAAGCGGTGTGCAAGCAACACCTGAAGATGGAAAGTGTGAAGGACAAGATTGTAAATGAACTACATAAACGAGCAAGAAGAAGATTTCCAAGAAGAAGCACAATTATTAAGGGAATGAATGATCTTTATCAAGCTGATCTCATGGAAATGATACCGCACGGTAAATTAAACAAAGGTTTTAAATATATTTTAACAATTATAGACTGTTTTACTAAAATAGCTGACGCTTTACCATTGAAGGATAAGACTGGTAAAAGTGTTACAAAAGCTATGGAAACAACGATACAAAGAAATAAATTCAAAATCAAACATCTACAGACCGATGATGGAAAAGAATATTTTAATAAAGACTTTGGAGCTTTAATGAAGAAATATCAAATAAATCATTATTCTACAAATTCTGAAGTTAAAGCTTCAATAATTGAAAAATTCAATAGAACATTGAAAGGAGCGATGTACAAACAATTTTCAAAACGAGGATCATACGTGTGGTATGACATATTACCACAACTTATAAAAGAGTATAACAACAAATATCATCGTACCATCGGAATGAAACCTATCCAAGTAAACAGTGCTAATGCTAAGGTTGTATTACAACGCATCAGAAATAATACAACACCTAAATCGGAAAAGTTGCAACCAAAGAAGTTTAAGGTCAACGATAAAGTTCGTATAAGCAAATATAAAGGTGTATTTAGTAAAAGATATCTACCAAATTGGACTAATGAAGTATTTACAGTTTATAAAGTGCAACCAACTATACCTGAAACTTACTTATTAAAGGATAACAAGGGTGAATTACTTCAAGGTGGATTCTACGGACATGAATTGTTGAAATCAACAGTCGGCGATGTATATCTTGTTGAGAAGGTTTTACAAAGGAAAAAGGATATGGTTAAAGTCCGGTGGTTAGGATTCGATAAAAGTGAAGACTCTTGGATTCCTTCAAAAGACTTGGTATAGTAATTTAATAGCTCATTGTGTGTTTAACCTTGACACAAGATGGAGATTGTACAACAAAAAGATCGATTTAATATCAATAACATTGATGAATTGACGGTTGACAATGATAAGTTAAATCATGGTAAACATGGTGAATTACTGTCAAACACAATAAGATGTTTAATAACTGGTCCTTCAAATTGTGGAAAAACAAATGTTGTTTTTCACTTTATAACTAATCCTAAAGGATTGCGCTTTAACAATATATACATTTTTTCAAAATCATTGCAACAACCAAAATATCAATTATTGGATAAAGTACTTGCAAGTGTACCTGTAGTGAATTTCTACAAGTTTAATGCCAGTGAAACAATTATGCAACCAAATGAAGCAAAACCATTTTCTATTTTTTTTTTTTTTACGATGTGTCTTGTGAAAATCACGACACTATAAGGAATTACTTCGCTATGGGAAGACATCATAATATCGATAGCATTTATATTGGTCAAACATACAGTAAAATTCCAAAACAACCCATAAGAGACAATGCAAATATGTTGATCATCTTCAAGCAAGATGAAACAAATTTAAAGCATATATACAATGATCATGTAAATGCGGATATGCCATTTGAGAAATTTAAAGAGATGTGTGGCAAAGCATGGAATGAGAAATATGGCTTTCTTGTTATTATGAAGGAAGAAGATATTAAAAATGGTAGATATCGTGTAGGGTTGGATAAATTTGTATTAATGCGTTTGTGCCTGCCTCACATGTTTTCAACATCTGTTATTACAAATTGTTTATTTTGTTCATATGTTTACCCAATGTTTACTTTTCTAGATTCAATTCTTTCTTAATGTTGTTTTAACGTTTTTGTAATTTAAAGTCAAATACACCTTTTGATTTGTAGTTCCTGGTTATTATAATTTCATAATGGCATATAGCAGAGGAATAGCCACACTGGTGACCCCTTAAATACGCGCCTTCCAAGCCACTATCTTGGACACTACAAGTATCTACAAGGTGTTTGATGTCGTAAGTCTCAACTTAATTTTCAACTACCTAGAATCAACATCACTTTTGAATAGAAGTCGAATATCATGTCTGATTCCGATGATACCGTCATTGATGAACGAAATTCCAATGCTACCCAATTAACAGTTAAAATTCCACCGTTTTGGAGGAAAAATGTTAGGGTATGGCTACGTCAAGTTGACGCACAATTCTTTACGAAAGGAATCACTCAAGAAAAAACAAAATATTACCACGTTCTAGGTAACCTAGATACTGATGTAGCAGAATTGATCTCAGACTTCCTCGAGAAACCATTGAGCAAAACTCCTTATCAGGATCTATGCCGACGCTTGGTTTCCGAATTCGAGGAATCTGAAACCAGGAAGGTCAATAAATTGATGGATGAACTCGAACTCGGTTCTAAGAAACCCACTCAGTTTCTTAGGGAGATGCGAACCCTCGCGAGTACACATGTCAAGGACGATTTTCTTAAAACTATCTTTCTAAAACGTCTTTCTAATCATGTTAGTACAATTTTAGCGTACAGCTCGGACTCCCTTGATAATTTGGTAACCATGGCTGACAGAATTATGGAATATTCACCTTCTCAGTCTCACATTTATGCCGTTAAGAATCAATCATCAACTGTGTCTGACTCTGACCGATTGTCTAGACTAGAGGAACAAATTTCTAAGTTAACTAACGAAATCACTTCCTTGCACGTACGATCAAGATCCCAACCGCGATCCCGCCAGTCACGGAATTCAATCAGTAACAACCAAAAACAAATTTGCTGGTATCACAAGAATTTTGGGAAAAATGCCAAAAGGTGCATAACCCCTTGCAACTATTGCTCTCCATCTGAACTTTCGGAAAACTAGTTCGGCACTGTCTTGATACGGCGGAAGACAGCGCAAAAGCACAACCTCGCCGTCTCTTCATTTACGATCGTTCGACCAATATTAAGTTCTTAATTGATTCGGGAGCTGATATTTCTGTTATTCCTCCACTCAATAAATCGAAGCCCAAGCCGTCCGTTCGATTACTGTATGCTGCTAATGGATCCAGAATCGCTACTTACGGTGAGAAGCTCTTAAAGCTCGACCTCGGTCTTCGCAGATCTTTTTGTTGGCCTTTTACCATAGCCGACGTTCAACAGCCAATTATTGGCGCAGACTTTTTAGCCGAGTTTGGACTGCTTATCGATATCAAAAATAAACGATTATTAGATAGTAAAACTTACCTTTTTCAACATGGTACAACGCCTAGTGAAACAATTCGGTCTGGCATTCATGTTATTGACCCAAATAGCAAGTATTTTCACATTTTGCAGCAATACCCTGATTTGTTAAAGAGTACGCCTGGCCATAAAACACCACCCATTGATTTTTTTCATACCATCAGCACTAACGGGCCACCCGTTACTTCCAAACCTAGACGTCTAGCACCAGATAAACTATCACAGGCAAAATTAGAATTTCAACAGATGATAAATGTGGGTATTTGTAGACCATCGAAGAGTCCTTGGTCTAGCCCGTTACACATGGTACCTAAGAAGGACGGATCCTGGCGCCCCTGTGGCGACTACCGTGCACTGAACAACATAACCATTCCAGATAAGTACCCAATACCCAACGTACAAGACTTCAACTCACAGCTCGAAGGTAAGACTATATTTTCCAAAATAGACCTTGTCAAAACCTATCATCACATACCTGTGCATCCTGATGATGTACCTAAGACAGCTGTAATCACTCCATTTGGGCTATTCGAGTTTGTACGCATGCCATTTGGGTTAAAAAATGCAGGTCAAACCTTTCAACGGTTTATTCACCAAGTTTTACGGGATCTTCCATTTGCATATTCTTATCTTGATGACATCCTAATTGCTTCTAATTCGGATGAGGAACATGAAGAACATATTTATTTACTTTTGGATTGTCTGTCCAATCACGGCCTCTGCATAAATGCATCTAAATGCGAATTTGCCGTTCCTGAAATCTCTTTCTTAGGTTACCGCATCAACGAGTCTGGAATATTTCCACTTCCAGAAAGAGTTCAAGCCATTCTCGATTTTCCACTCCCAGAAACAGTTGATCAACTTAGGCGTTTTTTAGGCATTGTCAACTTCTATAGGAGATCGTTGCCTAATTCAGCTTCAACACAAAAAGCTCTTTATGACCTTTGTCCAGAACCGATACGTAGGGATAAACGGAAGATAGTTTGGAACGACAGTGCAAAAGATTCTTTTAATACTTTAAAGAAAGAACTAGCAAACGCAACACTACTTTTTCATCCTTCAAGTAATCTTCCCCTTATTCTCACTGTTGATGCTTCAGATTTTGCGATTGGCGCATCTCTTCAGCAAATGAGAGAAAATGTACCAGAATTCATAGGTTTCTTTTCTAAAATTCTTAGCAAAACCCAACAAAACTACAGTACATACGACCGTGAACTTCTGGCCGCATATGAAGCTGTTAAGTATTTTAAACATTATCTAGAAGGTCGTCATTTTACAATTTTAGCTGACCACAAACCCTTAAGCTATGCTTTTGAGCAGCGTACAGAGAAAGCTACTCCTAGGCAACTAAGACATCTGGACTATATTGGTCAATTCACAACAGATATTCGATACATACCTGGAAAACAAAATCATTCCGCGGATGCCTGTTCTAGGATTTCAGAAATGTCTTTCTCATCTACTGTCTCTCTTAGTGACATTGCTCAGGCGCAGAACGAATGTAATGAACTTAAGCATCTTCAAGAGTCAAGATCAGCAGCGTATTCGTTTAAGACAATGAATCTTGACAACGGTTTGGAGTTAGTTTGCGATTCATCGACTGGTAAACTACGTCCATTCATACCTCTGCGCTATCGTAGAGCTCTCTACGATTCAATTCACAACTTGTCCCATCCTGGTATTGCCAGTTCAGTGAAATTGCTTCAAGAGAGGTTCTGCTGGCCTTCACTGAAACGTGATGTTACCTTGTGGGCCAAAACTTGCATTCCTTGTCAACGTTGTAAAATATGGCGACACACTTCAAGTGAAATCGGTTTTTATCCTCCTACCCAAAAACGATTTACCCATATCAATGTGGACATCGTAGGTCCTTTACCCCCTTCTAAAGGATATCGCTACCTTCTAACGATCATAGATAGATTCTCCAGGTGGACAGAAGCAATTCCTATCACAAATATAACTGCGGAGGAAGTAGCTCATTCCATCCTACAGTCATGGATCTCTCGCTTTGGCGTTCCTCGTTTTATAACAACTGACAGAGGCAGACAGTTTGACTGTGAACTATTTTCAAGTTTGACAAGTATGCTTGGGATCAAACACATCAAGACCACATCTTACCATCCGGCCGCAAATGGAGTTATAGAGAGATGGCACCGTTCCCTAAAGTCTGCCCTAAAAGCTCAGATGAACACAGACTGGGTATCCAAACTTCCTACAGTTTTACTGGGACTACATTCTCATATAATTCCTGAAGTAGGAGTTTCACCTGCCCAACTTGTCTTCGGGGAACCCATCATACTTCCTGTGGATTTTTTTGAAGATACAAAATGTTCTAAAGACGTCCCCACACTGCTGCACCAACTGCGGGAACATACACAATCTGTTCGCCCTGCACCTTTTCATCATCGTAACAAGAAATCGATCTTTATTCACCCTAAACTAATGAACTCTTCACATGTCTTTATCAGACAGGATGCTCACAAGAAATCTTTACAACCAACTTACGAGGGACCGTTCCGAGTAATTTCAAGAAATGACAAAGTTTTTAAGGTCGAACTGTCGCGGGGAGAAGACTCGGTTTCTATAGACCGCTTGAAACCGGCATTCCTTTTACAAGATTTTTACCCAAAGACGGATGAACAAAGAGAGGATTTCATGAAAAATGAAGAGAACGAGTGCACTGATGACAAGGACAAAACAGAAATCAACAAAAATCAATCCAAAGAACCGGAAAAGAAGACACGCAGTGGACGCACAGTGCGTTTTCCTTCCAGATACAATACATGAAGCACGTTGTTACTGGGAGGGGAGTATGTGCCTGCCTCACATGTTTTCAACATCTGTTATTACAAATTGTTTATTTTGTTCATATGTTTACCCAATGTTTACTTTTCTAGATTCAATTCTTTCTTAATGTTGTTTTAACGTTTTTGTAATTTAAAGTCAAATACACCTTTTGATTTGTAGTTCCTGGTTATTATAATTTCATAATGGCATATAGCAGAGGAATAGCCACACGTTGAACTACCGATGCTACATTTAGTTACACGTTGAACCTCACAGTGTAAACATGGTGAATCAAGAAAAACTATTGAAAGAAATAAAATCACTCAGTGATTCTATTAGGATGAAGAATCGTGCATTGAGGATGGGTTTAAGTGAAAGAGAAGAATTTCTAGAAACTACATTTAAACCTATTACGGAACCTTTAAAACAGATATCAGAAACTATCGGTAAACCTCGTTATGAAGGAGATGTTTTACTACCAGTTTCTAAACAAGAAGTACAAGCATTAAAAAAAGAAGAAGATGATAATTCATATACAAGTGCTAGTGAGCAAGAAGAAACAAAAGAAGAAGAAGAACCAATTGTTGAAAAGGAAGAAGAACAGCCAATACCTGAAGCTGAACAATCTATTCCAAATTTAACTCAATTGAGTAGCGATATATTACAACATGGACCTCTTGGAAGAAAATATATAATGAAAATGCTACATGACATGAAATCAAACCCGAATTTGAGTAGATCACACGTATACGGAGCAAGAATTGATGGGAATAAATTAAAGATCGGCGATTCAAAGCTTGAAATAACACAAGACGATTACATCATTATTGGTGAACATAAATATAAAGGAACAAAAGGACTATATGAATTAATTTTTAAAAACATACCACTAAGATATTCATCCAAAGATTTAAGTGTTTTTAAGGAGATTCTACAAAATACTAACGCTCATAAAAGAAACTACTTAAAGGATGCAATGATTAATCGTTCACGTGCAACAAAATATAACATCGTTATAAAAAAGTTGTTTCCCCCACGAAAATTGCCAACATTACGTACTGCACCAGTACTGCACGTACTGCGGTGAGACAACCACTGAAAAGAAAATCTTTATCACTTATGGATTTATCACTTCTTGAACAACATGGTAAAAAGAGTAAAGGAGATACTTTAACATCTGGTAAAGGATTGATGAAAAATCTATACAATACGAATGTGATTTACTACAACGACATCAATAAATTGGTTGATAGAATGAGACTATTGCATGAAGCCATGGAAGCTGGTCATACAGGTTTAAATAATGAATGGGTAGCTCTGATTGACGAACAGGAATCGCGGCATAATTGTATAATTGTCCGCGGATATATAAGAGTTGCAGGCGTATAATGTGTCAGTTCTAACATGAGCGTCGACAAGTTCGGACGATACTCCGCGTTAGGAGTGCAAGTTGGAGAAAACAGAAAAAGAAGTGGATTACCGCAAACACCCGAAGGTGACTATAACATAAATAATAAACGTTTAAAGTTTGTTAGAGATCCAGAAGAAGATGGAGATGCAACAAATTTAAAAACAGTAAAGGAGGAAACATCTACAAGTTTAAAACTCGACAACAACCAACTGTATGATGCAAAATCTCACAGAGTTATTAATGTTGAAAAACCAGTCAACAATGGAGATGTTGTTAATAAAGGCTATTTTCTATCTGCGATGGAATACGCTTTACTGTTGGAAAAGACTAAAAGTGGAAAAAAGTACAATGCTTTAAATTATAAAATAACTAATGTGGCAGATCCAACCGATGATACAGATACAACCAATAAGCGTTATTTGCACTCTGTAATACCAGAAAAGAAAAAAGATGGATTTTCCTTCTATAAATATACTATGAACGATATTGGATATCCTAAAGAAGAAAGTGATGGTGTTAATATAAAATACATTAAAGATAATTGTATTTTATATGATGGCGCTGTTATTGATTGTCATGGAAAAGTGTTGTCCAATCTGAAAGATGGTTCAACTCCATCGGATGCTGCTACCGTGAGACAAATGAATGAAAGCTTGAAGAAAGGAACATCCACTTTTGTTAAACAAAATCAGGTGGTGTCAAAGAAAGGTGATGAGTTTATGCAAGGAAGTGAAAAGTTTACCTTACTACAACTACAAAATGACAAGTGGGATGGAAAAAATAAAAGATTGTCAAATATAAGTTTAGGCACGGAAGAACATGATGCTGTTATTTTAACACAAGTACCACAACTATCAGCTACTGGTGTTAATTTTATATGTAAAGGTAAACGATTAACCCAAGTTAAATCTGGTAAAGATGATCAGGATTGTGTTGTTGTAAAACAAACTATAGTTTTAGATAAAATAAATAACGTATATGATGGAAAAAATAGAAGAATATCTAACATATCAGCAGGAATAGCTCCGAATGATGTTGCTACTATTAATCAAGTTATAGCAACCTCTAAAAAGGATCCATCTGTGTATACATGTAATGGTAAACGTATCACAAATCTTGATAATCCTACATATGACAAAGATGCTACTAATATCGAGTATGTAACAAATCTTGTAGGTAATGTAGTTATTGATATGCATAATCATTTGATTAATACATCGATGAAACACAATAAAATCGAAGATTCTCAGAGAAACCAATGGATTAAAGATGAAATCATTGATAAATACTAGTAAAACTTATGAATATTTAAGTATGGAATACACAAAAAAGGATTCATTATCATAAAGTATTTCATAGAGTGAAGACGTTGGTTACATAAAACAGCATAATGAAGACCATATCGCTCAGTCGTCGTCAAGACAGCGGCAAGAGAGGACGTGGTTTAACATCAGCTGCATTATCCCTGCTCAGACGGATTCCAATTGGTGCTGTTGTGAATCGAACGATAGACGCTTTACCATACGAATTACATCTGCCCGGAGGTTATCAATATTGTGGACCTGGAACTAAGTTGGCAAAACGTTTAGCAAGAGGAGATCCTGGAATTAATAAATTAGATCAAGCTTGCAAAGAACACGATATAGCATATTCAAAGTATAAAGATTCAACAAATAGATCAATAGCGGATAAAATTCTAGCGGAAAAAGCTTGGCAAAGAGTAAAATCAAGTGACGCAAGTATTGCAGAAAAAGCAGCGGCTTGGGCAGTAACTACAGCCATGAAGACGAAAGCAAAGTTAGGTGCTGGAAGACGTCGCAGAGGAAGACCTGCAAAAAGAAGCGCTCCCAAAAGAGGTGGAAATATTAAAAAAGGACGTCGTAGAGCTCGTAAGGCAAATGTAAAGAAGACTTCTGTTTGGCAAATGTTTACCAAACGGAGCAGGTTTATACCTAAGACCATACCGTGTGTACTAAATAAAAAGAATCAATTGCTAATTCCAAATAAAGCCTTAACAAATCATCAGTTAAATGATTATGTAAAATGTTTGAAAATACCATTTTTTCGAGGAGTTTTTATGAAAGATGCATTACCAACTAAAATATGGGAAAATGAAACTGGAATAGTAAATTTGGATTCCACCTATAGTCCAGGCACTCATTGGGTATGCTATAAAAAGCTCGGACAAACCGTTTACTACTTTGACAGTTTTGGCAATCTACCACCGCCGAAAGAACTGCAACATTATTTTCGAAACTCCAAAAACATTTTTTACAATTACAAAAGAGAACAACCTAACAATACTGAAATATGTGGGCATTTATGTTTGGAGTTTCTAGCGAAGAGTGTCAGTCAGCTTTAAGATGTCATCGTATACAGTGTCACTGAGTGGAAATTCATCCACATTGAAAAGTACGCTGTTCCCAGCATTGCGTCTATCCAAGGAAAGATTATGGGAAGTGGCATTACTTGATTTAACTACCTACAACTCAATTCCCAATGTTACGGAAGGAAAGAACAATTTACTACATTATTATGAAACTAAGGATGCTTCAGGAAAATACTCAGAATTTAAAATAATTACATTTCCTACCGGAGCTTATGAAATCGATGATATAAACCAATTACTACAGAAACAACTCGGAGAAGAAAATATCACCGTTAAAGGAAACAATAATACTTTAAAAGCAGAAATAACTTCAAAATATTATATCGATGTCAGCTTGGAAAACTCTATTGGCAGTTTACTTGGATTTACAGATACAAAAAAGAAAGTCTTAACTCCTGGAACTACTCATTCAGGTGATACAACTGTTACAATATTGAAAGTCAATAGTATCGATGTAACGTGTAATATTATACACGGATCGTATAGAGAAGGAGTGAATCAGCATATTTTACATACATTTTATCCAACAGTGGCTCCTGGTTTTAAAATTGTTGAGAGTAGTGGCAATTTGTAGGTTCTGGGACGTGACGTCATCACGATGACGTCAGCGTGAGTCACGATGACGTCACTGATGACGTCATCAAGGCCATGACGTCATAGTGACGACATATGACGTCATACCTATGACGTCATGGTGACGTCATACCTATGACGTCATGGTGACGTCATTAACGCTGACGTCATCGTGATGACGTCACTGACGTTAATTAGGTCAAGGACACGCAAGAGTAGAAAAAAAATTTTTTTGCACTTTTGCGATTCCTCAAAGTACGGCGAGAAATTGAAATTTCTCGAGGAATCACAAAAGTGTAAAAAAATATTTCTTTCCATTCCCCAGCGATCAGATTCTCGACCTAATATATCCGCCAGAGGTCATTGACCTTACCCCAGAACCTACAATTAAAAAAAATAAATAATTTTTATTTCCACTTACCCACTGGAGAAACCTGAAGCCCAACTGGAAACAAAATTGCGAACAGCCGACGGCGGTGGTGGTGGTGTCATCACTGCGCGGGAGCCGGACGCCGACTGACCGGACAGCACCGTGCCGTCCGGGTACCAGGCCGCGTGGTGGGGGTAAAGTGGTCAGATGCGAAAAAATAAAAAAAAATATTTTTTTTCCAACAACTCATTCGAGTTTGTCATTTTGCTGGGCCTCCGTTACCCGGAGTGGAAATATTTGTCAAAAAAAAATATTTTTTTATTAATTCTTAAGTGACCTTGACACTTAGTCTGGAATTGGAGTCACCAGCGTTATTTTACTGGCAAAAGTTAGCTCGTCTAAAAGTTTTTGAAACATTTTATCATCCATAGTGATGTTAGTGTCCCTTGAGTAAAATTTTGGATTATTCCTAAAGCAGCGTTTCATTTTTGTTAAAGTGGAAGTCTTGGACACCCTAACAGAATTATTTTGCTTGGCCAGCAAAAATTTTACTCTTAATAATTTTTCCCGCAAAGTTTCAGCCATAGCTGTGTCTCACAGTAAGGTTTGTATAAAACTGAAACACTCAGTTAATTGTAGCACCTTAGCTGGAAGTAGTGGTGGAACAGGGCTGTAGTGGTGGTGGTAAAGCGGTCTGGTGTTGCTATGTCTGGAAACAGTTTGCTGCGAACTGCCCAAGTATTAACACGTACTGTGTGGAAAAATAACAGCGTGAATTGTACAAAAATTAAGTCCAAGAAATATTTATTGTAAGACTAATAAAGAGGTATATCTAAAAAAGAAAAAATAATTTTGTACAAGATGGGCATGGTTCAGTTTTGCAGCTAAGTCTAAAACCCACCAGTGTAGAATAAAATTTAATCATGAGAGTAAAATATTTAAAAACATTTGCGAAAATATTAGTAGACTTGTAGAGCTAATTAAAAATTAATTTTGTAGCAAACAGGTAGAGATATATTTTGCTAAGTCATATAATAAGAGAGAATGATGTAAAAAATTAAAATTATACTCACAGAAAGTCCGGTAGCGTTGAGTCGCAGCGTGTACCTTGTGTTGAGGAAAACGGCAGGCGAGTAACTGACTTGTATCGAGAGAGAGCCAAGACGGCAGACATGGGTTGGTTACATAAGTGTTACGTAATCCGCAAGCGACACTGGAGACAAAATTTAATTTTGTTCTCAACCAACACTGCCTGTAGGCCGCGCTGTCAGTGGCATTGGCTGACTATCCATTGTGGCACTTTACCGCTGTCACGTATTGTATAATGAGATCCGGCTAGTTATGTATTCAGGCGTAGCTCTTGGGGATTGTCCAATGCCGCAAACAAGTACGTGTCGAGGTCCGTACGTGCCGAGGTCCGGCTGTTTACGTAAGAAGGTCCGGTTCCCCCACTCCTGGCCGGCCCACCTTGGCCCTTTCCGCCTAACCATCGTCGCAGTTGTCTTCGAACAGACCAGCTGGTTGTTCGGAGCGCAGTCCTATAGGATTCGCAATGTAATGTTGGCGCCGCATTATATTGGGAATTCTTTTCTAGTCTAAGGCATGGCATGTGTAGTGTTAGGAAATAATTTTATTTTGTGCTTGCTGCTTGGTGTCGGTTGTGATTTAATGAAAGTGTTGTGCAGTGAAAAATATTTGTGTGTGCTAATGTTTCCACAGGTTGGTGTTAGTCTAAGTCTTGTGTTTAGAAAAATATTTCTTTGTATTAACCTTCCACAGGTTGCCCCCAAAATTAGTTTTTATAAATTTTGTGGCTTCCTTAGCCTATGTAAATAGTTATACTGTTAGGTTTGAGGCTTAGAAGCCTCCGTAAAATTAAATTTTTTTCGAGGCTTAGCATGCCTCAAGAATTATTTTTTACCAACAATAGTATGACACTTTACGAGCCTCGGGGTTGGCCCCTTGGTATTCACCGTTAGGCCTTGTGCCATCGGCGCTGCTGGACCTCATCACTCGTCACTGGCAACATACGGGTGGTTGGCATCCTTCAGCACAAAGTGTCGGCCCTGACACTGACCGGTACGCTAGGCTTTATGTCAGTGCTTTGCATTAGATTTTATGTCAGTGTACTGGTTAAGATGGGGCCCAGGTCATGATTAGCATGACCTTATGATTCCCGTTAGGGGAACCAAAATTATTTAGCATGTTTCCCTTGTGGAAACTCAAAATTAAGTAAAAATTATTTATTTTTTGTAACATCAATCCCCCTATGTTTAAGTTTTTGTGCTGTAAAATATTTCTTTGTACTAATCTCCCACAGGTTGTCCCTAAGATAAATATTTTTTAAAATTCGTATCTTGGAGGATTAGCCTCTGTAAATTGGCAGTTAAAGTGTTAGGTTTGAGGCTTAGAAGCCTCCATAAAATAATTTCTTTTTGAGGCTTAGCATGCCTCAATAATTATTTTTTTAACAACAGTAGTATGGCGCTTAACGAGCCTGGGGGTAGGCCCCTGGGGATCGACCCCTAGGCCGCCCGTGCCAGGGACGCTGCTGGGCCTCATCACTCGTCACTGGCAACATACGGGTGGTTGGCACCCTTCAGCACGAAGCGCCGGGTCCTAACACTGTCCGGTACGTTAGGCTTTATGTCAGTTTATCGGTTAAGATGGGGCCCAGGTCATGATTAGCATGACCTTATGATTCCCGCTAGGGGAACCAAAATTATTGTAGCATGTTTCCCTTATCTAAACTCAAAATTAAGTAAAATTATTTTTTATTTTTCACCTCCCCCTAAGTTGTGAGATTCCCCCGAGGCCTTTGACCGCCGGCGGTCTTAGGCCTCGGGGGAATTTCTTTTTAATTCTTGGATGACCTTGACCTACATTTGTGTGTGAATAAAAATAAAATTTTTTTGTTTCACATGTAATCTCAGTCAGCCAACACTTGGCGGATTTTTTGCCAGAGTCCTGAGAGCTCGCAGGACTTAGAGCGATATGCGTAGAAGCGTTGGTTGTCTGAGCTGTGATTAAAAAATTTTATTTTATGTTCACACATAAGTAAGGGTAGCAGCCATCCAAGAGTTAAAGTCCTAGGGGTAGGTGACCCCCCCCCCCGGGGGAGGGTCCAATCGGCCGACCCCCCCCCCGGGAGGGTCCAACCGGCCGAGCCCCCCCCCCCCCCCGGGGAGGTGAAGGTGCCAAGCCAGTAGTGTGAAATTGTTACTCCCAGAACAAGTTAAAATAGTAGTGCTAAATTGTTACCGCAGATACAAATTTATTGTATCTTCAAACTTCTAATAGAGCTTAACACATTTAAATGTTGCTACTTCAAGGTAGCACCGTTTTGGTGCTACCTTTGGTGTACTATTTTTACATGTCCAAATTTGCTTTAGGTTTTTAAATATTACTTTTATCTTCCTGTTTAATGTAAAACTACGAAATATGTTTATATATATATATATATATATATATATATATATATATATATATATATATATGAATTCTTAACTAAACCTTAGTTTTAACATTAAACCGTATTTGGAAACTTCTAATTGAGCTTAACACATTTAAATGTTGCTACTTCAAGGTAGCACCGTTTTGGTGCTACCTTTGGTGTACTATTTTTACATGTCCAAATTTGCTTTAGGTTTTTAAACATTACTCTTAACTACCTGTTTAATGTAAAACTACGAAATATGTTTATATATATATGAATTCTTAACCAAACCTTAGTTTTAACATTAAACCGTATTTGGAAACTTCTAATTGAGCTTAACACATTTAAATGTTGCTACTTCAAGGTAGCACCGTTTTGGTGCTACCTTTGGTGTACTATTTTTACATGTCCAAATTTGCTTTAGGTTTTTAAACATTACTTTTAACTACCTGTTTAATGTAAAACTACGAAATATGTTTATATATATATATATATATATATATATATATATATATATATATATATATATATATATATATGAATTCTTAACCAAACCTTAGTTTTAACATTAAACCGTATTTGGAAACTTCTAATTGAGCTTAACACATTTAAATGTTGCTACTTAAAGGTAGCACCGTTTTGGTGCTACCTTTGGTGTACTATTTTTTACATGTCCAATTTTGCTTTAGGTTTTTAAACAACAGTTTTAACTACCGGTTAAATGTAAAACTACGAAATATGTTTATATATGAGCCTCTGCTGACTCAGTGACAAGTACTTAGCTCCGTTCCTGACCATCATTAAGTGTACTGAGGCTTTAACTTAACAAAACCTTAGTTTTAACTTTAAAGGTAATTTGGAAACTTCCAATTTGGCTTAACCTATTTAAATGTTGCTACTTAAAGGTAGCACCATTTTGGTGCTACCTTTGGTGTACTATTTTCTACATGTGCAATTTTGCTTTAGGTTTTTAAACAACATTTTTAACTACTGGTTTAAATTTAAAGTACAAAATATGTTTATATATGAGCCTCTGTTGACTAAGAGACAAGTACTTGACCCCGTTCCTGTCCATCATTAAGTGTACTGAGGCTTTACGTTTTTAAACAAGATTTTTAACTACTGGTTTAATGTAAAACTACAAAATATGTTTATATACATGATAACTTAACAAAACCTTAGTTTGAACATTAAAGGTAATTTGGAAACTTCCAATTGAGCTTAACCCATTTAAATGTTGCTACTTAAAGGTAGCACCGTTTTAGTGCTACCTTTGGTGTACTATTTTTTACATGTCCAATTTTGCTTTAGGTTTTTAAACAACAGTTTTAACTACCGGTTAAATGTAAAACTACGAAATATGTTTATATATGAGCCTCTGCTGACTCAGTGACAAGTACTTAGCTCCGTTCCTGACCATCATTAAGTGTACTGAGGCTTTAACTTAACAAAACCTTAGTTTTAACTTTAAAGGTAATTTGGAAACTTCCAATTGGGCTTAACCTATTTAAATGTTGCTACTTAAAGGTAGCACCATTTTGGTGCTACCTTTGGTGTACTATTTTCTACATGTGCAATTTTGCTTTAGGTTTTTAAACAACATTTTTAACTACTGGTTTAAATTTAAAGTACAAAATATGTTTATATATGAGCCTCTGTTGACTAAGAGACAAGTACTTGAACCCGTTCCTGTCCATCATTAAGTGTACTGAGGCTTTACGTTTTTAAACAAGATTTTTAACTACTGGTTTAATGTAAAACTACAAAATATGTTTATATACATGATAACTTAACAAAACCTTAGTTTTAACATTAAAGGTAATTTGGAAACTTCCAATTGAGCTTAACCCATTTAAATGTTGCTACTTGAAGGTAGCACCGTTTTAGTGCTACCTTTGGTGTACTATTTTTTACATGTCCAATTTTGCTTTAGGTTTTTAAACAACAGTTTTAACTACCGGTTAAATGTAAAACTACGAAATATGTTTATATATGAGCCTCTTCTGACTCACAGACAAGTACTTGGCCCCGTTCCTGTCCATCATTGAGTGTACTGAGGCTTTATGTTTTTAAACAAGACTTTTAACTACTGGTTTAATGTAAAACTAGGAAATATGTTTATATATGAGCCTCTGCTGACTTAGTGACAAGTACTTGGCCCCGTTCCTGTCCATCATTAAGTGTACTGAGGCTTCAACTTAACAAAACCTTAGTTTTAACATTAAAGGTAATTTGGAAACTTCCAATTGGGCTTAACCTATTTAAATGTCGCTACTTAAAGGTAGCACCGTTCTGGTGCTACCTTTGGTGTACTTTTTTTACATGTCCAATTTTGCTTTAGGTTTTTAAACAACAGTTTTAACTACTGGTTTAAATTTAAAGTACAAAATATGTTTATATATGAGCCTCTGTTGACTAAGAGACAAGTACTTGACCCCGTTCCTGTCCATCATTAAGTGTACTGAGGCTTTACGTTTTTAAACAAGATTTTTAACTACTGGTTTAATGTAAAACTACAAAATATGTTTATATACATGATAACTTAACAAAACCTTAGTTTGAACATTAAAGGTAATTTGGAAACTTCCAATTGAGCTTAACCCATTTAAATGTTGCTACTTAAAGGTAGCACCGTTTTAGTGCTACCTTTGGTGTACTATTTTTTACATGTCCAATTTTGCTTTAGGTTTTTAAACAACAGTTTTAACTACCGGTTAAATGTAAAACTACGAAATATGTTTATATATGAGCCTCTGCTGACTCAGTGACAAGTACTTAGCTCCGTTCCTGACCATCATTAAGTGTACTGAGGCTTTAACTTAACAAAACCTTAGTTTTAACTTTAAAGGTAATTTGGAAACTTCCAATTGGGCTTAACCTATTTAAATGTTGCTACTTAAAGGTAGCACCATTTTGGTGCTACCTTTGGTGTACTATTTTCTACATGTGCAATTTTGCTTTAGGTTTTTAAACAACATTTTTAACTACTGGTTTAAATTTAAAGTACAAAATATGTTTATATATGAGCCTCTGTTGACTAAGAGACAAGTACTTGAACCCGTTCCTGTCCATCATTAAGTGTACTGAGGCTTTACGTTTTTAAACAAGATTTTTAACTACTGGTTTAATGTAAAACTACAAAATATGTTTATATACATGATAACTTAACAAAACCTTAGTTTTAACATTAAAGGTAATTTGGAAACTTCCAATTGAGCTTAACCCATTTAAATGTTGCTACTTGAAGGTAGCACCGTTTTAGTGCTACCTTTGGTGTACTATTTTTTACATGTCCAATTTTGCTTTAGGTTTTTAAACAACAGTTTTAACTACCGGTTAAATGTAAAACTACGAAATATGTTTATATATGAGCCTCTTCTGACTCACAGACAAGTACTTGGCCCCGTTCCTGTCCATCATTGAGTGTACTGAGGCTTTATGTTTTTAAACAAGACTTTTAACTACTGGTTTAATGTAAAACTAGGAAATATGTTTATATATGAGCCTCTGCTGACTTAGTGACAAGTACTTGGCCCCGTTCCTGTCCATCATTAAGTGTACTGAGGCTTCAACTTAACAAAACCTTAGTTTTAACATTAAAGGTAATTTGGAAACTTCCAATTGGGCTTAACCTATTTAAATGTCGCTACTTAAAGGTAGCACCGTTCTGGTGCTACCTTTGGTGTACTTTTTTTACATGTCCAATTTTGCTTTAGGTTTTTAAACAACAGTTTTAACTACCGGTTAAATGTAAAACTACGAAATATGTTTATTTATAAGCCTCTTCTGACTCAGAGACAAGTACTTGGCCCCATGCCCGTCCATCATTAAGTATACTGAGGCTTTATGTTTTTAAACAAGACTTTTAACTACTGGTTTAATGTAAAACTACGAAATATATTTATATAAGAGCCTCTGCTGACTCAGTGACAACTACTTGGCCCCGTTCCTGTCCATCATTAAATGTACTGAGGCCTTACGTTTTTAAACAAGACTTTTAACTACTGGTTTAATGTAAAATTACGAAATATGTTTATATATATGTATATGAGCCTGTGCTTGACGCAGAGACAGGTACTTGGTCTTGTTCCTGTCCCTAATTAAGTGTACTGAGGCTGTAGGTTTTTAAAAAAACACTTTTAACTTCAGGTTTAATGTAAAACTACGAAATATGTTTCTTATAAATGAAATCTTAACAAAACCTTAGTTTTAACATTGAAGTTAATTTGGTAACTTTTAATTGAGCTTAAACCATTTAAATGTTGCTAATTAAAGGTAGCACTGTTTCGGTGTTAAAGGTAGCACTGTTTCGGTGCTACCTATGGTGTACTATTTCTTCCTTGTCAATTTTGCTTAAAGTTTTTAAACAACACATTTAACTACATGTTTAAATTTAAAGTACGAAATATGTTTATATATGACCCTCTATTGACTCAGAGACAAGTACTTGACCCCGTTCTTGTCCATTATTAAGTGTACTGAGGCTTTACGTTTTTAAACAAGACTTTTAACTACTGGTTTAATGTAAATCTACGAAATATGTTTATATATGAGCCTCTGCTGATTCAGAGACAAGTACTTGGCCCCGTTCCTGTCCATTATTAAGTGTACTGAGGCTTTATGTCTTTAAACAAGACTTTAATGTAGTTTGACATTAAACTACTGGTTTAATGTAAAACTACAAAATATGTTTATATACATGATAACTTAACAAAACCTTAGTTTTAACATTAAAGTTAATTTTGTTTGTTATCTACTTGAATTATTAACAAAATTTTAGTTTTAACTTTAATGGTGATATAGGAATTTCTATTTCTTTGTTTTGCTAGATATTGTACTACCGTTTTTGTGCTACCTTTAATGTACTATTCAATAGCGTTTTTATGTGTAAATTTTAACATAATTAGTTTTATATTTGATTTTATTATTGTTTGGAACACTTGTTATGTGTTGTAGTCAAGCAAGTCTTATTTTGGTATAAAAAATAATAATCTTTAGCACATGTATGTAAAGCTAATTTTTTAAGTTCAATTTATTAAATAAAAATAAATGTGGCATTAATGTAAAATATATTAAAAAATCAGTTAAATAAAATTCTACAGGAAATTGTCAACAAATTTAAAATGTATCATATTACTGTTAAATGTGCAGTAATTCCCTTCATTTTTGCATGCCCAGTTGCGCTTCATCATTTATGAAAGTGGTTTGTTGAGTGTGCCCTTATAATTGACATCCGCAAAAAAAACTTGTTCAAATTTAACATACAATCGTGTATGCGCAGTAGTACTTGTCTACTGCCCATGCGCAGAAGGTTTCCACCACTCTTTGTCGGGTATATAAGCAGCTCGGTTAACCATGCATTTCATTGTTTGGCGAACTTTTGCCAAGTGAACATCTTATTCACAACTTCGGTTATTCCGGATATTTAAAAGGTGTATGCTATTTTTGTTACATTTGACTTCAATATGTCTGAACTGCAGTGTTACATGTTTGATAGTAAACCTGTAGCTGTATTATTTGATCGTGAAAATAATCCATGGTTTAAGGCTAATGATGTATCAGAAATTCTAGAATATAAAAGACCGCGAAAAGCAATAAATGATCTAGTTAAGGAAAAATATAAAAAGTTATTTAAAGATATTGATGGAAACAGTTTAGTGCTACCCTCTAACTTTCAAAAAAGTACCGTATTCATCAATGAACCAGGTTTATATTCCTTAATTTTATCGTCTAAGATGAAATTAGCTAAGCGCTTTCAAGATTGGGTGTTTGAAGAAATACTACCATCAATTCGCAAGTATGGAGAGTATAAACTAAAAAGAGAAAACCTTAAGTTGACTCACTCCTTACGTAAAGCGTTGTCAAATAATCAGAAACTAATTGAAACGTTAATTGATCAAATACCTAAAGTTGCTGTTATACCTGATGATATGGATTTAAAACATATCTTTTGTGTATTGGAAAAGGACACATACTATGAAAAGTATGGAGTAATGGAGTACAAGTGCATTCGTACAGAGAGGAGACGATATAAAAGAGCACTGAAAAGAGCAAAGGAAGATGGTTTTGTACCAAGTTTTACAAGATATCCTGTACCAAACAGTATAAATATCTTTAATAAAGCTAAGGAGGTTATGAATACTTATGGTATGCATTACGAATGTTCTTTGAATAACATACTGACCCCCCATAATTTTGTAAATATTGTAAAAATTATTCTTAATGAATAAACTGTATGAATGTATGTATGAATGTGGGACTTATTAGATTGAGAAGTTAAGGTATTAACTTTAGCTACTCATTTGAAAAGTCTGGTGTGAATGAAGGTCACTGGCGCGGTTGACTAAAAGACCCGTAAACCATGTGTGTGTGTGTGTGTGTGTGTGTGTGTGTGTGTGTGTGTGTGTGTGTGTGTGTGTGTGTGTGTGTGTTCTGACAAATAAGCCGGAGTGAGATCCGGCATATGGATGCACACCGGCACAGTGAGATCCGTTTGCGCAGTGAGATCCACCCCCCCGGATCTCGTTGCGCCAAAGCCTGTGATTCGTCCTCCTGAGGTCGTCAGGATCACGGAAATAGCCGGAACAGCTCGAAACAAGCCGATAGCAATCGGACCTCACTTTGATGGATTTTTCTATAGTGTGCGTGTGTATAAGCTTCCATGAAATGACACCACGTCGCGCTAGCGTCGACTATACACAAACGGATCTCACTGTGACCGTGTGCATGGATACACACATTTACTATTTTTCGGTCACAATGAGATCCGGTTTTTTACAAACGGATCTCACTGTGGCCGTGTGCATGGATACACACATTTACTATTTTACGGTCACACTGAGATCCGGTTTTAACGGCGCAGTGGAGCGGCGGCGGTGGTCGGAGTCAGCCTGGTGGGTTCACTCGGCTGCCTCCATTTGACCAAATTCTTGATTTACTTTTAACTCATATTATGCCCACTAAGTTAATTTTTTTTATGAATGTAACTTTCTAATTACTAAATGCCTCATCTAAATTTTTTATCTTGGCTTTAAACTTAAATTACAGTATATACTATATATAGCCTATATACAGTAGGACTACATATATTAATTCCATCATATATATATAAATATTCTTTTTATCAATAGCTACTTTTCCTTCTCTTTACCTAAATTACGTGTAATAGTTTTATTTCATTTTCATCAATTGACTAATTAATTTTATTAATGGAATCATCCAATAAGGTTTTATTAGTGGACAAGGACTAGGTACCTTCTCTATAGTTCGTCAAAATGACGCCCAAAGATATTCAGATACGTTTTATTTGTTGAAAAATGTAATCAAAACGTTCATGTTTCAACTATATGATAGGGCTAAAAATTTATCCAGCAATAATATTTACAATAGAAATAATAGGTGTCCCAACTCAATAATTTTGATTCCATAAGTTAAACATGGTAACTTTGAAGACATGTTGGGGAAGAACCCTCTGGAGGAATCTGGATTAAATCTATTCACTTGTCCTTTATAAAACCTTCAGAATCAGTGTACTCTAAGATTAGTTTCAGAGGTCAAATTTATCTTTATACTATTTCATCTAAGGGATGTTATCTCAAAATGGAGTATAATTTATCTCAAAATGTAGATAAAAGTTAAGACTTAAAAGAAATCCGTAAATAAAGCAAAAGTCTTAGTCGGCCTATAGCTTGAAACAAGGAAGAAGTCATGAAGGTCTTCAGTGAATCTTAGATATGTATTTTAACAGAATTATGTCTGCTTTAATTAGTATTAGAAAACAAATCATTGGTTTCAGTTGCATTAATTTGTTGTGTAGGGTTATTTTAAGAAAATAACAATAATATTAAATCTATTTAATACCTAAAGAGAAATGTAAGAGATATTATTATTTCTCGTATATTATTAAAAACCAGGTATTTTTTAACAAATACATTTTGTTTACGGTTCATAATTTATCTTGGCAAATTTCCACGGGAAAAAAATTTAATGTGCGAATATAATTTAGAGAGAGAAATATAATTATGA
Source organism: Neoaliturus tenellus (assembly GCA_030545055.2). Classification (NCBI taxonomy): domain Eukaryota; kingdom Metazoa; phylum Arthropoda; class Insecta; order Hemiptera; family Cicadellidae; genus Neoaliturus; species Neoaliturus tenellus. Next base: position 153,827,494 of record CM061533.1, on the reverse strand, counting down.
GAAATATAATTTATACTATTGAGGGACAACCGATAGTTCAAAATGAAGGAAAGTTCTTTTAAATGATCTTAAATTAATGATTTCCCAAAACTGTCCATTTAAAGAACGGAATACAACACACAAAACTCCATAACTCTTGGCCTAAACGAGAAAAAAGTCAATTAGGATTAGACCATGTTGATTTGACTCCGACCACCTTAAAAATATTAATATTTGTGTGATTTCCTTATATTATATTTTTACAATGATTGATAACAGCCGAAAACGAGACTAAATTTAAGCCCTCTTCCATGATACTTGTAAGACAATAGTGAGAATCCTATAGTTTCTGAATTGCTGATGGCTTTCCCATTACACAAAAAATTGACCTTTTATTATTTTTTAGGAATTATCTTCGTCTATATACTAGAAAACCCGTTATGCTCCGCAGCATTGACATTGGATACAAATAGTAAAACAAATATAAATGGAATATAAATGCAATAATATATCGTCTACCTTTTACAACATTTCTTTACAAACAACATTAGCTGTACGTCGTCCTTTTGGTTTTATTTATACTTTTACGGTATATCAAATGATTTTCCCCTTTAAGGCGACGTAAAACTGGCCGTGGCTGAAAACAGGTTCCGGAAATAATACTCCGGTTTAGAGTGTCTATCTATCGTTTGTCCCTGTTTTTTGTTTATTGTTAAACAAAAAGCGACCTTTATAGGGATTATAGGGAACTGTCTATGCTAAAATGGGACTGTAGAATCTGAGGGCGAGAGATCAATGCGGGATAGCAGTACTCGTTGTCCAATATTTTTACCCTTATTATTTCTAAGTCTAAACTATTTTCGGACATTTTCTTTACAATTAGCCTTGTACCATTTAGGAGACCTGCTCTATAGCTCAAATTTCTTAGCAGAATGATCACGGTGCCTTCTTTTAAGATTAATTTATGCGATGGTAACCGGTCATCTCAAAGCTGTTCAGGAATTCCGTGGGAAATGGTACCACCTTACTGTCATCCTCTGATAGGCTAAGAGTGAATTTACACTGGTGTGCGTTTTTGTTGGACTTGGAATTCGATATAAAATCCTTTTATAAATTTCATCACGGTGATAATTTTTTGTGCTACAATGGCACATTTTGAATAATAAGGTGGAACATCTGTGTCTGGTGTTTGCCATTGTTGTCTGGTGTTTGGTAGCACGAGACGTGAGACAGCCTGCCAGAATTTGTTCTAAATATGGGCAAATTGGCTCTATCTTGTGCAACATGGAGTGGATTAATCATTTTAGTGATATATAGTAAAATCAATACTAAGGTCTAAAAGGTCTTCATTTCAAATTCAGGCTGTTAAACGACCCATATATAGCACAAATCCTGGCGGTCTGTCTCACGTCTCGTGCAACCAACTTAACTTAGTCTGCCTCTAGTGCAATCTACCATAAAATAAATGTATTAATAGAGAAATAAACAAGTAAATTAAAAATTGACATTTAAATTTATTAATATAGGTAAAAACTAATGCACTCCCATAAACTTTGCATAGAAAAACCATGGAAGATCTAAACAAAAGAATCAATTGTGGTTGTAGTAATATGTTTGTAATAACTGTATCCTATATATGCCAGATAAAAGAAAGTAAAATAAAAATATATTTATTTAAAATATGAATAAAACATATTTATCTTCTTCAAATTTAAAACAAATCGTTAGAGGAGAAATATAAGCCTACGCCTGGTTTATAAATAGCAGCTCATGGTCTGAAAGCTAATTTACACTACCTTTGTAAACAAATATTGAAAACACTTCCATTTCCCAAACATGTGGCAAGGGAGGTTTGAGAATTCCGTTTTTCAATTGAGGAAGGTTTGAGGCCGGGTTGAGGAAGGTCTGAGGCCGGTTTGAGGACGGTTAGAGGTGAGGAAGGTTTGAGGGAGGTTTGTGAATTCCGCCCTTAGAGTGTGGAATTTATTGACTATATTTTGGAATGTTAATCCTTAAATACACATTTCAAACAATTTTCTAGCTTTAGTTCCACTTATGTATTCTTAATCTACATAAGTTTCTGATTCCAACGGTATAAAAATATTTGGTATATTGAATATTATAAAAGTATAAATAATATTAAAACAAATAATTTTTGAAAAGTGACATGAAAAGTTTCTAAGCGAGAAAATTTTTTATTTTTGGGCTAGGTAAAAACTTTCAGCAGCAAAGTTCCAGATTATGAGGTGATCTAAAAAGTTTACATTTAAATTTTCTTCGTAATATTTTTAGTTTGTCTAATAATCGAGCTCAAAGCAGTCGTTAAGGGGTTTTCTCCCGCTGCCACACTGGTGGTTATGCAACACCATGCTTATGCTGCATCGCTATACAAAACGTTTAATCGGGTGCGTTAATTATTATCTGGCATGTTTATTTAACGGAAATAGCTAAATTAATAATAAATTTGTACAGAGGATAAGTAAAAACACTCTACATTGTAAGAAAGGGTTCATAAAATGGTTTAGACATGATTCCGGACATTGAAAATGAAGACGCCATTCTCCGAAATTCTCAGCAACCCGCCACGGACATGTTTTCACATTTTTCCGAGAAAATTATTCGCTTTAAAAATAAATGTTAAATGTAAAGATTAAAATTAATTGTATTATCTACAACTTTGTCGCTTGAAGTTTTTTTCTTTGCCAACGAATAAAAAAGGTTTACGCTTAGTAACTTTTTCCTGTTCTAGTTGTCTATTGATGTACGATTTTTGATCATAGAGTTTTCTAGTTTAAATTTAATGGCTAAGATATTTACACAGTCACAATCAGCAAAACTTTTTCTTTAAAAACATATATGTTTCAATGAATTTGCAAACAGCAGAGAAGCGTACAAGTGAGCGCGCGCACAATAGCATCGTTACATTTTAAGGCTTAAAAGTTAGAGTATTTTATCCAACAATAATAATTTCCTTAGTTTATTAAAACTCATTGCAATAGGCCTAGTTAAAAATCATCGTCCAAAAAATCTAGGAGTTCGGTGCACTCCCGATTAACTCGAGCAATTTGAGTTAGCAATGAGGTTCTTTGCGATGCTCATTTGTGTTTTTGCCTGATCTTCATAACACGAGTTGCGGTTTATAGTTCGAGTTTTGCCTTGCGTGAGCGTTCTAGGTGTATTTATAGAGTTCTATGGAAAAACTAACACAACACTTAATTAATAAATGTAAATATTTTATACATATATTTTTTAAGTTACATGTACTAGAATTTACTAATTAATTTCTTAAAACTAAACATAAATAAAATACTACTGCAACAATAAAGTAACAACTACAACAAGTAAAGACAAGTAGTGAGCAGGCTATTTAAGTTAGTTACAATAGAAACTACGAAAATGCATGAGTAAAATGGCACGTACCAGATGGGAAACTGAAAACTAAGAATTTTTAACCAAGGAAACGGCGGAAAGGTGGTTGAAATGGCGAAAACCAACAGGAGGCAAATTTTCCTATCTTTGTAGCACTCTATATCTTGGTTAACCTCGTTGTTCTAGCCTTAATATAAACTACAGAAAAACCACGACACACTTAAGCTTCCTTTATTATAAATAATTATAGAAACTTGCACAAGAAGGACTATGGATCACAGAATAATATACCACACTGACATGTCACAAATAGGCATACTATGTGAGGCTATTGACACTAATTAATGCGAAAAATATCAACAGGCAGACGAAATGAAGAGGGCAATGGCAGACTCTCATTCCACCCCAACCTCCTTCTTGAGCTCTCATCACTGGCTGGCCGAGGGCGCCCCGCGCCCTGCCGTGTGGACCATGAGTTCCATTTTGTTGTTGTATAATTCAGTCTTATGCTCGGTAATATCGTCGATTATCCTAGTTCAAGAATGACCCTGATTAAATTGTATTAATATAAATTATTGTTTTGTTTACTTAAGACGAAGTTTAAAGCTGTTACGAGTCATCTTTGAAACAATTTTACTTTTTGTTGTTCGTATTCAGAGAAAAATGAGCCTGTTTTGGAAGTAGTGGGTGCCAAATAATCTCTACGCACGGTCATGTATTTATGTATCACTATGGCCATAGTCACTTGAATCGCGTGTTCTGCTATTAACTTTAGTAAGATTTTTTTCAATAGTGTACAATTTCAATCAATTGTACAATTTTAAACTCATAAAAAAGCAAAATTATTAATTTTTCACAAAAAACTTTAAGATTTCATTTTGTTTACAGTCATTCATACAACAGGATTTATTATTAATTATTAGTAAGAATAACAAATTTAATTAAATTTGTGGTTGAAAATAATGAAGAAACACAATCGTGGTTCAAATAAAAAAGTTTACACTTTGAAACGCTTCTTACTATAGGAAATAAAAAAAAAAAAAAATTGTATACTATCTGTTATCCGGCATGCTTTGTTATCCCAACCTGAGAATCATTGCCGTTTAGGTGATCTTCTACGGTAACTTAAGTCATTAACACCTCCTAAATGTGGACCTCTAGTTTTTGTTATAACGAATCTTTCTTCAATACTTAAAAAATGAAACTTACCCTAATACTTTAAATGAGAATGTATGTTTATAGAATTAATTGCAAAGAAACATTTATTTCTATACGTTGCGTTCATTAAAAATAGGATAAAATACGCCAAAAAAACATTACATGGGTACGTTTATGACTGTCCTAAAGCTTGTAACATACCACGCAAATGGGGAAAAAATATGTCCGTCTCCTCGTTCTAAGCTACCTCACCACCAATTATCAGCCAAATCAGTTCAGCCGTTTTAAAACTCAATACAGTGTAACCAACACGAATTTCTTTTATATCCTATCTATATCTATAAAAGAGGAAGTATATATATATATATATATATATATATATATATATATATATATATATATATATATATATGTTTGTTGCCTATAGACTCCGAAACCGCTCAACAGATTGCAACGAAACTTTCAGGCATTAGTAAGCATTATTCGAGGATGGTTTGTGTGAAGTTTGGTGCAAATCTGTCCAAAGGGCTCTGACCCAGAGGGCATACAATGGTGCAGTGTCAGGTTTTAGAAATTTAGTGTTTACAAAATGAACTGCTGTAATTAAAAAATTTGAAAGTTTCATTCAAGCAGATGCTTATAATCATATAAGTAACCAGGTGTGAGGTATAATGTTGATGTTTGTGTTGTCTTTATGACTCCGCCCTACGGAAGCTCAAAATTACACTTAAAAGCCTACAGGTGGTGAAATTTGACATAGTCGATTCTCTTTGTCATAGGTGCACCATAGGTCCATTGGTTTTGCAAATATAGTTTTTTAAGCTCTTTAGGGCTCCACCCCACTGGACTTCAGAATTACTTTAGGGCCACCGGGGTTGAAATTTGATGGACGATGCTCTTTACCCATAGGTACTAACTAAGAAACGATTTTGCAAATATAGTTTTTTAAGCACGTTAGGGCTCCGCCTCACTGGACATTGAAATTACTTTAACACCTCCGGAGCTGAAATTTGACATGGACGATTCTCTTTGCTAATAGGTACTCACTAGGAAACGGTTTTGCAAATATAGTTTTTTAAGCTCTTTAGGGCTCCACCCCACTGGACTTCAAAATTACTTTAGGGAAACCGGGGTTAAAATTTGATGGACGATGCTCTTTACCCATAGGTACTCACTAAGAAACGATTTTGCAAATATAGTTTTTTAAGCACTTTAGGGCTCCGCCTCACTGGACATTGAAATTACTTTAGGACCTCCGGAGCTGAAATTTTACATGGACGATTCTCTGCTCATAGGTACTCACTAGGAAACGGTTTTGCAAATATAGTTTTTTAAGCTCTTTAGGGCTCCACCCCACTGGACTTAAAAATTACTTTATGGCCACCGGGGTTGAAATTTGATGGACGATGCTCTTTACCCATAGGTACTCACTAAGAAACAATTTTGCAAATATAGTTTTTGAAGCTTTTTAGGGCTCTGCCCAATTGGACTTCAAAATTGCTTCAGGGCCACCAGGGTTGAAATTTAACATGGACGTGCCTCTTTGCTCATAGGTAATCACCAAGAAACGATTTTGCAAATATAGTTTTTTAAGTTCTTTAGGGCTCCGCCCCTCTGGGCTTCAAAATTACTTTATTGCCACCGGGGTTGAAATTTGACAGACGATTCTCTTTACTCTAAGTGCTTACTAAGAAACAGTTTTGCAAATATATTTTTTTAAGATCTTTAGAGCTCCGCCCCACTGGACTTTAAAATCACTTTAGGGCCGGGGTTGAAATTATATGGACGATTCTTTTTGTTCATAGGTGCTCACTAAGAATCGGTTTTGCACATATAGTTTTTAAGCACTTTAGGGCTCCGCCCCACTGGACTTTAAAATTACTTTAGGGTCACCGGGGTTGAAATTTGATGTACTATTCTTTTTGTTCATAGCTACTCACTAGGGAACGGTTTTGCAAATATAATTTTTAAGCTCTTTAGGGCTCCGCCCCACTGGACTTTAAATTACTTTAGGGCCACCATGGTTGAAATTTTACTTTAACTTGCCTCTTTGCTCATAGGTACTCACCAAGAATGGTTTTGCAAATATATTTTTTTAGTAGGGCTGTGCTGCACTGGACTTTAAAATTAATTTAGGGTCTCCGGGGTTGAAATTTGACATGGACGTGCCTCTTTGCTCATAGGTGCTCTTGCATTTGCAATTACGATCAATAAGATACAAGGAAAACTGTGACTATTCTGGGTTTAAATTTGCAAAATGCCTGTTTATCCTTTGGCCTTACAGTAATATTAATATACTTACTTTCTATACCATTGACTTTTTTTGTTATATTAAAATAGCTTTATTTATGTAAACAACTTAATTTGAGCGCAGCAACGCGCGCCGGGTAACTGCTAGTACTATAATACGAATAATATCTGGAGGGATGTGTGTTCCACGATCTCGAAATCTAGCGGGTAGATTTCGTTTAAACTTTGCATTTAAGAGTGTTTTGGCCAAAAATAAGTTTAGAAAAGGCCTCAAACCCAAAAAATCTAATTTTGTCTAAATTTAGGTTTAAAAATCGTAATTTTTAACATTGGTCTTATGGGTTGCTATTTTGGTAGCGAAATAACAACGAAAGGTATACAAAAATAAAGGAACATTAATGTTAAGCAGACTTTTTGAAACAGCTGTTAACAGTGAAGAGGTATAGTTGGTTGTTGGGGGAAATTTAATAGCTTTATTACCGTGACACTATATCAAAACTAAATTAAAACCAACAAGCAAGGCTCGGTTAACCTGGTACTAGAGTATGATTCAAACTACTTGTATGTTACCAGTTACTGTTCATTCACAACATTCTTTTGTATACATGTTAAAGTTTCAACTTATTATTAAATTTGTTTTTATACAGTTCTATAAAAATATTTTGTAGATAAAAAACATTGGAACTTGCAAGGCCACTGACTCAGAGTACTAAAGCGTAGGAAACAATTACAGTAGAATAGGCCGAACTTTCTTTTAGGTTAAATAAGTATTGCTGGACAACCGTTTAGGTCGAGTCGTTTTCGCACCCATTCGGGACAAATACATACACGCATTTTACTTTATAAATATAGATTAAACGTTTAGTACACTATACGATACGGCACACCAAGCAATATGACTTATATTTCTTAACAGAGCTGCGTAATCACTATACTATTAATCTGCAAAACTAAAATACCATAATGTATCAATTTGTTCTTACAGTATATTAAATTACGCATGCAAACCGTAAAGGATCTCACTTCGACCGCAACCAGATAGAGTGTGTGTAAACACCAGCGAGGCGGTCGAACAATAATCGGGGAGTTGCAGACGGATCTCAGTGTGACCGTGGTAGTTAAAGTGTGTATAGCCAAGGTCAAAATGGACCTCACTGTGACCTTACATACCGGATCTCACTTTGACCGCAAAAAACGTATGGTTAAATTTGAAGTTATAACAAATCTGACGAGACTGGCGTATTGTACAAACTACAGGGAAGAAAAGTGTCACTTATTTTATTTAAAAAACCACTCCTTCTAGTGGATCTCATTCCGCTGGATTTTTACATGGATCTCGTTGCGACTTATATGCGCGTATAGGTGTGTGTGTGTGTGTGTGTGTGTGTGTGTGTGTGTTTGTGTGTGAATGTGTGGAAAACGACGTACACCCACCTCCTCGCGGTGTTTTCTGGGTAACGCTAAGAGGTGTACAACCAATGTATTGTAAACCACATGAATTAATCTATTTGTATTTTTTAAATATACATTCATAGGTATATACAATAATAACATTGATTTAAATTAAACAAATTTAAAAGCATTTTAAATGCATACAATTTATAATTGTTGTCGCAAAAACACCTCGTGCTTTACTAAAAATAGATGAAAACGATATAATGTATGTATAAAATATATATATACAAATATGAGTCTTTTAATAAATGGAGCTAGAAAAAATAAAGATAGCATTAAATTAGTGTTATCATAAAATTTGTTTATAGAACAATAAGTTTTTCTTCATAATTATATGTTAATATATACAAAAAATGTCGAACCTGATTCCCTTATAGAAATAATGAATAACAATCGCAATAAACACTTATCTTTAAGATACAAATGAGGGTAGCACTGAATCAGTGGTACCTTTAAATAATGTGAAAAGCCTTTTATTTGGGAAAAAATTATACATTTGCCTAAATAATACAATTTACATGTTTTCCTTCAAACTAACTTTTTAACACGCCGATTTTGAACCATAAAAATGTTTTATATACTGGTTTTAAGACCTATATTTAGGTAACACTAAATTAGAGCTACCATTAAGTTAATAAAATAGCTACATACATTTATAATTATATTTTATTATTTAATTATTAAATATATTTAATTTATTCAATATTTATTTGACTGACTTTTTCACAGTAAAAATAAGTAAAAAAACACAAAATCTGAAACAAATCAGTCATTTTAATTTTAATGTAAAATAATAAAAGCTCAAAACTTAATACATTTTTCAAAATTAAACAAACTATCGGTGTTATCTTGAAATATTTATAGAAATTATAATATAGTATGTTTTTATTAATTTAAACTAAATTGAATTCATCCTTATTCTACACATAACGGTAAAACCATTCATTCTGAACCTTAATGCTTAGAACTATGACATATTGTCTTTATTTCAAGATACAGCTCAACCTTTCATTCTAAATCTTGTTACTTTTTTAAATAATATAATAAAAATATAAAACACATTAACTTTTAGCGAATTTACCAATAGGGAATACGCTATCACAATATTAGTCATGATAAGACCTAAGCCCGGGACCATGATACTTTTTCATTTTGAGATCTCTAGAAGCCAAAAACACCGTTTGTTCAATTTGATATATATATGTATGTATGTATGTATGTATGTATGTGTCCATGAACACGATAACTTTTGATTGGAACCTTAAATTGAATTTATCCTTATTCTACACATAACGGTAAAACCATTCATTCTGAACCTTAATGCTTAGAGCTCTGACATATTGTCTTTATTTCAAGACACATTTAAACCTTTCATTATAAATCCTGTTAATTTTTTTAAATAATATTATAAAATATATAAAACACATTAACTTTTAGCGAATTTACCAATAGGGAATACGCTATCACGGTATTAGTCATGATAAGACCTAAGCCCGGGGCCATGATACTTTTTCATTTTGAGATCTCTAGAAGCCAAGAAAACACCGTTTGTTCAATTTGATATATATATATGTATATATGTATGTATGTATGTATGTGTCTATGAACACGATAAATTTTGAATGGAACCTCTGATTTTAATAAAATTTGGTACAAGGGTGTAAGCCAGCATCTACTTTAAATTGAGTTTGCGAACCATAGTGATCGGATCCTGGGAACGAGGTTTTATGGGGTTTCTAAAGGGTTAAAATTGGGCTTTTGGTTTTTCTATTTTTATTTATAAAATTATTCAACAATTTTAACGTTAACCATTTAAAAGAGCTTAAAAACAAACAATCTAGTATTTTGAATTTTTACCTAACTTAAATGGTTATTCAGAAAATCCAAACACTATGTTTTCCATGTTATTCTTATGGGAAATCAACAAAACCTTTTATCTTGATTATTTATTGAAATATCTTGATAAACTTGGTATGTACATTAATTAGGAAGCGTTTAACTTATATCTGCTTATAAAACGCATATGGCGGCAAACCTACGTACTCAGCCATATGGGACGGCACAAGGTGCAAGTACAGACTAGAAACCTGGAGGTTTATAGTCCGCCTTTTATGAGTTTTAAAAATGGGGAGGGGGAAGGAATAAGGATGGGGAAGGAATAGGGTGTAGGGTGGGGGAAGGAATAGGATGTAGGGTGGGGGAAGGGTAGTTTGGTTATTAAACCACTTGCGCTGTAAAATAACCTCCAACATCCACACCTTGTTCGTAGCACTCCTTTATTGTTTGTGCCCACTGCCGCATGCGGTCTCTATCATTTGGTGTTACAAGAAAAGAATTACAATCATCATACAATATAAAGGAGCCGATTCGTACGTAAGATCCTGAGTCCAACCATTTATGAGCTTCAGACATGAATTTATCTATTGTTTCGAAAGGGGATTGTGGATCAATTGCTATAACTTTGAGTTCTTCATTAATTTCAACGGTATAATCATCATCTTCATCATCATCATCTTCACTGTCACTGTCGTTATTTAAAGTGTCTTCAGGTTGTTCAAAAACATCAGAAATTTCGGAGGAATTGAAATTTTCATTGAGACGAGGAGGCATTTTGAAGCAAGTAATATTGTAAACAGCAGAGACGAAACAACAAGAGTGGCTTGTAGAAGCGGAATGAAAAAGTGAACAACGCTCGCTCAGCTTTTATAACGGTATGCTAATTAGAGGGGTAACAGCTAGCTAGCCGTGACCGATTATTGACCCGGGAGGTTGGGGGGGGGGGGGAAAGAAGGAGAGGGGGTATTTATGTTTGTGAGGGGGTAACAATAGTTTTTTTTTTTAATAAATAGGTTTATGTATTTGGTCGTAGCTTTATTTAGCCTAGGAAATAACTTAATATAGAAATTTTAGCTTTTCTCGTCTTATTTACAATTGGAGAGTTAAATTGTATGTTCGGAATAATGATTTAAGTTCCAGAAATAGTATATTGTCTGCTTTATAAGTAGAGTAAAAAGGATTACATTCAATTTAAACAAAGAAAAGTGAATGATAATAGCACAAATTTGTTTGTAAAAAGAAGTGTTTCCACTTTAAATTTAATAAAATGAAAATTTAAAGGGAAACGATTAAGGGGTAAGCTGAGATTACAGAATAAAGACTATATCCCATGATTATATGCATTCATTTTCCAAAAATTGCTGTCTAAATTCCCACATGTAGACTAAATTTAATGTAAATACACAATAAAACAATAAGATAATTGAATTAATATATTTTATTTAAAGATGGCATCAAAATAATGCTACCTTAATGTAACTATAAATATAATACCCCCGTCGCAGCAGACCTGCTTACTCAGCAAATTTCCAATAGAATTTTGATATATTTTGTATTTTCTCATAAAATCCATGGGGGTTTAAAGTATATAGGTTTGCCACCATATGGGTTTTGTTGGTAAATATAAGTTAAACCCTACCTAGTGAATGTACATACCAAATTTAATCATGTTATGGTGTTCTTTTTAATTTTTTCATAAAACCCATATGGCTGAGTACGTAGGTTTGCCGCCATATGCGTTTTATAAGCAGATATAAGTTAAACGCTTCCTAATTAATGTACATACCAAGTTTATCAAGATATTTCAATAAATAATCAAGATAAAAGGTTTTGTTGATTTCCCATAAGAATAACATGGAAAACATAGTGTTTGGATTTTCTGAATAACCATTTAAGTTAGGTAAAAATTCAAAATACTAGATTGTTTGTTTTTAAGCTCTTTTAAATGGTTAACGTTAAAATTGTTGAATAATTTTATAAATAAAAATAGAAAAACCAAAAGCCCAATTTTAACCCTTTAGAAACCCCATAAAACCTCGTTCCCAGGATCCGATCACTATGGTTCGCAAACCCAATTTAAAGTAGATGCTGGCTTACACCCTTGTACCAAATTTTATTAAAATCAGAGGTTCCATTCAAAATTTATCGTGTTCATAGACACATACATACATACATACATATATACATATATATATCAAATTGAACAAACGGTGTTTTCTTGGCTTCTAGAGATCTCAAAATGAAAAAGTATCATGGCCCCGGGCTTAGGTCTTATCATGACTAATACCGTGATAGCGTATTCCCTATTGGTAAATTCGCCAAAAGTTAATGTGTTTTATATTTTTATTATATTATTTAAAAAAGTAACAAGATTTAGAATGAAAGGTTGAGCTGTATCTTGAAATAAAGACAATATGTCATAGTTCTAAGCATTAAGGTTCAGAATGAATGGTTTTACCGTTATGTGTAGAATAAGGATGAATTCAATTTAGTTTAAATTAATAAAACCATACTATATTATAATTTCTATTAATATTTCAAGATAACACCGATAGTTTGTTTAATTTTGAAAAATGTATTAAGTTTTGAGCTTTTATTATTTTACATTAAAATTAAAATGACTGATTTGTTTCAGATTTTGTGTTTTTTTACTTATTTTTACTGTGAAAAAGTCAGTCAAATAAATATTGAATAAATTAAATATATTTAATAATTAAATAATAAAATATAATTATAAATTTATGTAGCTATTTTATTAACTTAATGGTAGCTCTAATTTAGTGTTACCTAAATATAGGTCTTAAAACCAGTATATAAAACATTTTTATGGTTCAAAATCGGCGTGTTAAAAAGTTAGTTTGAAGGAAAACATGTAAATTGTATTATTTAGGCAAATGTATAATTTTTTCCCAAATAAAAGGCTTTTCACATTATTTAAAGGTACCACTGATTCAGTGCTACCCTCATTTGTATCTTAAAGATAAGTGTTTATTGCGATTGTTATTCATTATTTCTATAAGGGAATCAGGTTCGACATTTTTTGTATATATTAACATATAATTATGAAGAAAAACTTATTGTTCTATAAACAAATTTTATGATAACACTAATTTAATGCTATCTTTATTTTTTCTAGCTCCATTTATTAAAAGACTCATATTTGTATATATATATTTTATACATACATTATATCGTTTTCATCTATTTTTAGTAAAGCACGAGGTGTTTTTGCGACAACAATTATAAATTGTATGCATTTAAAATGCTTTTAAATTTGTTTAATTTAAATCAATGTTATTATTGTATATACCTATGAATGTATATTTAAAAAATACAAATAGATTAATTCATGTGGTTTACAATACATTGGTTGTACACCTCTTAGCGTTACCCAGAAAACACCGCGAGGAGGTGGGTGTACGTCGTTTTCCACACATTCACACACAAACACACACACACACACACACACACACACACACACACACACACACACACACACACACACACACACACACACACACATGGTTTACGGGTCTTTTAGTCAACCGCGCCAGTGACCTTCATTCACACCAGACTTTTCAAATGAGTAGCTAAAGTTAATACCTTAACTTCTCAATCTAATAAGTCCCACATTCATACATACATTCATACAGTTTATTCATTAAGAATAATTTTTACAATATTTACAAAATTATGGGGGGTCAGTATGTTATTCAAAGAACATTCGTAATGCATACCATAAGTATTCATAACCTCCTTAGCTTTATTAAAGATATTTATACTGTTTGGTACAGGATATCTTGTAAAACTTGGTACAAAACCATCTTCCTTTGCTCTTTTCAGTGCTCTTTTATATCGTCTCCTCTCTGTACGAATGCACTTGTACTCCATTACTCCATACTTTTCATAGTATGTGTCCTTTTCCAATACACAAAAGATATGTTTTAAATCCATATCATCAGGTATAACAGCAACTTTAGGTATTTGATCAATTAACGTTTCAATTAGTTTCTGATTATTTGACAACGCTTTACGTAAGGAGTGAGTCAACTTAAGGTTTTCTCTTTTTAGTTTATACTCTCCATACTTGCGAATTGATGGTAGTATTTCTTCAAACACCCAATCTTGAAAGCGCTTAGCTAATTTCATCTTAGACGATAAAATTAAGGAATATAAACCTGGTTCATTGATGAATACGGTACTTTTTTGAAAGTTAGAGGGTAGCACTAAACTGTTTCCATCAATATCTTTAAATAACTTTTTATATTTTTCCTTAACTAGATCATTTATTGCTTTTCGCGGTCTTTTATATTCTAGAATTTCTGATACATCATTAGCCTTAAACCATGGATTATTTTCACGATCAAATAATACAGCTACAGGTTTACTATCAAACATGTAACACTGCAGTTCAGACATATTGAAGTCAAATGTAACAAAAATAGCATACACCTTTTAAATATCCGGAATAACCGAAGTTGTGAATAAGATGTTCACTTGGCAAAAGTTCGCCAAACAATGAAATGCATGGTTAACCGAGCTGCTTATATACCCGACAAAGAGTGGTGGAAACCTTCTGCGCATGCGCAGTAGACAAGTACTACTGCGCATACACGATTGTATGTTAAATTTGAACAAGTTTTTTTTGCGGATGTCAATTATAAGGGCACACTCAACAAACCACTTTCATAAATGATGAAGCGCAACTGGGCATGCAAAAATGAAGGGAATTACTGCACATTTAACAGTAATATGATACATTTTAAATTTGTTGACAATTTCCTATAGAATTTTATTTAACTGATTTTTTAATATATTTTACATTAATGCCACATTTATTTTTATTTAATAAATTGAACTTAAAAAATTAGCTTTACATACATGTGCTAAAGATTATTATTTTTTATACCAAAATAAGACTTGCTTGACTACAACACATAACAAGTGTTCCAAACAATAATAAAATCAAATATAAAACTAATTATGTTAAAATTTACACATAAAAACGCTATTGAATAGTACATTAAAGGTAGCACAAAAACGGTAGTACAATATCTAGCAAAACAAAGAAATAGAAATTCCTATATCATCATTAAAGTTAAAACTAAAATTTTGTTAATAATTCATGTAGATAACAAACAAAATTAACTTTAATGTTAAAACTAAGGTTTTGTTAAGTTATCATGTATATAAACATATTTTGTAGTTTTACATTAAACCAGTAGTTTAATGTCAAACTACATTAAAGTCTTGTTTAAAGACATAAAGCCTCAGTACACTTAATAATGGACAGGAACGGGGCCAAGTACTTGTCT
The DNA here is from genome assembly GCA_030545055.2 of Neoaliturus tenellus. Classification (NCBI taxonomy): domain Eukaryota; kingdom Metazoa; phylum Arthropoda; class Insecta; order Hemiptera; family Cicadellidae; genus Neoaliturus; species Neoaliturus tenellus. The sequence goes on along the minus strand of CM061533.1, from coordinate 153,812,132 downwards.
CTGAATCAGCAGAGGCTCATATATAAACATATTTCGTAGATTTACATTAAACCAGTAGTTAAAAGTCTTGTTTAAAAACGTAAAGCCTCAGTACACTTAATAATGGACAGGAACGGGGTCAAGTACTTGTCTCTGAGTCAATAGAGGGTCATATATAAACATATTTCGTACTTTAAATTTAAACATGTAGTTAAATGTGTTGTTTAAAAACTTTAAGCAAAATTGACAAGGAAGAAATAGTACACCATAGGTAGCACCGAAACAGTGCTACCTTTAACACCGAAACAGTGCTACCTTTAATTAGCAACATTTAAATGGTTTAAGCTCAATTAAAAGTTACCAAATTAACTTCAATGTTAAAACTAAGGTTTTGTTAAGATTTCATTTATAAGAAACATATTTCGTAGTTTTACATTAAACCTGAAGTTAAAAGTGTTTTTTTAAAAACCTACAGCCTCAGTACACTTAATTAGGGACAGGAACAAGACCAAGTACCTGTCTCTGCGTCAAGCACAGGCTCATATATATATATATATATAAACATATTTCGTAATTTTACATTAAACCAGTAGTTAAAAGTCTTGTTTAAAAACGTAAGGCCTCAGTACATTTAATGATGGACAGGAACGGGGCCAAGTAGTTGTCACTGAGTCAGCAGAGGCTCTTATATAAATATATTTCGTAGTTTTACATTAAACCAGTAGTTAAAAGTCTTGTTTAAAAACATAAAGCCTCAGTATACTTAATGATGGACGGGAATGGGGCCAAGTACTTGTCTCTGAGTCAGAAGAGGCTCATAAATAAACATATTTCGTAGTTTTACATTTAACCGGTAGTTAAAACTGTTGTTTAAAAACCTAAAGCAAAATTGGACATGTAAAAAAAGTACACCAAAGGTAGCACCAGAACGGTGCTACCTTTAAGTAGCGACATTTAAATAGGTTAAGCCCAATTGGAAGTTTCCAAATTACCTTTAATGTTAAAACTAAGGTTTTGTTAAGTTGAAGCCTCAGTACACTTAATGATGGACAGGAACGGGGCCAAGTACTTGTCACTAAGTCAGCAGAGGCTCATATATAAACATATTTCCTAGTTTTACATTAAACCAGTAGTTAAAAGTCTTGTTTAAAAACATAAAGCCTCAGTACACTCAATGATGGACAGGAACGGGGCCAAGTACTTGTCTGTGAGTCAGAAGAGGGTCATATATAAACATATTTCGTAGTTTTACATTTAACCGGTAGTTAAAACTGTTGTTTAAAAACCTAAAGCAAAATTGGACATGTAAAAAATAGTACACCAAAGGTAGCACTAAAACGGTGCTACCTTCAAGTAGCAACATTTAAATGGGTTAAGCTCAATTGGAAGTTTCCAAATTACCTTTAATGTTAAAACTAAGGTTTTGTTAAGTTATCATGTATATAAACATATTTTGTAGTTTTACATTAAACCAGTAGTTAAAAATCTTGTTTAAAAACGTAAAGCCTCAGTACACTTAATGATGGACAGGAACGGGGTCAAGTACTTGTCTCTTAGTCAACAGAGGCTCATATATAAACATATTTTGTACTTTAAATTTAAACCAGTAGTTAAAAATGTTGTTTAAAAACCTAAAGCAAAATTGCACATGTAGAAAATAGTACACCAAAGGTAGCACCAAAATGGTGCTACCTTTAAGTAGCAACATTTAAATAGGTTAAGCCCAATTGGAAGTTTCCAAATTACCTTTAAAGTTAAAACTAAGGTTTTGTTAAGTTAAAGCCTCAGTACACTTAATGATGGTCAGGAACGGAGCTAAGTACTTGTCACTGAGTCAGCAGAGGCTCATATATAAACATATTTCATAGTTTTACATTTAACCGGTAGTTAAAACTGTTGTTTAAAAACCTAAAGCAAAATTGGACATGTAAAAAATAGTACACCAAAGGTAGCACTAAAACGGTGCTACCTTTAAGTAGCAACATTTAAATGGGTTAAGCTCAATTGGAAGTTTCCAAATTACCTTTAATGTTAAAACTAAGGTTTTGTTAAGTTATCATGTATATAAACATATTTTGTAGTTTTACATTAAACCAGTAGTTAAAAATCTTGTTTAAAAACGTAAAGCCTCAGTACACTTAATGATGGACAGGAACGGGGTCAAGTACTTGTCTCTTAGTCAACAGAGGCTCATATATAAACATATTTTGTACTTTAAATTTAAACCAGTAGTTAAAAATGTTGTTTAAAAACCTAAAGCAAAATTGCACATGTAGAAAATAGTACACCAAAGGTAGCACCAAAATGGTGCTACCTTTAAGTAGCAACATTTAAATAGGTTAAGCCCAATTGGAAGTTTCCAAATTACCTTTAAAGTTAAAACTAAGGTTTTGTTAAGTTAAAGCCTCAGTACACTTAATGATGGTCAGGAACGGAGCTAAGTACTTGTCACTGAGTCAGCAGAGGCTCATATATAAACATATTTCGTAGTTTTACATTTAACCGGTAGTTAAAACTGTTGTTTAAAAACCTAAAGCAAAATTGGACATGTAAAAAATAGTACACCAAAGGTAGCACCAAAACGGTGCTACCTTTAAGTAGCAACATTTAAATGTGTTAAGCTCAATTAGAAGTTTCCAAATACGGTTTAATGTTAAAACTAAGGTTTGGTTAAGAATTCATATATATATATATATATATATATATATATATATATATATATAAACATATTTCGTAGTTTTACATTAAACAGGTAGTTAAAAGTAATGTTTAAAAACCTAAAGCAAATTTGGACATGTAAAAATAGTACACCAAAGGTAGCACCAAAACGGTGCTACCTTGAAGTAGCAACATTTAAATGTGTTAAGCTCAATTAGAAGTTTCCAAATACGGTTTAATGTTAAAACTAAGGTTTGGTTAAGAATTCATATATATATAAACATATTTCGTAGTTTTACATTAAACAGGTAGTTAAGAGTAATGTTTAAAAACCTAAAGCAAATTTGGACATGTAAAAATAGTACACCAAAGGTAGCACCAAAACGGTGCTACCTTGAAGTAGCAACATTTAAATGTGTTAAGCTCAATTAGAAGTTTCCAAATACGGTTTAATGTTAAAACTAAGGTTTAGTTAAGAATTCATATATATATATATATATATATATATATATATATATATATATATATATAAACATATTTCGTAGTTTTACATTAAACAGGAAGATAAAAGTAATATTTAAAAACCTAAAGCAAATTTGGACATGTAAAAATAGTACACCAAAGGTAGCACCAAAACGGTGCTACCTTGAAGTAGCAACATTTAAATGTGTTAAGCTCAATTAGAAGTTTTCAAATACGGTTTAATGTTAAAACTAAGGTTTGGTTAAGAATTCATATATATATATACATATATATATATAGATTGGTCATTCATTAAGCCAAACCTCCGTTTGACTGGTCAATTATCATTTTATGCCTCCAGAAGGAATTTTTGCCTCCGAAATGAATTTTTGCCTCCGCGGAGGCATCAAATACTAATCACAAAACTCTTGAAAAATCTGCAGCCAGTTCTCATCTCAATTTCTCTCTGAATCAGAAGAGCAGCCATATTGGATTCGTTTGTCAACAATAAGCTGAATGTCTTGATAAAGGTTAGTATGTCATATTGTTGTATTACTTACTTTTAGCACAACCATAAATTAATTATAGGTTGACTGTGATTATTGTTGAAATTGAGTTAAATTAATTTATTAATCTTAAATTAGTCTGGTACGTATTTACAAGCCTACAGATTACTGTAAGTAGTGTTGTTAAAATAGTACATTTTCAGAAGTCATAACTAAAAATATGGTTTCTGATATTAAATGATTAGATTTTTTTATGGTAATTCATATCAAACCTAACCAAAATATAAACAATTGAATCAATCGATAAAATGAATAAGTTACTGTAAATAAGCCTACATTTGTTTGTTCAATTCATTCCACTAATTAACTTAAAATTAATGTGTTTTATATGTTAGCGATCAGTGGTTAATGGCCTAGTTTTAGCTTATATTTTATCATCATCATTGAGAGTATGCATTTGTTGCATGTTGTTAAAAATCAAATAATAGGATAACCTAACCTCACAGAGCCCAACTAAACTATTCTAGTTGTGTTAACTTTCCAATAAAAGGCAAATATTTAATAAAAACTAGGCCTACCAAATTTATTTTTCATTGTTTTTAGCCAGGCCTACCAAATGTCAATATGAATATTTTTAGCTAACAATGCAGCATAGCTTTTTATTGGTTGACTTTGTCAACAATGATTGTTCATGCAGGCAAAACTACAATAAAGTTGAATACACAAATGTAGATAAACGATGTTTTCTTTTACCTGCGAGAAAAAGTCAGAATTATAAGATTAAAATCAAAGTACAGGAATAACTTCCACTGAGAAAAAGTATGAGTTCTGGGATATGTACCACAAGCTACTAAGTTGGTTCGCTACAGCTAATACAACTTTTATCTGTTGTAAAAATGTATTACTAATATATATTGGATGTTTAAAATTAATATTCTAATATAAATTTATATTCTAATTGACATTTATTAAAACTTGTGCAACTCTATAATAGGCTATTCAAATGATAATACGCTACAAATCTCTTAGTATGACTAGAACAGATAAATGTTAGCACAGCGGCAACGATGAAACTTGTGCCTTATTGTGGCAACATAAGCTGTAGCCTTCATGTGTAGAACAAGTCAGACTTTCTTCTCAGATGCTTTCATTCTGAGTTTGAACTTAGAATAAAACATTTCACAGGTGAGCTTTACCTTTAGATCAGCATTCAGACTTTAATCTCTTAGGTAAAGATAAATTGTTTTATCAAGTTGTTGGCCCTAATATGTTTTAATATTCTCTCTCCATTTCTCCTGCAGAAGAATTAACTGGTAAATTTGGTTGTTAGTAGTTATAATAGGTTGTAACAATTAGTAGTCTACATTATATTGATTTGTTTATTCAGGGTTTGGCTCAAGCTAGCATCTTGGCCACCTCTTCAGCCGAGCCATGTGAGGAAGTCAATACCAGCATCTTTGTACTTTCTTCTACTTTTCATCTTCGTGATTGCCTTCTGTGGTCTTCATGGATCATTGCCGTTTCTTTTTTCAGAAGGTATTTATATATTTCATTGTTTGGTAAGGTATTTATTATTTTGTAAAGGTAAATGCCCCAAATACCGACACTGTATACCAAATACCGGTACCAACACAGTCACATTTAATCATTGATTATGATCTCTTTGTCGTTGTCGTGTGTATTAGCTACTTTAAAAGTCAGATGAGTTTACAATCTCTTTTTCTTTAAGAGAGAAGAAGGCCATTTGTTAGTGCTAGGCAGAGCCGCCGAGAGGGGGGGGGGCCAGATTGGGCAGATTGCTCCGGGCCTCAATAGATAAAGGGCCTCATCTTCAGGGGGTTTTTCTCCATACTTACGGAAGTAAAATTTTACCTCTGCATAGGCTATGTACCACCATATATTTTTCAAGACCTATCAAAATCTAACAAAGTAGGCCTATAGCCCATGACCCGAGTACTGATCAGCCTGTATGAGTCTCCGAGGTTTGAAGCTCTGTGTCAGTGAACAGACTCCGCGGCGCCAAGCCGCCACATGTGCTATACCATTTGGCAGCTATACCACCTCAACCAAAATATTTTGCAACCGGTCCTTCACGGCCTCAATTTAAAAAATATTGCCATGTCTGTTTGTTGTTCCAAGTATAAAAGATACAAGAGATACAGTATATAAAATAAAACTGTCTTTTGGTATGGTTTATTCCATAATTAGGTATATATTCTTACTTTACATAAAACTTTGCTCAATATGACTCACATGATCGTTAGGCCTTGGTTAGGTTAGGTAAATATAAGTTTTTAGATAGGCCTACCAGTATTGTATACTAACTAAGACTGTAGGCTACATCAATAACAACCACTTTTAACACAGTTGGTACTTCGAATATGACTTTCAGCGTGGTTTGATTTGATTTCTAAATGTTTTTTATATTTATTTACTACTAAATTGTCTTATTCAAGTAATATGCCATATTCGTATTCTACATGAAATTCCGCGTCATTTGAGTAACGCCATGACATAGTATAAAAATAGTTCATCTCATGGCTTTTCCAAAACTTTTCTTGCAATTTCCGGTTTATTTCAAATTGGATGGAAATAAGTTTCACATATTTGTAATCAGCTTAACATACCGGTTAATTTGAGTACCCTTTTGACGTATTTTTGAATAAAATGGTCACTATCCAGTTTCCAAATTTCCACCGCTTTTCCGGCGATAACTTTGTTATTTATGAACGGATTTTAATAACTCTTGAACATTTGAGTTCAGCTCGGTTTCCCCGTCATTTTGAATACCCACTTAAACCATTTTACTTGAAAAATGTTTTTCCGGTTTTTCAGATTTTCCTGCATTTTCCGACTTTTTCCGTGGAAAAACTATCATTTTAAAAATTAGGGCGTAACTTTGGACAGTTTGGAACAAAAAAAAATTAAATTTTTAAGAGGTGGCACATAAATGGCATAATTACCAACCCTGCCCTGGGCCAAAAAATTCTCTCGGCGGTCCTGGTGCTAGGAGGTTGTATGTGACGTCATTTCAGCTAACAGTCTAATTGGTTTCCACTAGAAACATAGAGATCTTCATTGGGGAATAAGAATTTGAATAATTATATGATTAGATTAACTTCTTTATTAATTGGAAACTAAATACCGTACCTAAATAAGGTTTCTAAATAATATAATCATTCAAGGCTATCATTTGACAGTTTTATGCATAATTATAAAATATTGTTAGATGTTACTGGTTGTGTTATAGTATCATAAGTTAACTGATTGCACTCAGCACGAGTATAAATAACTTTTATAATGAAGGAAACTTAAAATACCGTATACAAAAAATGTAAAAAATAGGCCTACTTGGATTTGCATTTTTGCTATATTATGTTTAAATTCATATAATAAAGCAATTTCACTGAAGTAATTACTTCCATTATAAAGAATATTCAAATGCCTAGTTGGATCTTTTAGGTCAAAATAGTTTTAAGCCGGGTTTACCCGCAACGATAAATTGAACGACAAAATGTTGTCGACAAGTCGTTACGTTTTATCAGATATCGGACGATCGTTTACACGTAACGATTTGTCTGAACGATATGATGGTGCATTCACACGTTTCGTCTTTCCATACAAGTCAGTCGGTGTTTTCCCCTCATTTGTCATTTTTATTTCTGTCAGAATAATCTTTACTTTTCCTTACTTACCATAAGCTTTTGTATAGTTCTATAAATAATAATAATAATAATAATAATAATGCTTTATTAGCAGGTATCATAACAGATACATAGCAATAATAATTAATTAAACTTAAATATAATTTTCAATTTTACTATGATGTCCAAAAATCTTTAGATAGGCAGTCTTCAACATTGTTTGGTGTTTTTGTTAATAGTTTTTCCATTATACTTCTTTTAAATTCTTTTACTGGCAGTTCCAACCAATTCAAGGGTATCGTATTAAATAATTTTTGTTCCATAAATTGAAGATTTTTTTGAGATTTTGTGTACTTGCATAAAGATATTTTTAATTTATTTCTGTTTCTTGTTTCATATGAATGGTTAAAAGAATTTTGAGGTTGATTGTTCATTTTTTCTCGAACGTTTAAAATAATTTGTAAAATGTACATGGCTGGCAATGTCAGGATATTCAACTGTCAAAAAAGTGGTTTACAGTCTGCTTTTCTTTTTGTGCCACAAATAATTCTGATTACTTGTTTTTGTTTTTTAAAAACTTTTTTGGCTATTGGAGCATTGCCCCAAGCTGAAATTCCGTACAAGAGATGACAATGAAAGTAGCCATAATAAGCCGTTATTATTATTTCCTTTGTCACATTTCCTTTTCGCCTTCTTATGACATAGATTCCTTTAGAGACTTTAGTTAGAATTTTATAAACATGATCTTTCCAATTAAGTTCCGAATTAAACTCTATCAGGAACTCCCGAGAGGCTTGAAGCGGGTCTGACATTTCTGTTCCTTCACTAAAATAAACTTTAAAACACTGGTAAGCAACAAAACTTCAATTCTTAAATAACAAATGGAACGTATTCAGTGATCACTCAAAAATACGAGACGAGATATGAGACGGCGACAAAACTGCGGTTGGTCGAGACAGGGTGTATCTGTTTACACGCTACGTCTTGTCGACGCCAACCCGCGTAGCAACGACTTGTCGTTGCGATCTCAAGAGATTAGTGCAAATTTGCACAAACCTTCCGATCTGGCTCCAACTCCGACAAGTCGTAACGACTTGCGGTTTACACGCTTCGTCTTGCATGCAACGTCTTATCGTTTAGACAAAACGTTACGTTTTATCGTTGCATGTAAACCCGGCTTTAGAGTATATCACAATTTTGCAAAGTTTTTAACCGTTGCAAGCACTAAGTATAAGCTGATTAAAAAGTAAGATTATAACTGATGAGTATAAGATATACTAATACAAACATGAAAGATTTATTTTGAATTATTTTGAAACTTGTTTTAGTATTGAATTTACTGAATGAACATATAATGAAAATCTTTTAATACAAGCTGGGACATTTTACTGCCCATAAAAATCATTGTTTTTATTAGATGATCCTTTTTTTGTGGAAGATATTTACTTTGAGTATTAATTATTACACTTTTGCTATATTTTTTTAGAAGTTACTTAAAACATACAACAATATGAAATCGCCTTTTTCATGATTTGGCCATCGCTTATTCTTGTTTGATTAAACAATTAAGATGTGATCCGAATTATTTAAAATTTTGTATGAAATTAATCAGTGAAGTGAGACAGATTGTAATATATTATGTTGTCCGTTCTGAATTAACAGCAAAAATAAACAATCTAACATAGTTTTATCCCTCGCCACAACTGTGAGTCACGGACGGCAGCCGCCATATTATCGTAGGCCAGTGAAATATTCATGCTTCAGCTCGTGGATGACGTGCTCCACCTATTGCTCCTATGTGATCGTTGATACCAACTGGCTGGTGGCAATAACTCAAAATGACCATTTTTGCAGAAAACCCCTCCGTGAGCTGACAAATAAAATGATTTGTTAAAAAAATTAAGTTGTAAGAGGGGTAGGCCTATGACATTTTGACTGACAGTAAACCTCAATTTTCCTCCCCATTTGTTTTTGGTTTATTTAAGGAGTATGCTTGCTTCAGTGTTAAATGCAATATAATTTTTATTCCCAGGTAACTCATAAAATTACAATTTATAACAGTTTTGTAGTTTTTTGTCAGACTCCATAAAAATTAAAATTTTTACTACACTGTTTACTAACTGACTTGGTAGCTGAGTGGTTATCGAGCCCAACGTTCAATCTGGAGGTTGTTGGTTTGATCCTGAGTGAAGTTACAAGGCTTATAATGTTTAAAACTGGACCCAGCCGACTTTGGTAACTGGGCTGAATCTGCTGCTATTTGTCCGTAACAAAGGTACACCTCATCATGATCTTGCATCCCTTTTTTCCTGTGGCCGGCCTCTAGTGTTCCTAAAGATTGCTAAGGTGAATACGGTGATGGGCATAACGTGTCACTATAGCATTTTTATGTGCCCGCATTTTCTTAGAGGTAATGAATTGTTGCAAGTTATCATTTCTCCTGGTTGTATTAATTCTCATCATAATGATGGTTAACTTATATTGGTGTTGTTTTTTTCAGGATTTGGAAAAGGGGTGACACATGACCTGCAGACATCTTAGGCCTACTTTTATTTCTACGTTATTTTAATTATCTGCTTTGTTTTATACTTTGATTTTAAAATACATATAATTATAAATTTTCTATATATAAGTATAAAACTTTTAAAATTAATTTAAATAATAACCTGCTTAAAATATTCATGTACATAATAACTTATATCTAACATGTTATTAAGTACGGTATGTTCAATAAATATTTATCGCTTCATTATCATGTTTGTTTTTTAATTTAAACCTTTTAACCTGTTTGATAAATAACAGAATCAAATTAAAAATCAGCAGTGGTTATATTATTAATTAAGGTATAGGCCAGACAGTTGAACACAAGGCCTGTAATTTACCTAGGTTAATGCACTTAAAAATTCTGTCAACAAATTCCATCACACTGAAACTCTGAAGATGAATGCGTTTTATGGCTGAAGAATTGAGAAATATTGTTTAGTATTAGTGTCAGGAAGTCCTATGTAGTGATGTATTATGGTAATAGTCCAATTTTTATTGTGTCAAGTGTAAATTTTACTGGATTATTAACTTAAATAAAATGACTATGCCCACAGCTATTACACTTTTAGATAGGTAGATTTAATTTATTCAAAACTATAAAGGCATACAATTTAAGGAAGTTTACATTAACTTTTATGTAACACCAAATATTTTTACCCATTAATACATTGGAAAAATTGCTAAAATCAGAGCAAAATAAGATTTTAATGTTGAGGTTTTTATGTAAAATAATGAGATAGCAAAATTATGATAGGGGCTATTTTTGTTTTTGTAAGTTATTATGTTTTATAATATTGACTATACAGCATTCTAACAGACTTTTCATTCAATGTATTTTGTTTGATACCAAAATTTTGAAGGTATGCTGTGACAGAGGAGGTGCAACCTATCAATGCTGTAACTATTCAGTTGGATTCAAAGCTATGCATCGTAAACATAAACCAAAATTTTAAAATGTGTCATCCGTGGTTTAAAATAATGTTAGTAACTTACCGATTTACCTATCATATGCCACTTGTACTTCTTGTTTTCTGCGGAAGATCGTGCCACTGAAAATTGATTTCAAACATGCATATGATGTGAGAAGTCAATTTTTTAAAATTTACTGGCATATAGGCCTAGTCAATTTTTATCGGTATTTCTCAGTTTTTTTATTTGGACCATTAAGCTGGAAGTTTTTTTACGTTCTATCTTAGATTTTGTCATAGGTGTGTTTTAGTTAATTTATTTCAAAATTGTTGCTTCTTTACTTTCCATTTAATGAAGTTAACATAAAAAAATGATCAAGGTGTATTATTATTAAAGCGATTTGTGAAGTGTTTTGACATTCCAAAATCAACAAACTGATGTGGTCCCGAGTATAGATGAAAGACCTTAGGATAGCGCCATAATAGCGTGGGCCTAAATTGGTCTCCAAGTAAAACTTACCAAAACCATCCTGTAATTATGCCTAAATAAATATTTCGTGGAATAAACCTCACTTCACAGGTATCAGACTCTCTTAAGGGAATATTTTCCTTTATCACAAGTAAAAAAATCTCTTAACCGTTTTGAGTGCTATAGAACAATATATCGTTGATCGTCTTTTTAAGCGGAAATGCTAAGCAACGAACGATAAATCAAGCCTCTCCTTTCATCCAAAAATTCGAAGCAACGATATATTGTCATGCCGTCGATATCAATATGGTGAGCGGGAATATCGGTTGACTCAATTGTTATTTTGAAACACCGATGATTTCATAAGATTCTCCTTGCGATCAAGATACAAAATATCGTTGTATAGCACTTTAGGATAACAAATTTTTTTAATCGAATTTTTATATCATTTTCTGAAGTTATATGAATTATTCCCCAGCACTTCTCAAAAGTTAAGTAATATTTTTCAGCACTTAAAGGATAACGAAAGGAATACTTTCATATAAAGGTTATGTTGATTCACAACAGTAATAGCATTGAATAAAGTATTAATAATAAATAAAAATACCAATAAATGTGACACCCCTTTGCACAGTAAGTGAACTGTTTTTCTATTAATTTTCTCTTGGCTACTTACGTGTGGAGTTCAATGGAAATTTTGACCCATTGCTTAAGCTTAGAAATAGAAAACCTCAAAAGATTATTTCTATATGAATCATTAGCAAAATTATTCAAATAAGAGAATTTATTTCCTTATATAAAGATTAATAAGCAGTAATAATAACTTTTGTGCTTTAACTTATTAACAATACAGGACAGAAATAACAATAGGCCTACTGCTTTTCAAAAATGCTTTTGTGAAATGTTTTAGAGTGGATTGCCTTTTAGGTACCTATATTTGTTTTTCTGGGCGTCAATGCATAATTTATTGGTAGATTAGTAAAATCATACTTGATAAGGACTAATCTTATTACAATTAACATATACAGAATTACACACCAAGACAGCCTATTTATAACAGATCGGTCAAAGTTATTCTTAGGAATTGCATACTTGTACTTTGAAACTCATGCTTGGCCCCAACAAATTTGTTGTACAAGGCGTTAAATGAATTATGCCTACCACCAGTATTAATGAAACCTTAAACACCCAAACTATCCTATATAAAAACTTGATTTATAGTAGACCCCTTGGTACCAGACCATAACTTTTTTATATGGAAAGTAACAATAATTATAAAATAAAATAATGGGATTAGGAAGTTTTAAAAGAGAAAGACCTATAACATTAGACATCAACATGTATTATTTACAATTAATTTAAGTCTCATCTACACAATATGCAACAACAGTTTAATTCTTTTCTTTCTTCATTGGTGTTTTTATTCATGTGGTTTGTTCTCTGGGTCGCCTCGTTCTCCCTAAAAATGAATATTCATCAATCTTTAGACATTATAAAACTCTTTTCAAAAGACACATTGTGGATGACAAAATCAACACTCCTCCTTTCGGCCACTACTCTCTTAACCCTATCAACAACTTACCAATTCTTCGTCCTTCTACAGCTTTGACCTAATTTCCTTTTCCTTTCGTAAAAAAATGGGGAACACGGCAAGTCCAACATTAGGATTTTAAACAAATCTAGGTTTTTTTCCATTCTTAACACTTAAACTCTGCTGATTCACAACAATGCAGTTTATTTATAATGAAGTACAAAAACAAGTGCAAAAACAAAATCAGGAATGGCAAGACAAGTGACTATGTCCTATGGATCTACGAAACGCACTTGCCCAAAGATAGACTTTTCATGTGAACATTTTTAAGATGTGCACTTAATGTAAAATGTATCAAGAGGTCACATTTTTGTGAAATAGGCAGTGTGCGCCACTTAGAAAATGTTAACTAAACCTGGGACCAGTGGCGGATCTAGAACATTAACAAGGGGGGGGCTAACCGGGGGGTCTGCGCCCCCCCCGATCGCCGGGCCAGACCTGCGGGGGGCCCTCCCCCGAGAAGTTTTTGAAATTTAAGTGTTAAAAATAGCAGTTTAATGTCATTTCTTGACCCATCGCTTTGGAAAACAAAACTAAATCGCCAATCAATTTTTATTACAAACAACAGTTTGGCCAATGTACCAACTTTCATCTCTCTTATTATCATTAATATTTAATGAGAATTTCCTTTGCATCGTGAAGTACAGTGCATACACTAACCTTTAAAAATTTGGTTAGTTTTTATAGGCCTATCACTGTTGCTATCTAAGTTTTCATTATATTTATTTCGTATTGAAATGGTACACTCTCGTGTGAACACTTAACTTTAATGTACTAAGTCGGTAATAGGTAGGTAGGTTAATATTTTAAAAATGTTATTTATACAGTACATTTCATCATGGATTAGCCACTAGATCACGTATAGGCCTGGCGCACATGTTATTTAGATCACATGTCGTGAACTTATAGCAACTCTAAAAAGTGCTTAGTTGTATTATCCATTTACTTTACTTTTACTTATCTAAATATTCATAATCACTAATACAAAGTACAATAAAAAAATTATCGTTTTTATTATAGTACCTTCCGGCAATTAAGTAACTGGCTGCAATGCAAAACCACATGTTAACTTGGACACTTGGTTTGTACTTTGACTGTTGAGTCAGCTTCTTCATTATTTCTTTTTTTTAGTTTTGTACTTCATTAGGCCATTCATTGTTAAAAAGTAACGTAATTAACGTAACCATTGGTAAACATTATAACGAAAGAACTTAATTTTACTTACTAAGCTAACTACTTTTTGTGTTATTCGAAGTGCGGCCTTAAAAACACATCTATTGAAAGAAGACTTTTTACTGAACATCGTGTAAAAATAAAACGTTTCTAAGTTTTACTGTTTTTGAGTTGGGCTTGCTTAAAGACAGCCATGTCACCGATAATCGTGGCGAACACATCTCCTCTGAAGGCTGGGACGCTGGGTTAGTTATAGCTGTCTTGTCGGTCTTATGTATGACTTATCACTACAGTGTGATTTTGTTTTGAGTTAGTGAAAGTATTTCTGACCTATATATCAATAACAAACATAACCTAATCGGCGCAGCGCATTGTAAACTTGGCTGAGTACTTGCAGCAGGCCCGGTGTCAGGCCGCGGGCGGAAATGCGTTCACCCGTTCACCGTGATCATCGGTGACATTTCTAACTTTAAGGATGTAGAACCGAAAAACCGTAAGACTTACAAAAGTGAAATTTTACACAATGCTCGGTAAATAGTCTTCTTTCAATTTATGTGGTCTTTAATACTGCAGATCAAAATAACATAAAAAATTAGCTGGCTTATGTATAACAATAGACAAAGTACTCGAAAGAAGAATTTCCTGACATGGAAACCTGTAAATATAGGCCCTATAATTTTTATCCCAGAAATGCCTTATTTGAAAAGTTTGAAGAAAATCGTTGGAGCCTTTCTCGATATCCGTGTGTACATACATAGGCTATAGACATAGGCTTAATACAAATATACCTCATCAATAATATTAGAGTATAATAATATCCTTTTTTTGTTAGTAGGGATCGAGTGCCGATATATACTATAATTAGTTTATAAGTTTCATATTTTTGCAAAAATGTATGATTGCTATTTGAATTAGTAATTATTTTAACAAATTTTACCTCCAGTTATAAACTTGGCTAAAAAAACTCTGGCTTTGATAAAAACTTGAACGTAATTTAGACTCATTTTCTTCGTCTTTTATTTAATCAGATTACCGTTTTCTTTAAAATGAACCAGTCTTATTTTTTTCAGACATAACCTTCTTTAGAACTACTATATTTATTATAATGAATCTTAATAATTAATTAAGTGATCTTGTTTGAATCAATAGGTAGTCATCACAAAGGGTTTATCAGACATTACACATACATTATTACGTTTTGCTCTGCACTGTCTGTTGTTCGTTGTTCTTGATTTCGTGTTGTGACAGGAAAAGTTTGCGCGCGCAATGCAACCAAACATTAAATACAAAATCTATTTGTAATTTTGATTCCCCTTCGCCTCCACCACTTCCACTTAGGCCCCTATTATACATCGCATCTTTCAAGGCACGTAAAATAAGTACATTGCACTAGATAGGAGCACTTATAGGCCTACCCGGCGCCTGACGGTCGTCTGTCGCGCGTCATTCAATAAGGTATACAGCGATTCGAGCGACACGCGGCAGGCGCAAGCCCTCGCGGCGTCGCTCGACGCGATGTAAAAGGGCCCTTAAACTTGAGGATGGAATACGTCACTCCCCATCTCCGCCTCGTAACTATACGAAGACTCGGCATACACACAGAGAGGGACTCTGGAAGCCTCACAATTGGTGCCCCACCGATTGAGATGGCGTACCAATAGAGACACTAAAATGACAGTGTCGTCTATTTGAATTACCAGAAAAGGACATTATAATATCATTTTTAAGAACAAATATTTTTAGGGGTGATGTGTTTTATATCACAGTGTGCATAACAGACACAAAGTAGTTTACATTGATAAATATCGGAAAAACGTGCGCTGGTTTGCCGACGCCCCACTCGGCCTGCGCCCGACACGGGCCGGTGCCCGTTTCGGGCCGTCGCGGCGCCCCACCTTGGCCCCCAATGGGGGGGCTATAGCCCCCTTAGCCCCCCCCTTGGATCCGCCACTGCCTGGGACAAACTAAAACTTACCAAAAAGATTTAAGAGTAAATTGAAGCAACCATATAGAGATGTACATAGTTGTAAAAAACTTAAGAAGTCACTTGTTAAAACGCAAAATAAAACTTTACCCTAGCCTACCATTGTTTGTTTTAATGGCCTAAAGGCCTACAGTAGTCTAACTCTCAACCAGCCACCTTTTAACCAGGGTCCGCTTTAACCGGCCTTCCCGGGCTCAAAAAAACAACATCTTTTTAACTAGCCATTTTTACCTCAACATTGCTTTAACCGGCCATGTTTCGCAAGAAACTTTGTTTTTTAGCTACTGTATCATTCAATTCAACATAATATTATGATATTTTCAAGCCACCTAAAATGTACTGTTCTGGAAGGAAGTGTATTTAATTGTAATGGCATAATTGTATTTAAGCCATATGAAATTGTAGGTTGGCATTTTTAAATGTACATCGGTTTAACCCGCGAAATCATTATTTGCTCGAGGCCTGGTCCCGAGTTGGCCGGTTAAGAGGGAGTCTACTGTACTTGGTACGCACACCTGGTATTTTGCCAGCATACATTTAGTATGTCATAATTGACTCTATGTCACAAAATGCGCCAATGTGATTAAATGTGATGTCAATGACATTCAATAAAGATATATGTATTATGCATTGTAATAGGGCCTAATACCACTTTGGCAGGCTTAATTGGTTTCCAATATTGCCCTGGCATCTGGAAAGCTAAAAATACAGTAAAGAGTCAATTTTCCGAATGTCAGTTACTGTAACCCCAGAATGACATGTACTATTCACTGGTCCGTACTTCAAAATAAAAATTTTGAAAAGACAAACATAGAGCAAGTAGCCTATATTTCCAACAAATAACCAATAATGATATTACAAGTAAAATCATAAAGAATTACCTTACTAAATTAGACACGTTGCTTAATGGGGTCTTCAAGGTACAGGTTTCAAATTAAAATACACGTTCTAGATTAATATAAGCTCAGCATTTAACAAAATTAGTAGGCTAGTGTTTTAATAAAAAATTACAAAATTCGCATATAAGCTAATTGTTTTATTACGATTCAATTGTGGTTGCTTTAAGCATCTAATCTCGAAATAGTGTGATCATATGTGAGTGAGAACGATGATTTGGTCGAGCCACATCCATGTGGCTACGTTTTATTTTGGATGGAAGACCGTCCATAACCTCTAAATTTTTAATATGTTTACTACAGTAATTTTGTCGCAGATAAAGTAGGCAACGATTGTATTTTGCCTTTAAGCCACTCATGAGATATTTAAAACACTCGTGGCTAAAAGGCCCTCATAAAAGAATCGCTGCATAAACTACTATTAATAAATATTTCCGGTATTACTCGGTTTAACCAACCTTTTTAGTTATCCGACCGTAGTCCGGTCCCGTAGAGGTCGGTTAAGAGAGCTTCTACTGTATTCGATGTACAACTTTCCGGTGGTTATAAATCGTAAATGATTTTTGTGTTTAATATTCAAACAATTTGGTTATCTGAACCATCCCTGGTAACAATTGCTTGGATACTTGACACTTTACTGTACTTCGATTTTTGTTAATCAGAACATCCCTTTGCCGCTCCACAGTTGTGATTTATTTGGCGAGTCATTGTATGTGTGATTTCTTTACTATAAATTATCTTTAAAAGTATTCCCTACATATTAAGCAATAAAATGACGAACTTATAACCACCCTAGCGTGAAACTGGCTAAGTACGGTACATAGTATGGCAGGCCTGTGTCGCGACCGAGGGTGGAAATTCATTCTGAATTCCTAACAGACATAAATGTCTATTGGGAATCAGAACTCACAAGATGTTCAACATAGATACTTTTTGCTGTGTTACCGTAATAAAACCCACCAATGGGCGCAACAATATTGAAATGTCATTTCGCACAAGCTAAAGTTGCTTATGCAATAAAAAAATTAAAAAATCATTCTTTTAAAAAATTACCATATGTACTTAAAAAATTAAATAGGATTAATTTTTATGCATATAATAAATACAGAATGCTATAGTATTTTATCTAAGTATGCCTAATGTCTTAATAAATATGTAAGGAGGTTCAAAGAATTAGGCGGACGTGAAATAATAATATATAATAATATGTTAATTAGAAGTTAAATTCATCATAATAATCATAATAAAAGAGTACATTTTGTGTTACCGGTGCTGTATTAATTTGTAACTTGAAACAATATTGTTCACATCAGTCATCTACCTTCATACTATTTTTATTAAGTTTAAATTCACAATGTAAATATGGTATTGCAGTTTTTTTATTCTTAAATAATGTAAAATCTATAATTATTTAATACTCTAAGGGAATTTTTTTTGTAATTGGACTACTCCTACAATTCTCGATCAATTTTCAAGTTTTTGGTGTCATTGAGTGAGTAGTGCTTGGTCTGTAGTTGTTTCTGCCAAAAAATAATGAAGATCGGACTTAAAATAAGAGAGCTAGGCTATTCATCATTTAAATTGGAAAATTTCCCACTAAAATAACATTGTGATAGGGTTGAGCGTTTTAAGCATCTGTTAATAAAGCTGTAAAAACATGAATTTTTGGGTGATTATTGTTAATCACAATATTGGATTGGTCCGGTGTAATTGATTTAGAACCAAATGTAACATTTTTAGCAATGACAGTTCATAGTTAAATTGAATTGCAACAAGTACATTAAACTTAGTTATTTAAAGTGTAGCATTACACAGTTAAAAGACTGCACTCGAAGTAATGATCTAACATTATACAACTCTATCGTCGCCTTCCAGGCATAAGGTCGTATCTAAAAAAAAAATGGATTTTTAGGTTACGACAGTTTTTGAATCTCCCAGACAGCCTCTACACATCACACGAATTGTCGTATGTCTATCCCTCCTAGTTTAGAAGATACAGGCTATGGTTTATGAGTCGTATCTCAAAAAATTGTAAATTTAAATCAGACGAAAGGTCGTATCAATTAATGATACCGACTGTTTGCCTGATACAACCCAGTCAAAAAAGGCGTCGTATCTCAAGATACGACTTTTCGTCTGAACTATAATGTTGACCTTGCCTAGTATAACCTTGCATAAACTGTGTTAGGCAAACTGTCGTATCTTGTTTATATATATAATTTTCAAAGTATATATATATTTCCAAATCTCTTAGCGTGTACTTTAAAGTTTAGGGTGTCATGCATTACTAGCCTAAAAATAAAGTTTCTAAGTTCATTCGTTTAGAATCTCTGAAGCAAAATGTAGGTGTGGTTTTTGTTTTTCTGCTCTCCTGAAAAATCACTGAAAATGAGATACGACCATATGCCTGGAAAGCGACGCTATATTGTATACACCAGGAACGCTCATACAAGACAAAACTCGAACCAAAAACTGCTACCTGTGTTCTAAAGGGCAGACAAAAACGCAAAATGAGCATCTAAAGCTTTTGTGTGCGCGCTTAGGCTACTTACCTACACGCTCCTCTACGGATGCTAAATTTATAAATTTATTAAAACTTATAAAATAGTTTTAAAGCCAAATGCTGGCTGATTATAAGAGCGTTAATATCTTAGCCATTACATTTAATTAGAAAACCCCATGACCAAAAAACGTACGTCAATACACAACTAAGACAGGAAAAAGTTATTAAGCGTAAACTTTTTTTATTTGTTGGTTAGGAAAAAACTTGCAAGCTACAAAATTGTAGATAATGAAATGGACTTTAATCTTTAAATTCAACATTTCTTGACAAAGTGAACAGTAAAATGAAGAAAATGTGTAAACTTGTGCGTGGCGGGTCGCTGAGGATTTCAGAGAATTGCGTCTTCATTTTCAATGTCCGGAATGATATATAAGCCTATTTAGAAACCCATTCATGCAATGTGGAGTGTTTTTACTTATTCTCAGTACAAATTATTTAATTAAGCTATTTATGTTAAATAAACATGTTAGACAAAGATTAACGCACCCGCCTAAACAGTCATTTAGCAATGCAGTGGCATAACACGGTGTTGCATAGCCTTTAATGCAGCAGCAAGAGGAAAACAACTGACTACTGCTTTGTGCTCAATTATTAGACAAACTAAAAATTATTACGAAAAAAATGTTAAATGTAAACTTTTTAGATCAACTTATAATCTGAAACTTTGCCACTGGAAATTCGTTCTTAGCCCAAAAATGAAAAAAAAACTTTCTTGTTTATAAACTTTTTCATGTAACGTTTTCAAAAGTATTTGTTTTCTTATTTTTGTAATTTTATAATATTTAATATAACTTAGGACTAACAAATATTTTTATACCGTCAGAATCAGCAATTTATGCAAATTAAGAATAAATACGGTTCAATTTATGTATTGTGTGTGCGAGAAACCAGCATGTAAATGACAGTGTTCGCACTGCCAGTATCAGTAATTTGGTCATTCTTGCCTGTCTTCTTTCATAAGGTGGCGGGGTCTGATAACGGTGTGAGCATTCTAGATGTACATATAGATTTATATGCTTAATGAAAGGCACTTTAAAGCATAGGTAGAATATCATATTTGGAAATACAAATTTAAATAAGTAGTTATTTTGGTAACAAATAACCTAAAATACATTAAATAAAACATACCGTTTCATCCCTTCACTGAATTTGGCTTGTATCAGTCGCTAACACTTGCAGGAATAAGAATGATAACTTATCCTTTGTAGTGGATCCAAAGTGTTCTCAAGCATGCGTCTGGAATACAAACATAAAACTCAGTAGACATGTAATATCCAATTTAGGACATGAATAAAAGTTACAAGATTCGTATTTCAAAAGATGAAATTTAGGTCTAAATCTACATCCCTCATCAGCGCTGTACTAAATTTAGATAAACAATGTGTTTAGTCATTTAATGGATAAGGTATTACTTAACTGTTATGTAGTATTCAGCCTCTTATTTGTGATGTCTTATTTTTACATTACTTTTTTGTTGGCTCAGCCCACAATAGTATATTTCGTCACTAGTCCGGAAAGTGGTTGTTATCGGTGCAAGATCAAGTTTCAAGTACTAGGCGAAGCCGATCGAGCACCGATATACCACTTTCGGACAAGTTACGAACAGTACTTTTCCTCATACCACCTTTAATAAATTTACAGTTTGGATAAAAAATTAATAAATTTTAACCTAAATGTGAACAAAAATAAAATTCTTAAATTTTAACCATCTTACGTTGTTATTTGTTTATCTTGTATTTGAACTATTTACAGCTGTTATTAAAAATAAAAATAAATTAAACTTGTTTAGTGTCCTGAAAACCACTGTTTCGCGGTCTAGCCCCGAAAACTTTGTTTACCAACACGTTTATCCAACCCACCGGGAATCAACTAGTTTCGATCACAGCTGACCGTTCCAAAAACAACGTTTATAGCAATGGTATGATGAAAAGATATAAAGAATGTCTGAAATAGGCCAGCCAGATTGAGCAAAGTTTCTTAAATAAAATTGGAAGAAACTTATATGTTGGTAGAATTAAAAACTGTCCTATATGAAAAGGGAATAAGGTTAGTACCTACTGTAGTATTATTACTGAATTTGTTATAGGACCACATTAATTATTTTAAGGCTGCACTTGCCAAAACAAAGCATACTTTGACATCACATTTACTTCAAGAATCATTACCTGTTCTTTTTACAAATATAACTTATTTTGCAATAGCCTAAGTAATCTATTGAGCCTAAAAGTGTGTCTAAGCCAGAGGTTGACAACCAAAAGTTATTGACTTTAGCCACATGAATATAACAGTAAAAGTTGATAACTTTTGGCTGTCAACCTCTATTGTAAACACACCTTAATATGTAAAGGTGTGTTTACAATAGAGGTTACCATATCATACAAAAACAATAGAATACTATACCATATCATTAGCAAAAATGTAGGCTAGCCTTTTGTACAAAAAATTTGTAATGGAAAGCCAGTAGTTGAAGTAGGTTATTCGGCTGTTTTCTTCTTGACAGCACTAAGTCTAGATTTAGTTGTTAGTAGTAATAATAGCAGGTAATAAATATCATTTTTCTTATTTTCATTAAAGGAATGTGGCAATAACTTAGTCACATAAAGAATTAAGCCCGGGATGGTGTTACTTTTTAGTTTTGCCATCAACAAATAAAGCAAAAGATGTGTCCGCTAATATTTACCATGCGTCTGTTAACATGATAACTTTTTAAAGAAGCCTCCGATGTAGATAAAGTTTGGTAGAAAAGGCATCATCTATTTTAAAAATCAGTTCGCAAACCAATAATTGTATCATGGGAACGTGATTTTTAGGGTTTCAAAAGGTGAAAGGTGTGTTTTAGGGATTTTTATTCTCATTTTTTTAAATTTGACAATCTAAGCTATTTCAATAACTTAACAATTTAATAGCCTATATTTTGAATAATTAACTAAAATTAGTTACCAGTACAAAGAAAATAAAATCAAGTTTTCTGCTGTACCTATATCATTATTAAGGGAAATATAAAGAAACCTTGCCTTATATTGCTTATTCATCAACATACTTTTGATAAGTTTATTTGATTAGTAAGTAACTTAGCTTTATGCATTAAGAATTAACATTATTGCATGCGCCTTCCTTCACTAGGTTGTTGGTAACCCTTATTTTTACTTAAAAACTCCGTGGAAACAATACTACAAACTAAATCCCAAGCTATCTAATGCAAAATTGGTTTATTGTTTAAGAGAGCAAATAGATATATGGTGTTTGTTCTTAATTATCTGCTCAACTGTCTTCCTCATTCCTAAGATTTAAAAAAATTATGTTTTGGGATTTGTAAACATAAACAGATCATTTATTTGTAATGGCAGCTTTGGTTGTGCACTTCAAATAGTACAGGTTAACACATTCACTGCAGCATGTGAAATGATTGACCTTCCCCCTATGCTGAAAAATTTTGCATAAAAACATGCCTTGTGGTTGCTGAATACCATCTGTTTGCATGAAAAGCGCTTCCCGATTAATTTTCTTTGCCAGCCACCATTTTTAAAATAGTACTCACTGGTGAGTGCTCAGCACCTGGCCCCCTCTCCCACATTTTCCAGCCATATCAAAGATAACGTTATTTTAATAAAATGTAACTAAATTTTTCACTAATCAGAAAAAAGCACTAAAAGTTTTAATAATGTATATACGATTATTTTAAAAGAGCTCTGTCATGGCACTCACTGGTGAACGATTAGCACCTCTAGCGTTGTCATTAATTTTGTCGACTGCAATTTAGAAATGTTTGATCATTGTCTATGTCATCTCTGGACCCATTGTTCTTTTATGGGATAAAGCCATAGTTTTACTTAAGATAAAACTATTATTATAATGTAGCCCTAAACACATGTAAAATGAATGCAAAATTTTGTAAAATATAATAGCTAGCAATACGCTTAGAGATGTTCGGAAACGGATTGCACAATTAATTAGACAGCCTGAGTCGTCCATAAAACGTGGGCAAAAGCGGCCCTTACCTCACCAGTGAACTGCCGCACAGCAACTGAATGAAGTAGACGATACAGGAACGCTCACCGGTGAGTGCGCAGCACGCAGAAAATAACAAGACCACTCACTGGTGAATGCCCTGCAGCAAATGTGTTAACAAAATAAGTTAATTCATCATAACATACAGTAACACCATTATACCAATAGTAAAATAATGAACCTTAGGTTTAGGCCTACTTAAAATGAGAGTGGAAATATATGCTTTATTTTATTGTGAGGATTATTTATTAGATTATTAAGAATTTTTTTTGTCTTAGGGTCTAACTGTAACTGGCTGGGTAGCTGAGTGGTTATAGTGCTCGTCTTTGAATCCAAAGGTTGCTGGTTTGATCCTAAGGAAAGTTAGTAGCTTTTTAAAGGATCGATTCCGGACCCAGTTGCCATTTGTCATTGGGCTAATTAATTAATGATGCTTTCTAACAACTGGTCGATGTTAGATAGTAACAAGACTGGGGTTTGGACCGTTCCCCGTAAAAACGTTAAAAAATGCCTCTGGCGTAGATAGACACAAAATACAAAAATACAAAAAATACAAAATAACTTAAATAAAATTAACCATTGGAAATCCGGTGAGAAAGCGGATCTGTTACAACGAGTTTTATGATTGACATTGGCGATACAAGTGCTTTGTTATACTTGTATGACTCCATTTATATTATTAACTACCATACCCGGCATCTTTGCAAAGCTAACCAGAGGAAGTTAAAACTTCCTCTGGTTTTGCCCCTTCAGATGAGCTCGTTTGCTACGCTCACTTGCTGTCTCGCGACTCGCTGCAAGTCTATAATTTTCCTCTTGGTTTTATTATTACCGAAATCCGTTCAATACTTTAAGTGAAAACAGCTGTTTAAATAACTAATATTTCTAAATGTAAAAATATGTTCCAATACAAAAATGTTGCTTCCATAAGAATAACATGGTAACTTTGAAAATGTGAAGAACGGAGCCCTGTGGAATTTTCTTAACTTTTTCTTTCTTACCTTTTCCTGTCAATAACAAACACAACAAAAAAAAATAATTATATCAATCCAGCCGTTCATGTGTGATGCCATTACCAAAGAAATATTGATCCATTTTTATGTGTAGATATCTAGGTAGGCCTATGGTATGTAGGTGAAAGCAACATTGCAATCTTACCATTAAACTTAGGGCCCAACAAGTAATCAATTTTTTTTTTTAAGAGTTCTTATCATTCATTAGGCTAACTTATTGAACACTGAAAATGCTTCTAGGCTAGAAAATTAATGAACAGAAACAGACAGATAACTAAGTAAGTTTAGGCCTAACACTAATTTTGTGGTTTTTTGCTTCTATAAACATAGGCTACTGTACCATTCCTAAGTTATAAACTATCAAATAAAATATCTGAAAGATAGTCAAACATATAAAACTTAGTTTGTTAGAAATTAGACAGCTAGTTGATGCTGTCAAATATGAATCAGAAAGGTATTTTTTGCTTTTGTATTGAGGGAATATGAGTTTTAAATGTTTCCAAACACCATTAATTTTGTTGTTACAAACATCACTGTCAATAAAAGTGACGGTTTACGGTTAGATTGTTAGGTTACATTATGATACATTTTCGTTAATGATTGTATTACGCATATCTTAACTCAAACGATTACAACTATCGAATAATCGAAATATCCAAATTGCAACTTTGATAATAACGGTGGAGTAGGATGACGAAGTTTCGCAAAAATTTGTAGACCCTACTTGTTTTTGTTACTGTATTTTCAGTTACTTGTTTGCAATGTAATTTTTTTATTGTCAAAAGGTTAGGCCTATGTTTAATATCTTAGAACAAAACTAAATTCGGGGATAAAATTGTAATCGTATCGTGGAATTGTATCATCCATAGTGTAGCAATATTAGGCTATCGAAAAATCAAACTTTTTTTTTGCCATTGAATATTAAATATTCAATGAATAAATTTTATTCATTGGCAATGAACGGCATACGCCAGTATACAAAAAAATTACAGTGAAGTGATCAATACAATTAATCAATAACACATTTGAACAATACATTAATACATTTCAGCATTCAAGATGACATATTAGAAGAAAATTTACTTTCAAAGAAATTATTTAGCATTTTAACATTGATATAACGGTGGAGTAGGATAACAAAGTTTCGCTTGATATTTTTAGTGAATGCCAGGCTAGCAAGGTAACCCAATAAAAAAGGATAACCTAAGGTCACTTGTTTAAAGGTAACTTAACCAAAAATCAAATAGCAAGACTTCACTAATCACTATTTTGAGACTAAATAATACTCTACATAATAACATTAGCTCCCAAGATATAAAAAAGAACTAGAGCCTATTTTATAATATTCTTTCAATAATATGACATATGGATCTGAAGGCATTTTACCAGTTTTAATCCACTAAGTTAGACATTGACAATCTTTATTGCCGTTTTCACATTGTTACATGTATGGCATTGTCACAATTTATAAACATGACTTAAAACAATAAAGTTCTATACAAAACTAGTTAATAGATTTCAGTTTGTTTATAAATTCATCTATGTCATAAACACTTAAATTGAACAATAAAGCTTTCAAGGTTGATTTGAACTTATTATGGTCTCATGGTCTTTTATGGTCTGATATTAGGTAGAGGAACAAAATATGAGATTGATGTAGGCCTAAATATGTAACTCAACTCTATTTTTAGCTAACCTTATCAGAGTAAAAAAACAATTAATTTTCCAAATAAAATGAAAATTTTCACAAAAGACTTGAGGTGTTTTTCAGCTCAAAATAATTGCAGGTTAGTATAATAGAAAGTGATAACAGCTCCACTTACCTTGATTACAAAATTGATGTGATTTTCTTCCACCAGTCGAACTTAAAATACTCTCAGGTAAAAATAATCGGAATTTTCTGATTCTGTTCTTTATCCTTTTCTCCTACATGTATAAAATAAGTGAGGTTATGTTGATTAGAGCTAGCTTCAGACGACGGACGGCTTCATTTTTTTTCTGCGTCTGTATGGGCGGAGGTAACAGCTGACAATTGGCTTCTTCAAACAACTGGTCAATTGTAACCAACTGCCTCCGGAGGCCGAAAATCAAGATAGACATATATCAATTGTTAATTTTTGCCTCCGGAGGCATTTTTTAATGAATTTCATAGTAATAAAATGAGGAATATATCAAAATTTTATGGAATATAAAGGTTATTTATGTAATTAGAATTATATATTCAAATGTAACCATACTCATAAAGTTGAGTTTACTACCTGAAAATATGTGCTAAAGTTGGAGGCAAAAATTCAGGAATATAGCATTGGAGGCATGTACTCATAAATGATATATATATATATATATATATATATATATATATTACGATTGCCACGTAAAGATTATCTGACATATATTTAGAAATGGAATCCGTGTATGCTTTTAATAAAATGATAAACGTGTTTTAAATAATAATCCCTATAATACCTAATTGTACGGCATCAATTCTAAATAATTTAGTGTAAGGTTCATTACTGTAACCCTTAACAGATTGTTATTTGTCAAGTGATAACGTTTTTAGTAGGCCTATAGTTTGAATCTGAAATGAAGTATACAACAACAAAAGTAATTAGTGTGTTTTTTAAATAACCCGAAATTTGGTTACAACAAAAATGCAATGCGTAAGGTCAGCCGCATTCCGGTGGCCGATACATTTTGTATGCCGGGAGCGATTTCGTCCAGGTATATTAAATGAAGCGGCCGCATACGCCGTTCATGTCTCCCGCCAATAAAACAGCGATCGTTGCTTAACGACGCCCGCCAGAAGACGTTTAGTGGCGGGGTTAATTTTATACATACAGCCCGGCCCTCGTGTTATTGCCCCGCGGATTTATACCTTGTGTGCGGCGGAGGCAGTAAAAAATAATATGGGATGAAGAACAATCGAGTTTAAAACTGTTTGACGAACAATTTTAATACTGCCGCATCGCTAAAAAGAATTAGACTAATACTCTAATAATGTACTTTCTTAAATTTGTTTTTATTAAATGTGAAAATATATCACTGTTTTAGTTTTGAGGACAATGAGTCAGTATTGAATATAGGCCTTCTCACGGAATTACACGGAAGGCCTTCTCTCATGAAATTAACTTCATTGGCCTTTAATTTATATATGTTTTTAAGCTGTGTAAAAACTAAAGACATAATTTAACAAAATAACGGTCTAAAATATGATTTTAGAGGAATCTGTATTCAATTTGTCATATTATCTAGATCTGCGTTAAGTTTCTGTGTTTTTAAAATCAATATCTTTCCTCGGCATCGCAGTCAAAGGACAATACTCTATTGTTTTTAAAGACTTTCGACAGGGGTGCTAAAAATGTATCGACCCCTAAAATTTCTCCCATTCGTACTGTTACGGATCAAAGATTTCCCCCAAGATAGCCTACGCGTCATGCATGACTTTGCCTTGAAACTCAACAGCTTACAATGAGACAGTAAAATGATTAAGATTTTTAAAATTTTAATTTATTAGCCTATATTAAAACACAAGTAATTAAAATACAATTAAAACTATACTGTATATCTTTATGTGTTAAGTAAACATCTTGACAAGGAGGAACAATTTATTTTATAAAGGTTACAAAGCTGTTTCAAAGTTATTTTTCAGTATAATAGTCATAAGTTTTTTCTCCCAATAGTGAGTTTGAAATTTGGTTTTATTTGTATTTTACTTGTCTTGTCACTGCTATTACGAATTAAAAGTGTATTTTGGAGGAGCCTCCCAACAGGCATTGCCTTGGAGGCCAAAGCAACTTTCCAAAATAGAACATGGTCAGCTTGGCTTCTTTTAATTGTATGATATTTTGTATTTGATCAGTATTTTTTAAGCCTATTGTAATTATTGTATCTATTTTAGAAATAAAATCATTATTATTATTATTATTAAACTAAGTTTACTCATTAGTACTCCTTAAAATTTTAGTTTAGATGCTCAGTTTTAACTTAATATTTAGAAGGGAAAGATCACAAAAATATAAAAAAATTCTCCAAAATTTTTCCAGACACCTTGTAATTTCCCCCGGCCCTAGATCGCCGGATTGGACGTATTCCGTACCCTCTTTCGACTACCCTGAGACATTTGTGTCACGTTAAAACATAATTTAGTAAAGGTATCATTCACGCAGACCTTCTACGTGTCATTTCAGACCCCGACACTCGATCCCCGTAGATATGCAACTGCAGCGGCAGTGCGTTGCATCAGTGTGGTCCTTATCATGATGACCGCTCCAGGTTTAATCACAGCCCGTGCCTGGTCTGTATCCCCTCACGTTCACCGCAACTCCCATTGTCGGCATTAATTAGTCACATTGCGTTTAACATGGTCTAACCAATACCGTTTAATAATCGCGCCGCCGCGCCGTTCAATGACAATCGCTCGGTTTACCAACGCCGCACCGCCATTCTGTGTTGGCCAATAATCTATTAATACCAGATGAGAAGTTTAAATTACTTTGTCTTCGAAGTTCAAACTACATAACGCTTTTGTTTGATCGATTTAAAATTTACTAAATAATAATAAAATTAACTGCACTCTTTGTTATTTAACAGATCGCAAAGTAATTTAGATGATCTTTTTGGATGCATTATCATAGTGCACTCTTTAATAATATAAATAAACGCCACTTAAGGCAGGTTAAAGTTTATTTTGACGGAAAATCATCACAGCAAATCTGAAATTATTTCTGGCTCCTTCTCTGGATTCATTTTGTTTTCGTATTTTGAATACCGGTACTACAAGCTATGCTTTTGTGAAATTCACATGCAACTTTGTTTGGTTTTGTAATTAGGATGATTTATAATGAAGGAATACACCGTCTTGTTATAAGAAGCTGTATTTTTAGTATATTAGTTATAGCACAGACAAGGGAACAAGGAATTGGTAGATCTCTCTCTTAGTGTATGCGGTAATTCTCTGTACACCACATTTGAGTTACATGCATGAAAAAAATTATTATAATGACATAGACCATCGTCCTTAAAGTAGAAAAAGCGTCTAGATTAGTACAATACAGAAATATTAATTTTATTCTCAATTTAGTCTTAACTTTTCCGCTGACATCCGAACGCAGAGCCAACAACAAATCCTGTTAAGCCACGTTTGTCTTTGGGTCACTTTACCTGCTTCATGTCATTTCTGTCGCTATAATCATTATCTATTTCTACGTCTACCCCTCTACCAAGCCCCGGTATACATCCGGTGCCATCCGAACGCAGAACCAACAGCAGAGCCGGTAAGCCACTCTTGTCTCCGGATCGCTTTACATCTTCCATGTCATCTCCGCCGCTCTTATCTGATTTATTTCCACCGGGGTTAATCATTCAAGACGGCGCTCAGACAACCAAATCCCGGCTTATCCGGCCCCACTTATCTCCAGCCTTATCCAGACTACAAATTTGTCCCGCCTCGAGCCGCCCGTGTTTTACACTTTCTTTCTATTTTGGGGTAAAACCGTTTATTAAAAGTCTATATCAAACAAAAGAGTTTGTTAAAAATATAAAATGTAAAGTGTATGATTTTAAATTTTATTAAAAACCTTCAATACAATATGAAGTGAAAAATAATCTATCACGAACATCTTTGAGCTTTAGGAATTCAAAGGCGGATTTGTGTGCAGAGGGTTTATACATTGATAACTAAACACTAAAGTAAATAGCTTCTTCATTGGCATGATACAAATGAGTTTGATATTACCCAAGGTGCAATCAAATACGCCGTAATGTATTGTTTATTACATCGACTCTTGCACATACAAGTCAAAATTAAACTAAGGGAATAATTGTAATGAACAGAATGCCATTGGGCCTGTTGAAAGCGAATCGATATTCGCCATCTATTTTCTATTTAGCAGTACAAACTACAAATTTACCTTCGTGTACGCATAAGTACGCATAAGTATTTAGGGTAAAATTATTCAGCAGTGAGGATGTAATTTAGGATTAATTTTTATTTAATTCAAAAGTTAATATATACTTTTTATTTAATCCAATCCGTATTTCTTTATACTTGTAATTTCCACGGGATCCAATTCGTAATTAATTTCTCCGAGAGAAATAAGCCTGTCAATAAACTAGACGGGGAGTATACGAACCCCATAAACCAGTCGGCACGGAACTCGACGTTGAAAAATGTCGGTGATCAGTAGTAGACTAATAATAGCAAATGTACCAGGCCCTAGGAGGACTAATGATATGTCGCCTCCATGTTTATACTTGGCCCGCCGTCCGTCTTGTCGCGACCCCAACAACGTATTGGCCGATTAATCAGGTACATCCTCGGTGGTCCTGTGATTTATTTGATTGTAAATCTGTCCGAAAATAATGCGATTCCGCGATGAAGCTCGAGCGGTTGTACCTAATTATCGCGCGGCGATTGTTGGCTAAGGAGACGGTCAAGTCGAACGACACGAGATGTTTTACTCGTGAATTATTTGTTTATGCTAAACGTACAACAGGAATGCTGTCCGATGTAGATTTTTTGCAATGAATGTGGTTGTGGGAAATTGTATACAGGCTCATTCTAATTTAATCACGAGAAATTAGTGTTACTTGTAAAAGTAAACAATCAGTAATGTGCGAAAGCTTTATAAAGTCAAAATTTAGGCGTTCCTAAGAGTTTTTTTTTTTTTTAACTTAAACAGTTTTAGGACTATTTTTTGTCGATTTTTTACCGACGCTGGTTTTTGATATCCTATTTAATGTGTTAAAACTTTAATCTGTATCAAAATTTTCTTCATGGTCGTGTGTTAAGGGTTTGTTCGCATTTTACTGTAGCAAAACGATCACGGTCTCTCAATCCGTCTTGCAGGTGGGCCTAGCTCTTTTCTATAGTTTCTAGACTAACCTAACATAACCTTAAATAATTTTTTTATTTACCACGGAGGAATATTATTGATGACAAAAGTTACTTGCTGAAAGGCTTACCACAAGAATTGGTAAATATAGTAACATTCCTTTTCTTGGCAAATACCTTTAGTTTCCTGAAAATGAGAAATGCCGTATGTTATTCGCAACCCCAGTGTTCTATGAAGCCCAGCACGCCACTTCCTGACGCTGACTCCCGGTGCTGACGCAGGTTCCCACATCCGCCGGTGCTGATCCGCCGATGTGCTGATCTCTCGCCACTTTCCCCGCGTCGCGTCGTGAACGTACGAGCTATCCCACTCGTGCACCGGCGATCGCCGATCTGTTGGTTTATTGCCCGTTTCAAACGGTCGTCCAAATGTAATTGGAAACTGCCTCGTGCACTCGGTCCATCCCGAGTGCAGGCAGATGATCAGCGGCGATCTTGTCAATATGAAATGTGGAGTACCGCAAGGCTCGATATTGGGGCCAATTCTCGTACATTGTAAGTAACCAGCGGACCAGATCCGACGTGTATGATCTGTATTTTATTGTTTGCGTGTTTTTCCCACATCGTGGAAAAACAATCGGCTCATCTCCAAAGGGAACATGTTGTTTAATTTAATTTGTGTTATCATGTTTAGCGAGGTTTTGTTATAAGAAAATATATTGTTTTCAACAACATGTTATCGGAAGTGAATATTACTTCTAATCATTATTAATGTTGGCCCAAAATTTAAATCTTTATGTCTGAAATCTCTTATCCCAATGGAAATCTTTGTGTGTGTCTTGTGTTTACTGGTAATAGCCTTAATCTTGATCCGACCATCGATGTATACTACGACGAGTACGACGTAGTATATTGGCGAACATCGATGGATTCAACCAGTTTAAACTAATTCTATTTATGAAAGTGTGTAGGGCCTATAAGACTCAAGTCTGTTATAGAATCCCTCATCGATAGAGTAATATAGAAAATAATAACTCATCACTAATTTTCACCTAAGAATTTCCTTTTATCGTTTTCGTCATCGTTTTACTCGACGAATCGCTCCAACGGATGTCTTCGGCACTCCACCTTTTATTTCCAGGAGTTAAATTCCCAATAACCAAAAGGACAAGTTAATCCGCCAGCGGATATCCTCATCATGTGGATGTTCACAGATCGCATCAAGCAGCCACCATGGTGGCACTATCGGCCATCGCGAGGAGGGGCCGTATCGCCCTCTGGCCTCGGAATCAGTTCCATCTTCTGCCCACCGGCAGATAATTGGCCAAATTAATTACCTGAAAAGAATTAATTGACAGCGGCAGTCAGCTCATTAATTGTGCTTACTCTACACTCGGCTTGGTCTGAACTCGGGGCAAGGCCACAAGTCCCTTGTTACATCGTGTTATCGTTTAGGGGCAATTAATGCGAGTTAATTTGGATGCTCTTGTTCGTAACGAAGGGGCAGGGCCGGCGACAAGGGGGGGCAGAGGGGGCAAATGCATAGGGGCCCGGGCTCACAGGGGGCCCGGGCTGACGAAAAGCATTTTTTAGATTTAAAACATCCGAAAGTGTACAATGAACATTCATTGTTAAAATAAAAATGACAGATTAAGTTAAAATGTTTTACGGCTGCTTTTTTTATTTACGAGCTTAATGTAAATGAGCAGACAATGATTAGTTTAGCTTCATTCTAAACAAACCTATAATTGTTAACACTGAGGGTGGTGGCGCTACTGTGAGAAATTCCCTGGAACAAGAACAGTTGTGCCTGCCTAACGCTGGTCACACACGCACTCACGGGCCCGTCGCAGGCACGGCGTGACTCGGGGCCTACGAAAACTAACGTAGTTTTCGTAGGCCCCGTTCCCACCCAGCCTTTAAATAGGGCCTACATCAGATCAGGTTGCGACTTGAGCGCCAAACAACACCAACACCAACATGATACTAAGCGTATGTTTCTTTCAAGCTCGTATTTCGGCGCTGTAGATGTTTTTGTGTTCTCATTGGATTGGTTTTGTACAATTAAGTGTTGTTGTAAGAAAAGATTAATAAAGACCTATGATTAAGACTCTAAATTTATAAAACTTAAAGGTAGGCCTAAGTGAGCAAATTTTTGTGCTTTTCTTCTTCAGAAAACAGTAAAAAAAATTCTGCTGACTTTTGTTGTGTTGATGGGAAGTGAATTTTCAAGGTAAGTAGGTTGGTTGCCTGAATCTAGGGGCCCGGACTTCATAATTGCACAGGGGCCCGAGAATCCTGTCGCCGGGCCTGCGAAGGGGTCAAGCAAGGTTCTCTGCAGTTACACCTGTTTTACAAATGCAATTATATATTACTTTGCACCACGAAATAATCGGTGTCGTTCAAATTTTAAATATACGTAAACAAGTTTTTTGTTAACAAAAGGTTTAATATTCGAGACGAAATAGCACCACGGACACGGAACACGCCTGTATTCTGACTGATTTAACAACCCACAGATTCTTACCAACGTTGATTTCATACGTTGTCCATAAAGACTAGGCCTACTCCCTCCTCTTCCAGTAGGCCTACTTTGTTTTCTCTTCATGTATTTCGTATATTTTGTATTGATTGATTTTGATTGATATTCCTATACAGCATCATTCGATTAGTCCATATATTGTCTATCTGTTACTCGTTGTAATATCGAGCCATTCTATCGCCACATGACATATTCGTTGTAATTTATTGTTACGATCATCAACTATCGAATTGTCCGGTGTGTTTATTCGATGATTCGATCAGACAATCCGGCACTCACCTGCTGACGTAATGAGTTACGATCGTCAAATATCGCACTGCCCAGTGGGTCATTCGATGATTCGATTGGTCGATCCGTCACTCGATGCTAGCGTGATGATTTTATCATCAACTATCGAATTACCCGGTGCGTTCATTCGATGATTCCATCAGTCAATCCGTCACTCGCCGCTGCGCTGGCGTTATTAGTTATGATCGTCAACTATCGAATTCCCGGTGTGTCATTCGATGATTCGATCAATCGATCCGTCCCTCGCCTGCTGACGTTATGAGATACGATCGTCAACTATCGAATTCCCGGTGTGTCATTCGATGATTCGATCAATCGATCCGTCACTCGCCTGCTGGCGTGATGAGTTATCGGCCGCGTGCTGCTGTCGGTTTATTTGTTTCCCTGAATAATGTCCCGTGATGAATGGCAGTTTAAGTGTTTCGTGACGGCTCGTTGAGCGAGTTTTATTTATTATTGCCTTTATCTGAGACTTCTTCTGCGACCCATTAGCGCGCCAAAGTGTGCATGGCGGCGGTGCACGCGAAACCACGCAGAAAAACCGAGCCGCATTCTCCGCTATACCTATACTAGGCGGTGCGGTGCCGGGGGCCTCCACACTAGTCCCGCAGCTGGCTGCGGTGGCAAGACTGTTATAGATTTTTAATTAAAATTAAAATTTACACTCATAAAATTGGTTCTGCTATTTTTTCATAAAAGGGTGAACATGAGGACTATCAAAAATCAATCAGCACTGTGTAAAAGTATATTGGATTATTGTGTGGAGTAATATAAATGACTGAAAGTGTGAATCTAGGATGCGTAGAAATCTTTTTAAGATCTGTATTGTGTTATAAAACAATAGTATACATGCATGTCATAATTAATATGTGCAAAAAATAATTGTGTAAAAATTAATGAAGCATGTTCTACGTATTTACTTTATTACATTATCGTTTGCTATGGTTGATTTGAGTTTGTTATGTTATATAAAAGCCTGCCAAACTGTATAAACACAAACTCGAATATTTGTTCACAAGAGAAACATTGCAGCTTTGAAAGTTTGTATTGGTAGAGTTTCGGGCAAAGCTTTTTGACTTGTTGAATTTATGGCTATAAACCTGTGTATCAAAGTGTGTACACATAGTTCTGAAATGTTATCAGTTGTTAAGTTGTTTAAAGCAAATATTGAATTAATTATAGTGGCCATAATATTGCGTTAACATATGATATAATTCAACGTTCAATAAATTATATTTTTCTAATATTTTTTGAGTCATTATTTACTACGATAACAAAGTTGCAATTTTATTCGAAGTTTTAGAACACATAAATCATGAGGCTACAAATAATAAGAACTTGTAAAGTAACCAAATACTAATTAATTAGCCTTATTATTACCTTATTTAGGTACTCATTCAACGCCAGTAATAGTGCATTTACTCACAAAAATCATCCAAAAGGATATTTTACTGAAACAAACGTGAAACCCAATAAACCAGAAATTTAAATACAGAGCGGTGCAGTATTTCGTCGGGGTCCGATACAGAATCATGAAATGTAAATGCAATTTGCCAAGTAGCCGGACGGATGACGGACGCCGCTCGCGGTACAGTGTACTGCACGTTGTATTGGAGGCGGAGATGGTGTAGTGGCAGTGGCGATGGTATAGAGGTCAGTTCCGGTATTGGTCCAGGAGCAGTTTGTGTTTATAGTTGTCCAATCCCGAACGTTTATTGCTATCTGTGTTATTGTCGGCCCTTTACTGCACCTGGCTTCCATATTGTTATCTTTATATTTCACCCTCTCCACCGCCCCGCAACACAATATCTCTGTCTTGTTTCTACTAAGATTTTATGTCCTGTGGGATTTGTAGAAAAAGTCTCAGTGTCAATTCGAGGTAATCTAGGATTTTGTCTTAGATTTGTGAGTTGGTACTAATTTTTGAAATTTTATTTCATCTCATCTCCCCTTTTCTGCCATGTTACGGAGGCGAATGAGAAATGTTTGAATTACATAATGAATGATCAATATTGCCCTGATTTTAAAACCCAACAAACTTTATCCATGAGTTCGTTTGTGCACACTGGCTGAAATCTTTAACCGTCAATCAATGCAATAATTTGCAATCCTCCCATCGCATCCGCTACGGAGCGCTGCTACACAATAGTCGCAACAAGCCCCGTGCTATGGCGGTGCGGCTCAACCTCCCAATGCGCCCCGTTTGTTGTGGCGGTACCGACTCGACATAGTCGGGCTCGGGGCGACAGCCACGTATGATTAATGCGACTTATAAAAACCTAATGTCTCCGTTAATAACGGAGTGGCCGGTGCCAGTCAGCTGGGCCGCAGCCTTGTCGGCCGGGGAGCGTGGAGGCAGCGATTTGTGATGGGACGGGAGACGGGAGTAATGAGTTGTAGAGAGATGCGACGGAACTGTGACACATGCAGATGTTGTGATGTATTTCATGGAAATGTAACATCTGTTTGATATCGTGGTTATGCTACAACAGTAGATTTTGAGGATGACGAAAGGAGGGGTTTATTCTGGCGTGTCTAGAGAAGTACAGGAGAACAATGAGTTATATTTGGGAATTGAGGTCATTAGACGTTTATGAGGTTACAATAACACGTAAATTTACTTCTCCTTAAATTATTAATTTATTGTACTACCTCTCAAACCTTACTTTTTTTAAAGAACACTGGTGTAGTTGAAAACATGGTTGGAATAAAATATTTTTGTTAAAATAGCACCAAAACTTAAGGCATATTTTTCATAAAATTTAATGATGGAATGGTTGAAATGAAGATACATGTAATAAAATGCAGAATAATAACCGTGCATTAGCTAGATTATGTTCAATTGACGGATTATTAGTAAAGTTTCGACTAAATTTAACAGTACACATACATAAGATTTACCTAAAATTTTTCGAAGTTTTTTGCTTTTTCATATTCCGCATCTGCTCGCCCTGAGTGGCGGCGGCGGCGTCGGTCAGTCAGTTCTCCCTTTGATGTTTCCATCAGTGAAAACTTTTCCATATTTAGAGTTTTCCATTACTTGTTGGCCATCAATCACTCGCCCCTGCCTGGTGCTGCACTCTCGCGGCCGGTGGATGACTCCTCACTACACTCTACACTCACACTCACACTCCACACTCGCACACCGTCCCTCCCCAGTGATCTGCTGTGCACTCATCAATCAATCGCTCCAACTTGCAATAACCCATACAAGTCACCCCCTGGGGAAAACAAGCGGCCAGCACGCTCCTCATCAACTTTGCACGATGCTTTAACGACTTTGAAAGATAGGAACTCATGTATGCATTTATACTTAAATCATCCAAATTACTTATGGACATTAGTAGTGTGAAATTGAGGATGCTGGCCCAGTTCAAGGTCACCTGAGGGATGACGTCATCGAGGTCAATGACCTCATCGATGACGTCATCGATGACGCAATCGATGACGTCATCACCAATGACGTCATTTCGATGACGTCACACCCATGACGTCACAGAAATGACGTGCTGATGACGTCATCACCCCTTACGTCATCAAAACGACGTCACCGACGCCACTAAGGTCAAGGTCACGCAGAAACTTAAAATTTTTTGGCACTTTTGCCGTTTCTCGCACTACGCTCCGAGTTTCAGTCCGAGTCCCCGTGACCTTGACCACTTGGAGCGAATTTTCGACGAGAAACGGCAAAAGTGCCAAGTTAAACTCGAGTTTCTGACATGACTCTGCCTAAATGGGCAATAGGTAATCCCTCAGGTGACCTTGAACTAGCACAACACCCCCAATTTCATATTACTGTGACCTTGAAAACTTAACAACGGAGCGCCGACACCGATGCGCACCCCACGACAGCCACCGAGTGACTGACTGTCAGGCTCTGTGTACTCTAGGTATATCGGCTTGAGAGACTAAGACTCTAAACTGTCAGGAATGGGAGTAACTAACTGAATTTTGCAAGGAAAAGTCATTTCATCCAATATTTTAAACAAATCCTCATCAGTAAAACTGACATTAGTCCGTTTTGTATAAAACTTAGGGTGTCCGCGCAACAGTTTGCGCCACTTAGCTAAAGTCGAAACCCTCTTAACTTTGAGTGGTGGACAGTGAGCAACTAATAAAGCCTTAACACGGCTAAGTTTCTTACCTAAAGTGTCCCGCGACATGGCGTCTCCTCACAAAAGTCCACACAATACTGAGAGACTGCTTGTAGCGCACGAGTCAAGGGAAAAGAGGTGGGGGAAACAGCAGGAGTGGGGGAAGGTCACAGTGGTGGGGGAAGGTGAGGCTTAACGCTGGAGTATCGCATCACTTCACCATGAGCTGTCCTACAGTCAACACACTGTTCTCTTGGCCCGAGTTGGCACTAGAAGAAACATTTCTGTACAGCTTAGGCTGTGAGAGCCGAGGAAGCAAAGTCAAAGTGGAAATCGCGTTAAACTCCAAGATGAAGAGTCTCCTAAATAAACTAATTGTATCTCTGCAATCCCCTATAACTCTGGAGAAATACCACTTTATAAAGCGACACCTTATTCTTTGGCAAAACGAATTGGAAATGGAAAAGATTACAGTAAAATTAATTTAACTTAAAATTTGGACAGGACACTCATGGCGATACCACGTGGCGTGCAAACGCCACCCTATACATTACAAGTTAGGTTATTGAGCACCTCTGGTACGATAACCGACGTGCTAGAGTTAAAGTGTTGTGACCTTGAGTAAAAACACAAAAATATTCAACCCATGTTGGTCCAGAGGTAAAGTGTAGTGACCTTGAGCCAAAAACTTGTAAAATACTTACATCAATAGAGACGAAGAACAGCGAAGCGCACTGCACGCAAGTTGGAGACAGACTGACGGAGCGTCGTTGTGCAGCCTAGGGATTCAATTGTAGTGGGGGTATTGCCAACACTTAGAGTATAAGTGTAGTGGGTGACCTCCAGGGTGACCTTGAACCAGCTCGAGAAGTGACCCGTACTCTAGGTATATGGGAAGTGGTGGGGGAAATCTCAAGGTCATTCAAATGGAGTTTAAAAAAAGTCAAAGAGTAGAGAGACTACTCTACTCTTCAGAGTCCTCGTGACCTTGAGGATTTGGAGCCAATTTCTACGAGAAATAGCAAAAGTGCAGTAGCACCGTTTTGGTGCTACCTTAAATGTAAATGTTAATTAGTCCCTTAAATGTTAAAGTGTGATGACCTTGAGCATAAGAGTTAAAGTTTTCTTGGGGAGACAATTCGATGTTGTCCCAGAGTTAAAGTGTTAAGACCTTGAGTCAAAACACAGAAATATTACAAGTCGATGTTGTCTCATAGTTAAAGTGTGGCGACCTTGAGTAAAACTCAGAAATATTTAGCCTATGTTGTTCCAAAGTTAAAGTGTGGTGACCTTGAGGAAAAAATTAGAAATATTTACCCCATGTTGGCCCAGAGTTAAAGTGTAATGACCTTGAGTCTGTCATGTGACACTGCTCGGGTGACCTTGAACTGGCCCGGCTGCCTTACTCTAACCATTACTGCAACCGCGATGTGCACCCTACGACAGACACCGAGCGACTGACTATTAGGCTCCGCGTAATCTAGGTATATGGGAAGTGGTAGGGGGAATTGCGATGACCTTGGGAAACTTGAAAATGTCACGCCAGGTAGCACCGTTTTGGTGCTACCTTAAATGTAGATGTTAAAGTGTAATGACCTTGAGTAAAAAAAAAACATAGAAATAATACAAGTCGATATTGTCCCAGAGTTAAAGTGTGGTGACCTTGAGTGAAAACATAGAAATATTACAAGTTGATGTCGTCCCAAAGGTAAAGTGTGGTGACCTTGAGCATAAGAACTAAAGTTTTCTTGGTATGACAAGTTTAAGTAGATTCAGAGTTAAAGTGTGGCGACCTTGAGTGAAAACATAACAACATTACAATTTGAAGTCGTCCCAGAGGTAAAGTATTATGACCTTGAGTGAAAACACAGAAAACCCACAAGTCGATGTCGTCCCAGAGTTAAAGTGTGGTGACCTTGAGGGAAAAGTTCTGAAATATTTTAGCCTATGTTGGTCCAGAG
Organism: Neoaliturus tenellus; assembly: GCA_030545055.2. NCBI lineage: Eukaryota > Metazoa > Arthropoda > Insecta > Hemiptera > Cicadellidae > Neoaliturus > Neoaliturus tenellus. The sequence goes on along the minus strand of CM061533.1, from coordinate 153,772,017 downwards.
TTAAAGTGTAGTGACCTTGAGCATTTGTCTTGGTACGACAATTTGATGTTGCACCAGAGTTAAAGTGTTGGGACCTTGAGTGAAAACGTAGAAATATTACAAGTTGATGTCGTCCTAGAGGTAAAGTGTGATGACCTTGAGTCAAAACACAGAGAAACCACAAGTCGATGTCGTCCCAGAGTTAAAGTGTGGTGACCTTGAGGGAAAAATTCTGAAATATTTAGCCTATGTTGGTCCAGAGTTAAAGTGTAGTGACCTTGAGCCGAAAACTTGTAAAATACTTACATCAATAGAGACGGTAATCCCCGCTCTCACCCCTGCGCCCCCAGTGGCGCCCCCAACCCTGCACCCCTGGTAGCACCCCCACCCCTGCGCCACCGATGGCGCCCCTGGGTGTGGTTGCCCGGTGGAGATATAAGGCGGCCCCGCTCATAGCCGGCTCACAGCCCGTCCCCGTGCGTTGAGCTACCTAAAGGTTTGAGCAAACACTTAGAAATATTTACTCTTCGTACGATCAGAGTTAAAGTTTTCATCTCAACAGACGTACCCCCAGGTTTGAACCAACACTTAGAAAAATTTACTCATGGTACAACAGTTTTATGTTTTCGCCAAATAAGTGTAAGTGTGGTAAATTGAACTGGCTAAAATGTTATAATTTGCTAAGTTTGTATTGTTGTACATGATAAATCCTAAACTTTAACTTAAAACCGTACAGCAGAGTGCCGACACCAGTGTGCACCCCACGACAGTCGCAAAGCGACTGACCGTACGGCTCCAGGTGCCCTATGTATAAGGAAAGTGGTGGGGGGAATTTCGATGACCTTGGGGACTTTAACAATTGTGACTATACGTAAAATTTCGTCTTTCATTATATCAACCTAAGGTCTTGGTTTTTCGCGTTTCAGAGTGTATTAAAGCGATCTAGCTATTAATTGTAAAATTGATTTCTTAAAAGATAGTCATTTTTACGCTGGGTGTTGGTAAATTTGTTAGAGTCCAGATTGCACATACAAAACCAAACTTTTTTATTATTCAATATTTCAGTCTGGGATTTCGGATTTACATGTTTCAGCGTATTTTAGAGTGTTTAAGCTTATCTTAAAAATTTGAAAAACTTTAACATTTAATACTAAAATTTGCGATTTGACTGATAGAATATTTCTATGTCAGGAGTGACTATAGGTAAAATTTAAGTTTTCGTTATTTCAACCTAAGGTCTTGGTTTTTCGCGTTTCAGAGTGTATTAAAGCGATCTAGCTATTAATTGTAAAATTGATTTCTTAAAAGATAGTCATTTTTACGCTGGGTGTTGGTAAATTTGTTAGAGTCCTGATTGCCCATACAAAACCAAACTTTTTTATTATTTAATATTTCAGTCTGGGATTTCGGATTTACATGTTTCAGCGTATTTTAGAGTGTTTAAGCTTATCTTAAAAATTTGAAAAACTTTAACATTTAATACTAAAATTTGCGATTTGACTGATAGAATATTTCTGTCAGGAGTGACTATAGGTAAAATTTAAGTTTTCGTTTTTTCAACCTAAGGTCTTGGCTTTTCGCGTTTCAGAGTGTATTAAAGCGATCTAGCTATTAATTGTAAAATTGATTTCTTAAAAGATAGTCATTTTTACGCTGGGTGTTGGTAAATTTGTTAGAGTCCTGATTGCCCATACAAAACCAAACTTTTTTATTATTCAATATTTCAGTCTGGAATTTCGGATTTACATGTTTCAGCGTATTTTAGAGTGTTTAAGCTTATCTTAAAAATTTGAAAAACTTTAACATTTTTTACTAAAATTTGCGATTTGACTGATAGAATATTTCTGTCAGGAGTGACTATAGGTAAAATTTAAGTTTTCGTTTTTTCAACCTAAGGTCTTGGCTTTTCGCGTTTCAGAGTGTATTAAAGCGATCTAGCTATTAATTGTAAAATTGATTTCTTAAAAGATAGTCATTTTTACGCTGGGTGTTGGTAAATTTGTTAGAGTCCTGATTGCCCATACAAAACCAAACTTTTTTATTATTCAATATTTCAGTCTGGGATTTCGGATTTACATGTTTCAGCGTATTTTAGAGTGTTTAAGCTTATCTTAAAAATTTGAAAAACTTTAACATTTAATACTAAAATTTGCGATTTGACTGATAGAATATTTCTATGTCAGGAGTGACTATAGGTAAAATTTAAGTTTTCGTTATTTCAACCTAAGGTCTTGGTTTTTCGCGTTTCAGAGTGTATTAAAGCGATCTAGCTATTAATTGTAAAATTGATTTCTTAAAAGATAGTCATTTTTACGCTGGGTGTTGGTAAATTTGTTAGAGTCCTGATTGCCCATACAAAACCAAACTTTTTTATTATTCAATATTTCAGTCTGGGATTTCGGATTTACATGTTTCAGCGTATTTTAGAGTGTTTAAGCTTATCTTAAAAATTTGAAAAACTTTAACATTTAATACTAAAATTTGCGAGTTGACTGATAGAATATTTCTGTCAGGAGTGACTATAGGTAAAATTTAAGTTTTCGTCATTTCAACCTAAGGTCTTGGCTTTTCGCGTTTCAGAGTGTATTAAAGCGATCTAGCTATTAATTGTAAAATTGATTTCTTAAAAGATAGTCATTTTTACGCTGGGTGTTGGTAAATTTGTTAGAGTCCAGATTGCCCATACAAAACCAAACTTTTTTATTATTCAATATTTCAGTCTGGGATTTCGGATTTACATGTTTCAGCGTATTTTAGAGTGTTTAAGCTTATCTTAAAAATTTGAAAAACTTTAACATTTTTATACTAAAATTTGCGAATTGACTGATAGAATATTTCTATGTCAGGAGTGACCATAGGTAAAATTTAAGTTTTCGTTATTTCAACCTAAGGTCTTGGTTTTTCGCGTTTCAGAGTGTATTAATGCGATCTAGCTATTAATTTTAAAATTGATTTCTTAAAAGATAGTCATTTTTACGCTGGGTGTTGGTAAATTTGTTAGAGTCCTGATTGCCCATACAAAACCAAACTTTTTTATTATTCAATATTTCAGTCTGGGATTTCGGATTTACATGTTGCAGCGTATTTTAGAGTGTTTAAGCTTATCTTAAAAATTTGAAAAACTTTAACATTTAATACTAAAATTTGCGAATTGACTGATAGAATATTTCTATGTCAGGAGTGACCATAGGTAAAATTTAAGTTTTCGTTATTTCAACCTAAGGTCTTGGTTTTTCGCGTTTCAGAGTGTATTAAAGCGATCTAGCTATTAATTGTAAAATTGATTTCTTAAAAGATAGTCATTTTTACGCTGGGTGTTGGTAAATTTGTTAGAGTCCAGATTGCCCATACAAAACCAAACTTTTTTATTATTCAATATTTCAGTCTGGGATTTCGGATTTACATGTTTCAGCGTATTTTAGAGTGTTTAAGCTTATCTTAAAAATTTGAAAAACTTTAACATTTAATACTAAAATTTGCGAATTGACTGATAGAATATTTCTATGTCAGGAGTGACCATAGGTAAAATTTAAGTTTTCGTTATTTCAACCTAAGGTCTTGGTTTTTCGCGTTTCAGAGTGTATTAAAGCGATCTAGCTATTAATTTTAAAATTGATTTCTTAAAAGATAGTCATTTTTACGCTGGGTGTTAGTAAATTTGTTAGAGTCCTGATTGGCCATACAAAACCAAACTTTTTTATTATTCAATATTTCAGTCTGGGATTTCGGATTTACATGTTTCAGCGTATTTTAGAGTGTTTAAGCTTATCTTAAAAATTTGAAAAACTTTAACATTTAATACTAAAATTTGCGATTTGACTGATAGAATATTTCTGTCAGGAGTGACCATAGGTAAAATTTAAGTTTTCGTTATTTCAACCTAAGGTCTTGGTTTTTCGCGTTTCAGAGTGTATTAAAGCGATCTAGATATTAATTTTAAAATTGATTTCTTAAAAGATAGTCATTTTTACGCTGGGTGTTAGTAAATTTGTTAGAGTCCTGATTGGCCATACAAAACCAAACTTTTTTATTATTCAATATTTCAGTCTGGGATTTCGGATTTACATGTTTCAGCGTATTTTAGAGTGTTTAAGCTTATATTAAAAATTTGAAAAACTTTAACATTTAATACTAAAATTTGCGATTTGACTGATAGAATATTTCTATGTCAGGAGTGACTATAGGTAAAATTTAAGTTTTCGTTATTTCAACCTAAGGTCTTGGCTTTTCGCGTTTCAGAGTGTATTAAAGCGATCTAGCTATTAATTGTAAATTGATTTCTTAAAAGATAGTCATTTTTACGCTGGGTGTTGGTAAATTTGTTAGAGTCCTGATTGCACATACAAAACCAAACTTTTTTATTATTCAATATTTCAGTCTGGGATTTCGGATTTACATGTTTCAGCGTATTTTAGAGTGTTTAAGCTTATCTTAAAAATTTGAAAAACTTTAACATTTTTTACTAAAATTTTCGATTTGACTGATAGAATATTTCTATGTCAGGAGTGACTATAGGTAAAATTTAAGTTTTCGTTATTTCAACCTAAGGTCTTGGCTTTTCGTGTTTCAGAGTGTATTAAAGCGATCTAGCTATTAATTGTAAAATTGATTTCTTAAAAGATAGTCATTTTTACGCTGGGTGTTGGTAAATTTGTTAGAGTCCTGATTGCCCATACAAAACCAAACTTTTTTATTATTCAATATTTCAGTCTGGAATTTCGGATTTACATGTTTCAGCGTATTTTAGAGTGTTTAAGCTTATCTTAAAAATTTGAAAAACTTTAACATTTTTTACTAAAATTTGCGAGTTGACTGATAGAATATTTCTGTCAGGAGTGACTATAGGTAAAATTTAAGTTTTCGTCATTTCAACCTAAGGTCTTGGCTTTTCGCGTTTCAGAGTGTATTAAAGCGATCTAGCTATTAATTGTAAAATTGATTTCTTAAAAGATAGTCATTTTTACGCTGGGTGTTGGTAAATTTGTTAGAGTCCAGATTGCCCATACAAAACCAAACTTTTTTATTATTCAATATTTCAGTCTGGGATTTCGGATTTACATGTTTCAGCGTATTTTAGAGTGTTTAAGCTTATCTTAAAAATTTGAAAAACCTTAACATTTAATACTAAAATTTGCGATTTGACTGATAGAATATTTCTATGTCACGAGTGACTATAGGTAAAATTTAAGTTTTCGTTATTTCAACCTAAGGTCTTGGTTTTTCGCGTTTCAGAGTGTATTAAAGCGATCTAGCTATTAATTGTAAAATTGATTTCTTAAAAGATAGTCATTTTTACGCTGGGTGTTGGTAAATTTGTTAGAGTCCTGATTGCCCATACAAAACCAAACTTTTTTATTATTCAATATTTCAGTCTGGGATTTCGGATTTACATGTTTCAGCGTATTTTAGAGTGTTTAAGCTTATCTTAAAAATTTGAAAAACTTTAACATTTAATACTAAAATTTGCGATTTGACTGATAGAATATTTCTGTCAGAAGTGACTATAGGTAAAATTTAAGTTTTCGTTATTTCAACTTAAGGTCTTGGCTTTTCGCGTTTCAGAGTGTATTAAAGCGATCTAGCTATTAATTGTAAAATTGATTTCTTAAAAGATAGTCATTTTTACGCTGGGTGTTGGTAAATTTGTTAGAGTCCAGATTGCCCATACAAAACCAAACTTTTTTATTATTCAATATTTCAGTCTGGGATTTCGGATTTACATGTTTCAGCGTATTTTAAAGTGTTTAAGCTTATCTTAAAAATTTGAAAAACTTTAACATTTTATACTAAAATTTGCGAGGTGACTGATAGAATATTTCTATGTCAGGAGTGGATATAGGTAAAATTTAAGTTTTCGTTTTTTCAACCTAAGGTCTTGGCTTTTTGCATTTCAGAGTGTATTAAAGCGATCTAGCTATTAATTGTAAAATTGATTTCTTAAAAGACAGTCATTTTTACGCTGGGTGTTGGTAAATTTGTTAGAGTCCAGATTGCCCATACAAAACCAAACTTTTTTATTATTCAATATTTCAGTCTGGGATTTCGGATTTACATGTTTCAGCGTATTTTAAAGTGTTTAAGCTTATCTTAAAAATTTGAAAAACTTTAACATTTTATACTAAAATTTGCGAGTTGACTGACAGATTATTTCTAAGTCAGGAGTGACTATAGCTAAAATTTAAGTTTTCGTTATTTCAACCTAAGGGGTTGGCTTTTTGCCTTTTAGAGTGTATTAAAGCGATTTAACTATTAATTGAAAAATTGATTTTTTAAAAGATAGTCGATCATTGCGGGGTGTTGTAAAATTCGACAGTCTCGAGTGCCCATACAATACCAATTTTCTTATTATTGAATATTTCAGTCTGGGGTTTCGGATTTACATGTTTCAGCGTGTCTTAGAGTGTTTAAGACGATTTTAAAAATTTGTAAAACTTTTAACAATTTTCACTAAATTTTGCGAGTTTACTGATAGAATACTTCTCTAAGTCCCGAGTGACTATAGGTATAATTTAATTTTTTGTTATTTCAACCTAAGGTCTTGGATTTTTACGTTTCAGAGTGTTTTAAAGCGATTTAACTATTATTTGTATAATTGATTTCTTGAAAGATAACCACTTTTATGCTAAGTTTCTTTTATAATAGTTCATATAGGTCTTAAGATTAGTGTTTAGTGTATTTTTAGCTTCAAACCTTCTTTTATTACATTAACTGGTCCACGTGGGTTATAAAAATATTAGATGTACACCTCTTAGCGTTACCCAGAAAATACCACGGGGAGGTGGATGTACGTCATTTTCCACACATTCACACACACACACACACACACACACACACACACACACACACACACACACACACACACACACACACACACACACACACACACACACACACACACACACACACACACACACACATGGTTTACGGGTCTTTTAGTCAACCGCGCCAGTGACCTTCACTCACCCCAGACTTTTCAAAGGAGTAGCTAAAGTAATAGCTTTAACTTCTCAATCTAATAAGTTCCACATTCACACATACACTCATACAGTTTATTCATTAAGAACAATTTTTACAATATTTACAAAATTATGAGAGGTCAATATGTTATTTAATGAAGATTCATAATGCATGCCATAACTATGCATAACCTCTTTAGCTTTATTTAAGATATTTATACTGTTTGGCACAGGATATCTTGAAAAACTTGGTACAAAACCATCTTTCTTAGCTCTCTTTAGCGCTCTTTTATATCGTCTTCTTTCTGTACGAATGCACTTATACTCCATTACTCCATACTTTTCATAGTATGTGTCTTTTTCCAATACACAAAAGATATGTTTTAAATCCATATTATCAGGTATAACAGCAACTTTAGGTATTTGATTAATTAACGTTTCAATTAGTTTTTGATTATTTGCCAACACTTTATGTAATGAGTGAGTCAACTCAAGGTTTTCTTTTTTAATTCTATATTCTCCATACTTGCGAATAGATGGGAGGATTTCTTCGAACACCCAATCTTGAAAGCGTTTAGCTAATCTCATCTTAGACGATAAAATTAAGGAATATAAACCTGGTTCATTGATGAATGTGGTACTTTTTTGAAAGTTAGAGGGTAGCACTGAACTAGTTCCATCTATATCCTTAAATAACTTTTTATATTTTTCTTTAACTAGATCATTTATTGCTTTCCGTGGTCTTTTGTATTCTAGAATCTCTGATATATCATTAGCCTTAAACCATGGATTGTTTTCACGATCAAATAAGACAGCTACAGGTTTATTATCAAACATGTAACACTGCAGTGCAGACATGCTAAAGTAATTTGTTATCTATTTAATTTAAATATTAATTGAATATTAAAATTATCATACACCTTTTAAATATCCGAAAAACCGGAGTTGTGAAAAAGATGTTCACTCGGCAAAAGTTCGCCAAATAATGAAAGACATGGTTAAACGAGCTGCTTTTATACCCAACGGAGAATAGAGAAAAACCTTCTGCGCATGCGCAGTAGAGGAATACTAAAGGACATACACAATTGTACATTACATTTAAAACTTTTCTTGTAAAAAAAAAAAAAAAAAAAAAAAAAAAAAACAAATATATATCAGAATTATATACCAACACAATATGCTTTATGTTTTACTAACATATTTTAAAAACATATTATATATTTAAAAAAACACTATTAAATAGGACCTTAAAGGTAGCATCAAAACGATGCTACCCTTTCTGCCAAAAGAGGGTTACTTTATCACTTTTAAGGTTAAAACTAATGTTTGGTTAAGAATTTACACACGCACACACGCATATATATAGTTTGGTTTTGTATGGGCAATCTGGACTCTAACAAATTTACCAACACCCAGCGTAAAAATGACTATCTTTTAAGAAATCAATTTTACAATTAATAGCTAGATCGCTTTAATACACTCTGAAACACGAAAAGCCAAGACCTTAGGTTGAAATAACGAAAACTTAAATTTTACCTATAGTCACTCCTGACAGAAATATTCTATCAGTCAACTCGCAAATTTTAGTAAAAAATGTTAAAGTTTTTCAAATTTTTAAGATAAGCTTAAACACTCTAAAATACGCTGAAACATGTAAATCCGAAATCCCAGACTGAAATATTGAATAATAAAAAAGTTTGGTTTTGTATGTGCAATCTGGACTCTAACAAATTTACCAACACCCAGCGTAAAAATGACTATCTTTTAAGAAATCAATTTTACAATTAATAGCTAGATCGCTTTAATACACTCTGAAACGCGAAAAGCCAAGACCTTAGGTTGAAATAACGAAAACTTAAATTTTACCTATAGTCACTCCTGACATAGAAATATTCTATCAGTCAAATCGCAAATTTTAGTATTAAATGTTAAAGTTTTTCAAATTTTTAAGATAAGCTTAAACACTCTAAAATACGCTGAAACATGTAAATCCGAAATCCCAGACTGAAATATTGAATAATAAAAAAGTTTGGTTTTGTATGGCCAATCAGGACTCTAACAAATTTACTAACACCCAGCGTAAAAATGACTATCTTTTAAGAAATCAATTTTAAAATTAATAGCTAGATCGCATTAATACACTCTGAAACGCGAAAAACCAAGACCTTAGGTTGAAATAACGAAAACTTAAATTTTACCTATGGTCACTCCTGACATAGAAATATTCTATCAGTCAATTCGCAAATTTTAGTATAAAAATGTTAAGGTTTTTCAAATTTTTAAGATAAGCTTAAACACTCTAAAATACGCTGAAACATGTAAATCCGAAATCCCAGACTGAAATATTGAATAATAAAAAAGTTTGGTTTTGTATGGGCAATCTGGACTCTAACAAATTTACCAACACCCAGCGTAAAAATGACTATCTTTTAAGAAATCAATTTTACAATTAATAGCTAGATCGCTTTAATACACTCTGAAACGCGAAAAGCCAAGACCTTAGGTTGAAATGACGAAAACTTAAATTTTACCTATAGTCACTCCTGACAGAAATATTCTATCAGTCAACTCGCAAATTTTAGTATTAAATGTTAAAGTTTTTCAAATTTTTAAGATAAGCTTAAACACTCTAAAATACGCTGCAACATGTAAATCCGAAATCCCAGACTGAAATATTGAATAATAAAAAAGTTTGGTTTTGTATGGGCAATCAGGACTCTAACAAATTTACCAACACCCAGCGTAAAAATGACTATCTTTTAAGAAATCAATTTTACAATTAATAGCTAGATCGCTTTAATACACTCTGAAACGCGAAAAACCAAGACCTTAGGTTGAAATAACGAAAACTTAAATTTTACCTATAGTCACTCCTGACATAGAAATATTCTATCAGTCAAATCGCAAATTTTAGTATTAAATGTTAAAGTTTTTCAAATTATTAAGATAAGCTTAAACACTCTAAAATACGCTGAAACATGTAAATCCGAAATCCCAGACTGAAATATTGAATAATAAAAAAGTTTGGTTTTGTATGGGCAATCAGGACTCTAACAAATTTACCAACACCCAGCGTAAAAATGACTATCTTTTAAGAAATCAATTTTACAATTAATAGCTAGATCGCTTTAATACACTCTGAAACGCGAAAAACCAAGACCTTAGGTTGAAATAACGAAAACTTAAATTTTACCTATAGTCACTCCTGACATAGAAATATTCTATCAGTCAATTCGCAAATTTTAGTATTAAATGTTAAAGTTTTTCAAATTTTTAAGATAAGCTTAAACACTCTAAAATACGCTGAAACATGTAAATCCGAAATCCCAGACTGAAATATTGAATAATAAAAAAGTTTGGTTTTGTATGGGCAATCAGGACTCTAACAAATTTACCAACACCCAGCGTAAAAATGACTATCTTTTAAGAAATCAATTTTACAATTAATAGCTAGATCGCTTTAATACACTCTGAAACGCGAAAAACCAAGACCTTAGGTTGAAATAACGAAAACTTAAATTTTACCTATAGTCACTCCTGACATAGAAATATTCTATCAGTCAAATCGCAAATTTTAGTATTAAATGTTAAAGTTTTTCAAATTTTTAAGATAAGCTTAAACACTCTAAAATACGCTGAAACATGTAAATCCGAAATCCCAGACTGAAATATTGAATAATAAAAAAGTTTGGTTTTGTATGTGCAATCTGGACTCTATCAAATTTACCAACACCCAGCGTAAAAATGACTATCTTTTAAGAAATCAATTTTCAATTAATAGCTAGATCGCTTTAATACACTCTGAAACACGAAAAGCCAAGACCTTAGGTTGAAATAACGAAAACTTAAATTTTACCTATAGTCACTCCTGACATAGAAATATTCTATCAGTCAAATCGCAAATTTTAGTAAAAAATGTTAAAGTTTTTCAAATTTTTAAGATAAGCTTAAACACTCTAAAATACGCTGAAACATGTAAATCCGAAATCCCAGACTGAAATATTGAATAATAAAAAAGTTTTGTTTTGTATGGGCAATCTGGACTCTAACAAATTTACCAACACCCAGCGTAAAAATGACTATCTTTTAAGAAAACAATTTTACAATTAATAGCTAGATCGCTTTAATACACTCTGAAACGCGAAAAGCCAAGACCTTAGGTTGAAATAACGAAAACTTAAATTTTACCTATAGTCACTCCTGACATAGAAATATTCTATCAGTCAAATCGCAAATTTTAGTATTAAATGTTAAAGTTTTTCAAATTTTTAAGATAAGCTTAAACACTCTAAAATACGCTGAAACATGTAAATCCGAAATCCCAGACTGAAATATTGAATAATAAAAAAGTTTGGTTTTGTATGTGCAATCTGGACTCTAACAAATTTACCAACACCCAGCGTAAAAATGACTATCTTTTAAGAAATCAATTTTACAATTAATAGCTAGATCGCTTTAATACACTCTGAAACGCGAAAAACCAAGACCTTAGGTTGATATAATGAAAGACGAAATTTTACGTATAGTCACAATTGTTAAAGTCCCCAAGGTCATCGAAATTCCCCCCACCACTTTCCTTATACATAGGGCACCTGGAGCCGTACGGTCAGTCGCTTTGCGACTGTCGTGGGGTGCACACTGGTGTCGGCACTCTGCTGTACGGTTTTAAGTTAAAGTTTAGGATTTATCATGTACAACAATACAAACTTAGCAAATTATAACATTTTAGCCAGTTCAATTTACCACACTTACACTTATTTGGCGAAAACATAAAACTGTTGTACCATGAGTAAATTTTTCTAAGTGTTGGTTCAAACCTGGGGGTACGTCTGTTGAGATGAAAACTTTAACTCTGATCGTACGAAGAGTAAATATTTCTAAGTGTTTGCTCAAACCTTTAGGTAGCTCAACGCACGGGGACGGGCTGTGAGCCGGCTATGAGCGGGGCCGCCTTATATCTCCACCGGGCAACCACACTCAGGGGCGCCATCGGTGGCGCAGGGGTGGGGGTGCTACCAGGGGTGCAGGGTTGGGGGCGCCACTGGGAGCGCAGGGGTGAGAGCGGGGATTACCGTCTCTATTGATGTAAGTATTTTACAAGTTTTCGGCTCAAGGTCACTACACTTTAACTCTGGACCAACATAGGCTAAATATTTCAGAATTTTTCCCTCAAGGTCACCACACTTTAACTCTGGGACGACATCGACTTGTGGTTTCTCTGTGTTTTGACTCAAGGTCATCACACTTTACCTCTAGGACGACATCAACTTGTAATATTTCTACGTTTTCACTCAAGGTCCCAACACTTTAACTCTGGTGCAACATCAAATTGTCGTACCAAGACAAATGCTCAAGGTCACTACACTTTAACTCTGGACCAACATAGGCTAAAATATTTCAGAACTTTTCCCTCAAGGTCACCACACTTTAACTCTGGGACGACATCGACTTGTGGTTTTTCTGTGTTTTCACTCAAGGTCATAATACTTTACCTCTGGGACGACTTCAAATTGTAATGTTGTTATGTTTTCACTCAAGGTCGCCACACTTTAACTCTGAATCTACTTAAACTTGTCATACCAAGAAAACTTTAGTTCTTATGCTCAAGGTCACCACACTTTACCTTTGGGACGACATCAACTTGTAATATTTCTATGTTTTCACTCAAGGTCACCACACTTTAACTCTGGGACAATATCGACTTGTATTATTTCTATGTTTTTTTTTTACTCAAGGTCATTACACTTTAACATCTACATTTAAGGTAGCACCAAAACGGTGCTACCTGGCGTGACATTTTCAAGTTTCCCAAGGTCATCGCAATTCCCCCTACCACTTCCCATATACCTAGATTACGCGGAGCCTAATAGTCAGTCGCTCGGTGTCTGTCGTAGGGTGCACATCGCGGTTGCAGTAATGGTTAGAGTAAGGCAGCCGGGCCAGTTCAAGGTCACCCGAGCAGTGTCACATGACAGACTCAAGGTCATTACACTTTAACTCTGGGCCAACATGGGGTAAATATTTCTAATTTTTTCCTCAAGGTCACCACACTTTAACTTTGGAACAACATAGGCTAAATATTTCTGAGTTTTACTCAAGGTCGCCACACTTTAACTATGAGACAACATCGACTTGTAATATTTCTGTGTTTTGACTCAAGGTCTTAACACTTTAACTCTGGGACAACATCGAATTGTCTCCCCAAGAAAACTTTAACTCTTATGCTCAAGGTCATCACACTTTAACATTTAAGGGACTAATTAACATTTACATTTAAGGTAGCACCAAAACGGTGCTACTGCACTTTTGCTATTTCTCGTAGAAATTGGCTCCAAATCCTCAAGGTCACGAGGACTCTGAAGAGTAGAGTAGTCTCTCTACTCTTTGACTTTTTTTAAACTCCATTTGAATGACCTTGAGATTTCCCCCACCACTTCCCATATACCTAGAGTACGGGTCACTTCTCGAGCTGGTTCAAGGTCACCCTGGAGGTCACCCACTACACTTATACTCTAAGTGTTGGCAATACCCCCACTACAATTGAATCCCTAGGCTGCACAACGACGCTCCGTCAGTCTGTCTCCAACTTGCGTGCAGTGCGCTTCGCTGTTCTTCGTCTCTATTGATGTAAGTATTTTACAAGTTTTTGGCTCAAGGTCACTACACTTTACCTCTGGACCAACATGGGTTGAATATTTTTGTGTTTTTACTCAAGGTCACAACACTTTAACTCTAGCACGTCGGTTATCGTACCAGAGGTGCTCAATAACCTAACTTGTAATGTATAGGGTGGCGTTTGCACGCCACGTGGTATCGCCATGAGTGTCCTGTCCAAATTTTAAGTTAAATTAATTTTACTGTAATCTTTTCCATTTCCAATTCGTTTTGCCAAAGAATAAGGTGTCGCTTTATAAAGTGGTATTTCTCCAGAGTTATAGGGGATTGCAGAGATACAATTAGTTTATTTAGGAGACTCTTCATCTTGGAGTTTAACGCGATTTCCACTTTGACTTTGCTTCCTCGGCTCTCACAGCCTAAGCTGTACAGAAATGTTTCTTCTAGTGCCAACTCGGGCCAAGAGAACAGTGTGTTGACTGTAGGACAGCTCATGGTGAAGTGATGCGATACTCCAGCGTTAAGCCTCACCTTCCCCCACCACTGTGACCTTCCCCCACTCCTGCTGTTTCCCCCACCTCTTTTCCCTTGACTCGTGCGCTACAAGCAGTCTCTCAGTATTGTGTGGACTTTTGTGAGGAGACGCCATGTCGCGGGACACTTTAGGTAAGAAACTTAGCCGTGTTAAGGCTTTATTAGTTGCTCACTGTCCACCACTCAAAGTTAAGAGGGTTTCGACTTTAGCTAAGTGGCGCAAACTGTTGCGCGGACACCCTAAGTTTTATACAAAACGGACTAATGTCAGTTTTACTGATGAGGATTTGTTTAAAATATTGGATGAAATGACTTTTCCTTGCAAAATTCAGTTAGTTACTCCCATTCCTGACAGTTTAGAGTCTTAGTCTCTCAAGCCGATATACCTAGAGTACACAGAGCCTGACAGTCAGTCACTCGGTGGCTGTCGTGGGGTGCGCATCGGTGTCGGCGCTCCGTTGTTAAGTTTTCAAGGTCACAGTAATATGAAATTGGGGGTGTTGTGCTAGTTCAAGGTCACCTGAGGGATTACCTATTGCCCATTTAGGCAGAGTCATGTCAGAAACTCGAGTTTAACTTGGCACTTTTGCCGTTTCTCGTCGAAAATTCGCTCCAAGTGGTCAAGGTCACGGGGACTCTGACTGAAACTCGGAGCGTAGTGCGAGAAACGGCAAAAGTGCTAAAAAATTTTAAGTTTCTGCGTGACCTTGACCTTAGTGGCGTCGGTGACGTCGTTTTGATGACGTAAGGGGTGATGACGTCATCAGCACGTCATTTCTGTGACGTCATGGGTGTGACGTCATCGAAATGACGTCATTGGTGATGACGTCATCGATTGCGTCATCGATGACGTCATCGATGACGTCATCGATGAGGTCATTGACCTCGATGACGTCATCCCTCAGGTGACCTTGAACTGGGCCAGCATCCTCAATTTCACACTACTGACATTGAACAACTATGACTTATTCATAATAATAATTACTGAGCCGCGCGATTAAAATGTTACTAAAACCCGAAAATCCACCTAATGATTAAAAGCGATCACTAATCTTTACGCTTGATAAAGATTTATTCTGGCGTTACTTGGAATATTTTGTTTTTCCAATTCCACTTGAGCGTACTGATATTATGGCACGTGTCCTTAATTTTGAATAGAGCTGTAAGATAAAAGTCACGTTATGTTCAAATACAAGATACAATGTATTTATTTAAAAAATATACTTAAACATCACAATAAATATAAATAAATGGGGAAAACGTGAAACTTTCACTTTTAAATTTTCAGTTTATTGCTTTATAAATATTAATAGACTAACCTCTTATCTTTACCCCACGGAGGGGAGGGGGGGACAGTACAGCGACTAGCGCGGTGTCTTGTGCTTATGAGGTATAGTCGTCAGTCGCCGCTCAGGGCTCAGACTCCGGTTGGAGATTTGTGAAGCGCCCGCTCCACTGTGCTTTGTCGGAGCTCTAACTAAACATTACCTGCAGCTAGCTTTATTGTTTAGTGAAATATAGTTTTAAAACGTTCCCCGACAATATACACGGAGCGCAGCACAGCGGTCTTTCACCCACTACAGTACAGCCAACATTACAGAAATAAAAGAGCCCTCCAGTTTTCTTCCTGTTCGGTTCATTATGTTGTTCAGTGCCGTTGAAAAGATCTTGAGTGCACCTTTCATGAAAGTCAACTGCATTATTTGTAAATGCAATCTTGCCGTTTTCATTCTTGAGATTTATTTTCGAGCCGTTGTTCTCGAATGCCGCCCGCTTTCTTGAGGCTTGAGTGGCTTTTCAGAGTTTTGTGGCAATTTTCTCGTAGGAACCGCGTATTTAACTGCTTGAAATGTGTGGTAATCGTGTGTTTTGCGGTGTCGGTGACGATGATACTTTTGATCTGCCTTTCCGGTTTTAAGTACGTCACTTGGTTAAAATGTTGATAGTTTTTATTATTTTTGTATCCTTTGTCTTTTGTAGTTTTATATTTGTAATAAAATACTTGCGCTATTTCCACAAGATAAATAAGTTATATACGCCTAATTTCTTCACACATTAACTGTTTAACTATAAAACAAGACAATTTAACGTGTTAAACAGTATAGTTAGTCGTAATAATGTGTAATTAACACGTTCATTGTAACCACAGCCCGCCGCCGCAATTTTGCGGCGGGCGAGTTCTACTGGGAGCCCACCGCCGCATATCTGCGGCGGCTGGGCTCATTAAAATAGACTGCCGCCGCATATCTGCGGCGATGGTTCCATCATAGGCGTCATTTGGGGGGGGCAAGGGGGGGCAGTTGCCCCCCCAATAATTTCGGTGTTTTTATTTAAAATTATAAATTAAAATGTTAGGTTATGTAATATGGTGAAATATTTGTATATACCAAGTATAAACTTCTGAATCAGACTTTAACAAAATGTCTACTTTGAATTATTTACATAAAACTCTTAAATTGATTCATTCTGCAATCGTCATATTTGGCAGGAAGTCCCATCTCACGTCTTTTGAATTGTTAAGGCTCCGGTCTACCTGAGCACGAACGACGTTACCGAATGCCGCCTCGATGCCGTAGCGCTAGGCGAGTTTGATGGATGCAGACGTTTACGGGAATCGTGTTTTAAAATTGACTAATAATTATGACAGAGATTGACTCTTAACTTTTTATAAAAGTAAAAAGACGGATCTCGTAGGCTCTGTTTTAGAATTTTAACTTTAGCTATAACTGTCTAAAATCATCTGTTTTTCTCGATTTTTAACTTCTTTTCCATTAGTTTTGATAATACTACCAAAGTGAGATAAATAAAGTAAGAAATGAAATTTAGCAACATTATTCTTCTTTGATATGACACATTAGTTGTAGCTCTCGTAGCTCTAGGCTGCATTTAGCAAAAGATAACTGGGTTCCCAAAAACCCTTGCATTTTCATCGACAAAAACAGATGATTTTAGACAGTTATAGCTAAAATTAGAAATTTTATTTAAAAATTCCAAAAACAGAGCCGAAGAGACCTCTTTACTTTTAGAAAAGTTAAGATCCAATCTCTATCTTAATTGGTTAGTTTTAAAACACGATCCCCGTAAACCTCTGCATCTATAAAACTTGCCACTAGAGAAAAACAGATGATTTTAGACAGTTATAACTGAAACTAGAAATTTTATTTAAAAATTCGGTAATTATATAGAAGAACGTACTCAATCTTACGTTCTTCTATATAATTACCAAAAATTCTAAAACCAGAGAAGACGAGATCCGTCTTTCTACTTTTATAAAAAGTTAAGAGTCAATCTCTATCTTAATTAGTTCATTTTGAAACACGATTCCCGTCAACCTCTGCAGCCATCAAACTCGCCTAGCGCTACGGCCGCGGCATTTGGTAACATTGTTCGGGCCCAGGTAGACCGGAGCCTTGCCTTGGTTAAACATAACCTCTTTCGTGTGAAAAGGTAGATATAGTACTTTCGCTGATGTCCGATGTTTACACTTTATAGCTGTTTACTTGAAAATCAATCAATTTCCTTACTCAAGGGTAATCAAATGTGAAGTTTACAAACTTTAAGGGCTTGTAGGTCCCCTATTTTTAAATGGATAATTTACCAATTTACTTTAGAAACAACTTCACGCCGAGCTCTATCCAAAGGCACTAAAATCATTAAAATCGATTGAAAATTGTGGGAGGAGTTCCTTGTACAATAACCCGTATCACGTATTAAATATGTATAGATGTTTTTTGTAAATCATTATACTTATCTTTTTTTAATTACTTAGTAACTTTTTACCTTTCTTTTCCTCAATAGCAATTTAGGTTAATGGGCAATGTATGTATACCGTGGCTGTACTGATCCTAACAAACAATAGTTAAATGATATTTTTGTCCCTTATACGGACTGCAAAGGTGCTTTGTCAAAAACTAATTTTTGATTAAGATAAAACAATGTATTTTACCATATGTTGGCCTATGAAGTTTTAGTCCATGTATCCGACTGTAAAATTTTAGAGTTGTATAATAATAATTTAAATTTTTAAATTTTAAATAATATACAATAAAAATAACTAAATAGTTATAAAATGATGTTTTTTGTATTTTTATTTCAACGATTTAGTATCCATTAACCAATTAAATTAGTTAAATTTCTTAAGGTGTTTTACATCACAGTAACCACTGGCAGTCCCCGAGGAATAATAACTTTCTACATATAGAAACATGTTAATAATCAAATTTTACATGCATTAGGGTGTATTGTTTTCATGGGTTTGTGAGATTATATTATAAGTTCACAGTTTATGGACAGCTTAGTGTCACAATGTAAACTTAATTAGCTTTTATTGACAGATTTTAGCGAAATTTAAGATGTTTGGCGTATTTGTGGGAAGGGGGGAGGGGGTATGACCTTATGAAAATCTTGCCCCCCCAATCAGAATGCTGAAATGACGCCTATGGGTTCCATGATACTAAATACGAAATTTCTTCAGTGCGGTCTATTTTAATGGTCAGACAGTTTAGGCGCGGTCTACGAAATAGTCCGCCGCATATGTGCGGCGCTTGGTCTATAGCTAAAACGATCACTGACGTCACTAAAATGTTTTACATACATTTTTATTTAATGTATTTTTGAAAGTAACATTTTTTAACGTATTTGATATATCTTTACACAAATATTCATCAAATCTCTTATATGACACATTGAAAAAAGTTTATTGTGCAAGAAAAATGTATAAACATTTGCATTTTGTAAACTTGTAAAATATCATAATTATACTACGTAAATTAATTGTAAACAACTCTTTTTGTAAACTAAATATTTCAATACAATGTTAGTAGTGTGTTTTGGTTACTTCTGCGCCGGAAGTCGTGCCATCTGCCCGAGCAGCTGCTCGAGCAGATGGCGTCAGATGCTGGGGTGCAGATGGCGAGAGCATATGCCCTGAATTTGAAGTAGAATTGGGCATGAATTAAGAGTTAATTTAAAACTGAAATTTAACAGTTATAACTGGGGCTTGGAAAGTATGTCAAGGTCATCCAGAGTAAGTTTTAAAAAAGCCTATCCAACTACCACCAGAAATAGTTGAAAGTTGAACTAGTTGGTGATAGTGGGATAGGTTGAAGTAACTTTTGAATTTTATTTGTGAACATACAATTAATGTGCAACAGCAGAGTTTAAACAAGTTGAACTTTTGTGATGAACTACAGAGTTGTAAATGCAAACACCAACGACGATGAGAAGGTAAACGCAGAGTCCCCAGATGATGTATTTGAAGAGCTTGAACAAACGTAACATTTCGAATTGGTTTTCCCGTTCCATTTCCAATCGTTTAATTTCCAATTTCAATTTATCCTCTTCCATTCTAGTTATGAAGGGAACTTCATCCATCATATCCATCATGATTGTGTTAGTGTTTGAAATTTTAAAACAAGTGATGTTGATAGTTCAGAAGTCGAAGACGGAATGAGAAGTGAAAGGGAGAAATGTTAGTTAAATAAAGAAGTGGTGGGGGGAAGGATGAATTACAAAGAAGTGGTGGGGGAAAGACGTTGCTTTTCATTATTACCATCAGTAGTGTCAGATGGTGCAGGAGTTAGATTTAGTAAACTGTCTTCGTCCAAACTTTCAACCTTATCACAAATAGGACAATCGTATGTTATTTCCAAATTCATTTTGATGGTTGTAAAATTATCTACAAGTTCTTGTAAAATATTAAAAATGTCTTGTAACTCTTCTTTAGAGTTTATTTCAAAACTAGAATTCATTCGGGCCAATGGAGAGTTGTTCATTATTGGAGAGTCGGTGATGGAATGAGGATCGGCGCATAGGGAGGGGGCTTATATAATGGCGACCTTGAGCAGGCGTCTAGGGAGGGGGGCTGTCTAGGGAGGGGGCTTTTATATAGGGAACCTTGAGCTTATGATTGAATAAAATGTTTAGTTCTTCTTCTTCGTCTTTTAATTCAATTATTTGAACCGAAGTAGTTGTTTCATCCTCTTCACTCGATGAAGAAAACAATTCACCAGGATTTAAATATTGAACTACAATTCTGAACCATCTTATAGGATATTCGTCAATGATAGAAAGTAAGTTTTGAAACAATTCTTCCATCTCTTCCCTGTCAGTTATTATATGTTCAAACTTGATAAATTTGTTTTCCATGTTGTTAGTTAGAGTGTTGGAAGTGGAATGATTTAATATTATATAAAAATTAGAACTAGTGGTGGGGGAAATTTCAAGGTCATCCAAATGAAGTTTTAAAAAAGAGTGTAAAACTGAAATTACACATTTGATGGTTCTACAGGATCGGAATACCAATCTGATCTGTATTTACATCTTTTTATCATATGTGTACAAAAATCATCTTGATGAGAATTGGTGCGTTGACAATGAGCAAGATCTAGAGGGTGAAATTTGAAACATCTTTGAGGACAACATGTATGAAAATATCTTGATTTGTAAAATTTGAAAGTTCGCAATTCCGGTGGTGGTAGTTGTTTTGTTTTGCATTTGCAATAACAAGATCCGAAGAATTCACATTTAGTACAAGCTAACCCATCCACCATCATTGGTCCTAAATCTGTACACTGTTGTTCACAACAGTAACGAGGTTTGTACTTGTATTTTTGCTCTTCCATGTTGACGCTGCGGAGTCCAGTGAAAGAATAAGAGTGTATAGTGTTGAATAGTGAGTTTTATGTACTGTGAAAAGTGGTGGGGGTAATTTCAAGGTCATCCAAATGGAGTTTTAAAAAATTATACCTTACAAGTGTAAGGATTATTAAAATTTAGGAAGTTTGTTTCTCTTTGTTTTCTTCAGACTTTTTCTCTCTCTCCGCCTTAGCCATAGCAACAAGTTCTTCTGTTGATAATGGATGTACTTCAGGAAATTTTAAAATTAATTTAGCTTGATATCCTTCTTTAGTTAATACATCTAAATCTTGGGTCATTTGTTCAACGGTGTTGTAGTCTTTTCCATAGATTTTTCCATCAAGTTGAATCATCATTCTGTACAACATTTTCTTAAATAGGTCTTGTCGTGGTGAGAGCTGAGAAGCAAATGATTATTTATACAAGTATCACATCCTTTTTATTAACTCATATTGATCATGTGATTCTTTAGTTGTAGTTTTGTCTGTCAAAAGTTATTCAACATTGGTAATACTTTTGGAACTTGATGTTATGTTGACCAGTTGGCGATGAAGAAGTTGTAGGTTGTGTAGAAATAAATATTTCATCATCGCAATATTTTGTTTTAGTGAACATCCTTGTATTAGTAGCACTAACATCAACAGTTAAGTGATAACCACCGGTAAGTAAAACTCGCATTTCGTTGGTTAAATCTTCGAGTTGTTCAAAAGTTGTAATGGTGTTGGTATCATAAGATGCACACTTGACTTTGAGAGACATCTTTTAGTTTTTATATTAAGCGATAGAGTGAGCGAGATGTGTACGGTACGAAAGGTAGTCGTAGACTGATGAATTTTACAAGTAGATTTTCGCTTTTATAATCACACAAAAGTGGGTCAAGGTCATCCAGTGGAATTTTTAAAAAAAGCAACATATTGTAATGTACAAAGACATTACAATATGTTGCTTCTTTTAATTTTTTTGTTTTTTCTTTATATCATATTTATTGAAAAACAATTACAAACAAATAGTTACAATGTTATGTACAAACTAATCAGTAGTAGGTGTTACATGAATAGTTAGTTCAGTTGAGTTGTTTCCACTTGGTCCGTGCGAAACCAAATAGAGTGCGCCGGGTTGAACTACACGAAGATCTTCATTTTGAAGAAGTTGTACAAAGCGTCTTGGTAGGAAGATCTGAAATTTTGGTTCATCACCAACTGTATATGGAGCCTCGCTCAATGTGCAATTAATAGCATCACCTACTGAAGTTTCCATTTTCTTAATCGTATGAATGATGTAGTGTTTTTCTTCTTTTAGTTCAGAACATTTCTTTGTAGGTAGAATTGATGATTTAGAATGAGCGTTGAACTGATCAACTAAACTTTGAAGTAAGTTCTGTGATGCCATCTTGATGTTGTTGTTAATCTTCTTGTTAATAAGAATGTCCGTCGGAGATGTCTCTTCGGAGGTTAGAGTAATACTCATGCTGCGTCATGGTAGCGCTCTCGCTTTTATAATCGACACTACCCCCACTACTGACACTACACCCACCACTTTGTTGAAGGAAATTGTTCAAGCGGTAGGCATTCTTTAAAGCGCACTGCGACCTTCGATGTTTAAAACTTTTTGATGAAATACAAAGTTCGTTGAAGTAGCATTGGAAATCTTTATCAATTATTGCATTAATCACTTCGTTGCTTGTAAATGATTGTATCCAATTTGCTTTTTCCAATCCCCTTGTGTAGATAATTTTAAACTCTTTGCAATAATGATTCATAATGTGCGGCATCATGTTATAATTAATGAAACCTTCATCCCATCTTAAGTTGTGAAAATGTTTGTTCAACCATTTGTTTGTAACTTTCGCTTTAGTTGTTAGTCTATTAAATGGTACTGGAGGTTTGAACAAATAATGATAAACTACTGATGTGTTCATGTCCAAGATTACTAATTCTTTAATAATAAAATTACCATCATTTCCTCGGAAAGCTTGAAATTCAATTATACCTCTTTTAACTTCCATTATATGTGGCGCATTAGAAAACGAAACCCGTTTATTCATGATGAAGTCTTACTAACAACTGACTTAAAAATTGAATGAGCCGATGTTTATAACAGACAGGATTGTTCTTCTTCTTTCACTTCTTGTGCCACTTCATCAATATTAAAATTGGTGTGATAGTTGTTTAATTGTCTCCACATTTCAACTTCTTGAGGTATTCTATTAAAGATTGAAGTATCCACGGGACCGTATAAAATTGGAACAAAAGGTTTTTTGTCCAATGTATCAATTAGATAGTCTTTAATTATTGCACTTGAAAATATTAGTTGTTTCAAATATCTGGTGACGGGACCGGTAGTACAACTTAAAGTGTAAAATTCTTCTTTAGTGAAATATAATTTAACATTATGTGTAGTTAAATCTCTGAAGCGAACAATTTGTCCTCCACGATGTTTTACTATATCAACTTCAATATTTGATTCCAATAAACTTAATCTTGTTCTTCTTCCAAATGTGTTGTTACTTAAATAGCACTCCAAAAGATGTAAATGTTTCATGAGAGATTCCCAAGTAGTTTCACTGAAAGTAACCATTTTGTTTCCATGATTTAAAATAACAATTGGTGAATAATCCATTGATTTTAAAATTCCAACTGATATACTTTTTGTCATGCATGAAGAAATTGGGTAGATAATTCGAAGAAATACTTCTGTTAAAATATTGGTTGTAATGTTAACTTCAACCTTCTTCCTTTTTACTTCTTTTTCAGCTTTTTCTTCTTCTCTCTTCTTATGTTTGTTGAATTTTAGGAACTCGTCCATTTCTCGTTCAACTTGTTTTTCTATATCTGAACTATTATCATCCATTAGAGGTGTATTTTCTTCTCCGTTAGTAGAATTCATCTTGCGAATGATGTTTCCCATACGACGGTTGAAGATAGAATGAAGTTTCTACTAATTATTTTCTCGCTTTTATATTTTTCGTAAAATCCTTGAAATTTATACAATTACATAATTGTTTGTTTTCAACTTGTCTTTCACAAATGAAATTCTAACCTCAAAAATTAAAGTAGATAATTCTAACCTCAAAAATTTGCAGTTGTTATACAATTCTTCTTAAAGTACATTCTTCACAATTCCGGTCAGCGGTGTGTAAGTAACTATTTTATCATGTAGAATTAGACAGTATGCCGAAGTTCCATCCGCTACTGGTTCTTCAAATTCCATTTCAATTTTTATATCCACACTTGATGATTTTACCGATTCATTTTGTTTTGAACAATCGATTACAATTATTGGAGCCTTGGAATAATACTGGTCAGGTGATAATAGTGGTGTATTAGTCTTTCCATAATATGACGATTGAAATCTTGCATACATATCGTATAAAATGGAAAAACGTTTTTTGCTGAACATGACATTCAAATTGTCATAGGGAAAGAATTGAGAGTTTAGGAAAACTTTACAATTCTTTATTTTACAGTGATCAAATTGACCAGCATTTGCAGTGATAACATCTTTTCGCTTAGTTTGAAAACCGAGTATTATGTACCTTGCTCGTTCCAAGTAAGTTGATGTCTTGACGGTCCATGTTTGTCTTTCTGTCTGAGGTAGTGTAGGGTATTCATGAAATTCCCAACTTCGGAATGGCATCACAATATCACGGTCAGATTTTAACTTTCTCAATAATAGGATTCTATGTTCATCGGCCAATCTTACATGAGGTACTCTCCAAACAACTTTATCCAACTGTAGTTGCCATTCCAGTTTATCTTCCGTAGTTGCAGGGTCTGCAAGTATTAAGTCCTTATTAGTTGAAGATCTGAGTAATACTAATTCTTGTTTGACATTTATTATTACCCGTTTGTAATCTTCAGCGAATCCCAAAAGCAATCGTAAAGGTACATGAAAATCAAAGTGACCGTTGGAAGCTGGTGTTATAGTGTCTTTATCGGGGGCAACCCATCCGGCAGTGACTATTGAATTCTTCTCATGCGGTGTTAATGATGTTAATCCTTTCAATGTCGTTGTTAAACCAACCTTTTTTGTTGAATCAACCGTCACCCCTGATATTTCATATCTTATTTCATCAAAAAGATATGCCATCGGGTTATTTATAAAAGGAACTGTTGAAGCAGTTTTTCCATCCAATTTTAATACCCGTCCTTCGATGTACAAGTAACTTTCACACGGTAAAGTGTAAATATCTTGTTGTTGAATGGGGATCCTTATTTCATCGTTATTGTTTAATTTTGATGAAGTGTAAGGGTTGTGCGTGTGATATTCCTTCTCCCATAGTGTTTCGTCGAACGTTGGTCCTTGAGATATATCCAGGATATCCATCGCTGTTAAGTTTCAATCCAATCTTCTGTAGAAAACGAATGTTTTCCGATGTTAACTCTTCCAATGTCGAGGAGCTACTGAGCTCCCGACTCTTCCGTTGCGGTTTAAATGATAATCCCATGTTGACTTTTATGTTGCTGCTCTGATGTGTATCCGTATAGTAATTGTTTCTCCTCTAAAGTCAACACTATGACCGTCTTGATCCAATATGTTCAGTACGATGTCTGAAATGAAACTGGTGTTTAACGGTAGGTATATCAAGTTTTGTGGCTTCTCAACAATTTTAAAACCGGGAGCCACTGTTGGATAAAATGTATGTAAAATATGTTGATTAACTCCATCTCTATACGATCCGTGTATAATGTTGCACGTGACATCAATACTATTTACTTTCAATATTGTTACAGTTGAATCACCTGAATGAGTAGTTCCAGGAGTTAAGATTTTCTTTTTTGTATCTGTAAATCCAAGTAAACTGCCAATCGACTGTTCCAAGCTGACATCAATATAATATTTCGAAGTTATTTCTGCTTTTAAAGTATTATTGTTTCCTTTAACGGTGATATTGTCTTCTCCGAGTTGTTTCTGTAATAATTGGTTTATGTCATCAATTTCATATGCTCCAGTAGGAAATGTAATTATTTTCAATTCTGAGTATTTTCCTGCAGCATCCTTAGTTTCATAATAATGTAGTAAATTGTTTTTTCCTTCTGTAACATTAGGAATTGAATTGTAGGTAGTCAAATCAAGTAATGCCGCTTCCCATAATCTTTCCTTGGATAGACGCAATGCTGGGAACAGCGTACTTTTCAATGTAGATGAATTTCCACTCAGTGACACTGTATACGATGACATCTTAAAGCTGACTGACACTCTTCGCTAGAAACTCCAAACATAAATGCCCACATATTTCAGTATTGTTAGGTTGTTCTCTTTTGTAATTGTAAAAAATGTTTTTGGAGTTTCGAAAATAATGTTGCAGTTCTTTTGGCGGTGGTAGATTGCCAAAACTGTCAAAGTAGTAAATGGTTTGTCCGAGTTTTTTATAGCATACCCAATGAGTGCCTGGACCATAGGTGGAATCCAAATTTACTATTCCAGTTTAATTTTTCCATATTTTAGTTGGTAATGCATCTTTCATAAAAACTCCTCGAAAGAATGGTATTTTCAAACATTTTACATAATCATTTAACTGATGATTTGTTAAGGCTTTATTTGGAATTATCAATTGATTCTTCTTATTTAGTACACACGGTATGGTCTTAGGTATAAACCTGCTCCGTTTTTTACCATTTGCCAAACAGAAGTCTTCTTTACACTTGCCTTATGAGTTCTACGACGTCCTTTTTTAATGTTTCCACCTCTTTTGGGAGCGCCTCTCTTTGCAGGTCTTCCTCTGCGACGTCTTCCACCACCTAACTTTGCTTTTGTCTTCATGGCTGTAGTTACTGCCCAAGCTGCTGCTTTTTCTGCAATATTTGCGTCACTTGATTTTACTCTTTGCCAAGCTTTTTCCGCTAGAATTTTATCTGCTATTGATCTATTTGTTGAATCTTTATACTTTGAATATGCTATATCGTGTTCTTTGCAAGCTTGATCTAATTTATTAATTCCAGGATCTCCTCTTGCTAAACGTTTTGCCAACTTAGTTCCAGGTCCACAATATTGATAACCTCCGGGCAGATGTAATTCGTATGGTAAAGCGTCTATCGTTCGATTTACAACAGCACCAACTGGAATCCGTCTGAGCAGGGATAATGCAGCTGATGTTATACCACCTCCTCTCTTGCCGCTGTCTTGACGATGACTGAGCGATATGGTCTTCATTATGTTGTCTTATATAACTGGTGTGTTTACTCCACGAGATACTTTACATAAATGAATAACTTGTGCAAAATCTTTTATATTTAAAGACTTAGTTATTCAAATTAATTATATACTGATTTATGATTCTATTTTTAATCCAAGCTTCTCGTTCATCGGGTTGAATCACCACATGATTCGTTGTACTAGCTATATGATTGTGGGTATCAATAAGTAAATTACCCACTATTCTTATTAAACAATCTAAAGTTACAGCATCTTTCGGATGTTGAGGATCTTGTAACTGCATAATACGTTTATCATTACACGTGTAAGCGGTTAAATCACTTTTTGATGTTGTTATGACTTGTCCAATAGTAGCAGCATCATTTGAATCTTCACCTGGTAAAATATTAATTATTTTCTTCATCTTTGCATCATATTTGGTCCCAAAGTGTTTATCCCAAGTTATTGTTTGTCTCAATGTAACACAATCATCATCTCCATAACCAGGATAAATATTTTTTATTCTTCTATTACGACCATCGTATGTATCTAATCTACCACCACTTGCAATTAATGTTTGCACCATAAGAGGTACATCTGAATCTTTTATACCAAATCTTCCATTTGTTATTGTTTTATGTCCTGCATCCCATTCATCATTATTTCCTTGCATTAAATCAAACTTTTTATTTCCATGTATAAATTTATCTCCCCGCTTTAACACGGCATCTTCATGTTTTACAAAATTTGATGTTTCTTTTTTTAATTCTTTGGATAATTGCTCCATAGTAACAGCATCTTTTGGTTGAGAACCAAACTTTACATTTGTCAATGTTTTTCCATGACAATCGATTCCATCAGCATCTTGTAAAATACAGTTGTCCTTGATGTATTTTAGGTTTACAGCATCACCGTCTTCTTTTGGGTATCCAATGTCATTTATAATAAATTTATAAAAAGAAAATCCATGTTCAGTTTTTTCAGGTATTATAGAATGTAAATATTCTTTATTAACTGAATCTTTATCATTTTTGGGATTTCCCACGTTGGTTATTCTATAATTTCCAGCATTATACGTTTGTCCATCTTTTAAGTTATTACCCCATTGCAATTTTAAAGTATTTAAAAGTTCAGATGATAAGTACTCTTTAGTAATTGCATCAGAACCTTCAGTTGGTTTACCAACATTAATTAATCTATGTGATTTAACATCGTAAGTATTCTTATGTAATTTTAATGATGTTGAAGTAGCTTCTTTTACTGTCTTCAAATTTGCTCCATCAGTATCTTCTTCTGGATCTTTAACTAGTTTTAAACGTTTATTACTTATGCTATAGTCACCTTCAGGTGTTTGCGGTAATCCACTTCTTTTTCTGTCTTCTCCAACTTGCACTCCTAAAGCGGAGTACCGTCCGAACTTGTCGACGCTCATGTTAGAACTGATACGTCTTATGCTTGCACCTCTTTTATATCCACGGACAATTATACGACTATACCGCGATTCCTAAGTTCATCAACTAGAGCCACCCATTCATTATTCAAACCTGTATGACCGGCTTCCATGGCTTCATGCAATAGTCTCATTCTATCAACCAATTTATTGATATCGTTGTAGTAAATCACATTCGTATTGTATAGATTTTTCATCAATCCTTTACCAGATGTTGAAGTATCTCCTTTACTCTTTTTACCATGTTGTTCAAGAAGTGATAAATCCATAAGTGATAAAGATTTTCTTTTCAGTGGTTGTCTCACCGCTGGTGCAGTACGTAATGTTGGCAATTTTCGTGGAGGAAACAACTTTTTTATAACGATGTTATATTTTGTTGCACGTGAACGATTAATCATTGCATCCTTTACATAGTTTCTTTTATGAGCGTTAGTATTTTGGAGAATCTCCTTAAAAACACTTAAATCTTTGGATGAATATCTTAGTGGTATGTTTTTAAAAATTAATTCATATAATCCTTTTGTTCCTTTATATCTATGCTCACCAATAATGATGTAATCGTCTTGTGTTATTTCAAGCTTTGAATCGCCAATCTTTAATTCATTCCCATCAATTCTTGCTCCGTATACGTGTGATCTACTCAAATTCGGGTTTGATTTCATATCATGTAGCATTTTCATTATATATTTTCTTCCAAGAGGTCCATGTTGTAATATATCGCTACTCAATTGAGTTAAATTTGGAATAGATTGTTCAGCTTCAGGTATTGGCTGTTCTTCTTCCTTTTCAACAATTGGTTCTTCTTCTTCTTTTGTTTCTTCTTGCTCACTAGCACTTGTATATGAATCATCATCTTCTTCTTTTTTTAATGCTTGTACTTCTTGTTTAGAAACTGGTAGTAAAACATCTCCTTCATAAAGAGGTTTACCAATAGTTTCTGATATCTGTTTTAAAGGTTCCGTAATAGGTTTAAATGTAGTCTCTAAAAATTCTTCTCTTTCACTTAAACCCATCCTCAATGCACGATTCTTCATCCTAACAGAATCACTCAGTGATTTTATTTCTTTCAATAGTTTTTCTTGATTCACCATGTTTACACTGTGAAGTTCAACATGTAACTAGATGTAGCATCGGTAGTTCAACGCATAAATACAAATTTATCCAACCCTATACGATATCTACCATTTTTAATATCTTCTTCCTTCATAATAACGAGAAAGCTATATTTCTCATTCCATGCTTTGCCACACATCTCTTTAAATTTTTCAAATGGCATATCTGCATTTACATGATCATTATATATATGCTTTAAATTTGTTTCATCTTGCTTGAAGATGATCAACATATTTGCATTGTCTCTTATAAGTTGTTTTGGAATTTTACTGTATGTTTGACCAATGTAAATGCTATCAATATTATGATGTCTTCCCATAGCAAAATAATTCCTTATTGTGTCATGATTTTCACAAGAAACATCGTCAAATATAAAAATAGAAAATGGTTTTGCTTCATTTGGTTGCATAATTGTTTCACTGGCATTAAACTTGTAAAAATTTACTTCAGGTACACTTGCAAGTACTTTATCCAATAATTGATATTTTGGTTGTTGCAATGATTTTGAAAAAATATATATATTGTTAAAACGCAATCCTTTAGGATTAGTTATAAGGTTAAAAACAACATTAGTTTTTCCACAATTTGAAGGACCAGTTATTAGACATCTTATCGTATTTGGTAGTAATTCACCATGTTTTCCATGATTTAACTTATCATTGTCAACTGTCAATTCATCAATGTTATTGATATTAAATCGATCTTTTTGTTGTACAATCTCCATCTTGTATAAAGGTTAAACACACAATGAGCTATTAAACAACTATACTAAGTCTTTTGAAGGAATCCAAGAGTCTTCACTTTTATCAAACCCTAACCACCGGACTTTAACCATATCCTTTTTCCTTTGTAAAATCTTCTCGACAAGATATACATCACCAACTGTTGATTTCAACAATTCGTGTCCGTAGAATCCACCTTGAAGTAATTCACCCTTGTTATCCTTTAATAAATAGGTTTCAGGTATAGTTGGTTGCACTTTATAAATTGTAAATACTTCATTAGTCCAATTTGGTAGATATCTTTTACTAAATACACCTTTGTATTTGCTTATACGAACTTTATCGTTGACCTTGAACTTCTTTGGTTGCAATTTTTCCAATTTCGGTGTTGTATTATTTTTAATGCGTTGTAATACAATTTTGGCATTAGCACTATTTACCTGGATAGGTTTCATTCCAATGGTACGATGATATTTGTTGTTATACTCTTTTATAAGTTGTGGTAATATGTCATACCACACGTATGATCCTCTTTTTGAAAATTGTTTATACATCGCACCTTTTAATGTTCTATTGAATCTTTCAATTATTGAAGCTTTAACTTCAGAATTTGTAGAATAATGATTTATTTGATATTTCTTCATCAAAGCTCCAAAGTCTTTATTAAAATATTCTTTTCCATCATCGGTCTGTAGATGTTTAATTTTAAATTTATTTCTTTGTATTGTGGTTTCCATAGCTTTTGTAACACTTTTACCAGTCTTATCCTTCATTGGTAAAGCGTCAGCTATTTTAGTAAAACAGTCTATAATTGTTAAAATATATTTAAATCCTTTTTTTAATTTACTGTGCGGTATCATTTCAATGAGATCAGCTTGATAAAGATCATTTATTCCTTTAATGATTGTACTTCTTCTTGGAAATCTTCTTCTTGCTGGTTTATGTAGTTCATTTACAATCTTGTCCTTCACACTTTCCATCTTCAGATGTTGCTTGTACACTGCATGTAAAAATACTGATCCATAGAATAGTTTATTCTCATTTATATAGTTTGAATATAGGTCAAGGCCATTTCATATTAGTGTAAAAAAGAGGGAACATGGCATTGGGCTTGCCATGTCCCCTCTTCTTTACGGAAAGGAAAAAGGAAGAAGGTAGAGGACGAAGAATAGGTTTACTGGTCGATAGGGTTTAGAGAGTAGTGGCCGAATGGTAAAGTATTAATTTTATCTTCTAAAATATGACGCTTGTCATCTTTGTAGCTTAATGCCCACTTTGTTTGTTTGACACTAAAAAGTTGATGATTATAACTTCTAATAGTGTTGAACGTTGCAGTTGTTTCAACATTTTCAAACAAACATCTTTTATAATGTTCAAACTGTACGTTCTTCTTCAGGAAAGAAGTTTTTATTCCTTTGGCCTTCTTCGTGACTTGATGTTCGTTCCTCTCGTTTATGTACAGTTGAAATGAATACAGTTTGGACATTAATGCTACAATTTCCATCATCGGCACACCATTTGTTTCATCTTTAAATTTTCCCAATACTTTCTTATTTCTGTCATAGTCGTAATTTGGATGATCCTTAGGATAATCGGAAAAGTCGAAATCATCTTTATATATAAAGGTGCGTAGATCTTCATACATATCATTTGTTTTAATCCAGTAAATTAGTGCATCCGTGTCCATATATGCAATACCAATGTTCTCTCTTCCATAATAGTTAACCATCTTCTTATAATGAAACTCGTACATATGTGTTTTTGAAATATCCAAGATTGACATTCCAAGATACAAAGGACGATCCATTGTAACTGACTTCTTGTTCATGGAAATAACAACTAGATTTTCATTAATAATTATAGATGAACCAAAGTTTGGTTGTTGCACCAATTTCTGTAATTTTACTGGATCAGTTACCAATTTGATATCCTTATGTTTCCTTTTGTTTTCCAAAGTCTTGCCAAATATTGCGTTATTCATTAATTTGAAAAAATCTTTTTGAAAACTTGATGTAGCGGTGGCTCTTCTTCTTGTGTTGTTGTCGATGTAAGGTTTTAACCAACAAGATTGAGAAAATTGTAGTACTCGATTAATTTTTGTAATTCTCAATCCTAAGTCTAAAGCTTGTTGTATCATCCAGTAGTGTCCAACATATCGAGACTTGTCGGTTAAAGTCATCATTAATTTTGGCCATCTTCCAGTAGGGGAAATTTCAGTCTTCGGAAGAAGTGGTAAATCATAATGTTGATCATGAAGATGTTCAGGATATTCAAAATTAACATCAAAAATGTAACCAGTTTCACCATGCTTCGGTATATCCATTATGTTTCCAATCGATTCTGGATCTATCCATTTAAAATTATCATATGGAAGGGGATTCGACATTGCCCATCCGTATAAGTTATTTGCATCAAAATAACCCAGGAATGTTGTTGGTTTTGATACATCATAATCGGGCAGATACTTGTTGTTCGCCTTGAAATGTCGTGTAACGCTTTGCGTCAATCCCCCTCGAACTCCTGACTCTAACATCATAACCATATCTATATCAGTAAGAAGTTGTATTTTACAATTTGTTTCTTTCAACATAGCTTGCCATGCTAATCCAGGTGAAGTGTACGAATGAAGAGGGTCCAATCCATATGCCGCAAAACATGTATTTCTAAATTCTTCCATTATATCACATAGTAAAGTTACATCCAATTTAACATAAAAATCTGAATATTCTCCCAATGTTCTAAATCCTAAATCGTTCCATACTTTACATGCATGATCATAGTCCTCTTGAGATATGTCCATGTCATAAAGTTTACTTTTGAATTCTTCTTTAGCCGGAAGTGATGTTTCATTAAATCTTTCTAAACTGTCTATGTAATCATATGGAAACACACCTTTCCGAAGTACCAAATCCAGTTTGTCGTTATTTACAATCTTCTTTGTTTCGATGAAATCTTGTTTCCTTAAATTTTCTGAAAGTTTGGACAAACTCGACGGCATAGATCTGTAGGAGTCCAAGAATCTTAGTTTTATGTTTCCAACTTCTTTGGAAAAACTTATAAACTTCTCTGAAGTTTCAGCTAACACATCGATTTTACCATCGTCTCTTCCTAGTTCAGGTATTATAAAATGAGCATCGTACCCACTGAGGTTATGCAGAACCACAGGAATATATAGTGGTAAACGATAGCTCAAGTTGCATTTATTACAAGCAGCACCCCTGTAATAACCTGTGAGGTGATCGTGATCTTTAACTTTATAATTCTCAATAGTAAAATCATTTTTGCATAAGAAACATAGAGTTGCATTTTCATGTTGAATTTCTTCTTCTTCCTCCATCGGTTTCATTGGTACAATATTTGTATATAATCTTTGTGCATTTCCAGCTATTGAATATAAGTGATCAAGAAATATTTTTTCTACATTTTTACCACGATATACTAGAGGTTCTGAAGTTAATCCATATCTGTTTAAATGTTCTTCTGGTAATGTTGATTTAACCATTAAACAAAAACTATTTGGTTTGTGCATTTGATATTTGACACTTTTTCTAGCTTCACAATTTTCATCTTCTATAGGAATTAGTGTTGATTCAAAGTCCGCATATACAACTATAGGGATACGGTATTGATGATGAACCTTTTCAAATTTAACGAATGCTCTGTTTTCCGCAGGTAAATTAATCTTTGCTTCATAATTATTGTTACATAGTCTTTTGTGCTCTTGTAACCATTCTCTTCCTTCTCTTCCTTCTCGTTGAAAATTAAAACATCTCTTGCAAATTATCTTTTTGTTTCTATTTTTTGAAAGTTGCTTGTTAACAAGACGATCAAATTGCTTTATGTACACATAGTGAGACACATCTCCTCGCGTTAGTAGTAGTAAATCCGTATGATCTGGTAGCTCTTCTTTTGCAATACGTAAAGGATACACTTTGTTTGAACTATCTAATGCAAAAACATTGATAGACGTACCGGGATTTTTCTTCTCAAATTTTGATATATCTTTCAGTGATACAGGATAAGTGATTCCTTGAAAATTGTATCTAAATCTTTGATTTTCATATTCTTGGTCAGGTCTATTCACATGATGTGGTACAAATTTAGTTGTCATTGCATAACGAAAACATTCATTGTCTTCATTTTTAACATTAATACAAGATTTTGTATCTTCAATTCTTTTTGGCAGAGGAATGTAACTTGATCCCATTAGTCCATATCCATGTTTGTGAACTCTTATATCTAATACTTCAATACTTGTAAGACTCCATCCGGATCCTCTTCCTTCGTGTTCCTGAATTTTTGTTAATATTTCTTCTATACAGTTCTCTACTATTGAATCAATGTTTGAACTTTCCATAATGGTTCGGTTTTTTGTTATGAATCCTCTTGGTGATAATTCTTCTTGTACATTTATAAACATAGCTTCTAGTAGTAAACCAAATTTAAGAAAGTTCAATCTTTTTAATTCTTCTTTTAAAGTTTTACTTACAATTGGTTTTGCTTCTCTAATAAATTCTTCTAGCTTCAAGTTTTCATTTTGAATCTTATGATGCATTACTACTTTACCAGGTAATGCAAATACTTGTAGATTTGGTAAAGTAGTTGAAGATGTTGCTGTTATTTCATATTGTTCTTCTTGTTCTTCTTGTTCTTCTTGTTGTTCTTGTTCTTCTTGTTGTTCTTGTTGTTCTTGTTTTTCTTCTGGGTTGTTGTGAATTAGTTCTTTATGACAGTCTAATAGAATTTCATCGTGAAACGATTCCGAACATTTATCGCAACGATACATGTTGAGATGTTTACTCTTCGAAATTTCACCAAGAAATGAAGTGGGCTCTCACGTTCCTCCTATTATAATGGTTCCCCCACCACTATTTCATCCTCTTCACTATCCTAGGAAATCAAACATTTTCAACAAAATATTAACCTTCTACAAACTAATTGTTCATTCGTGTTCTTTATTCCCATTGGAGTTTTAGTATATACTTCTTTATATTCAAACTTTAACAAACTTTCTTTTAACATCTGTTAGGACAGATGTTATGGGACAGATGTTAAAAGAACAAATGTTGGAGAGGAAATGGCTAGAGCACAGGCACTTGGTTGAACTAAATTTGCGCATAAATTAACTAGAGTTGAACTGAAAATTCGCATAAATTAAAAGTTAGTTCAAAACTAAAATTCGACAGTGTTAAAAAACTCTAACAGTTGAATAAAAATAAACATTAATTCAAAACTGAAATTCAACAGTGTTAACCAAATTCTAACAGTCAAACAAATAGGTCAAGGTAATCCAATTTAACGCGAGAACGAGGAATAGAGCACTAAGTGGCATGTTAGTCCATTACCACAAAGTGATCTATTCCTCGCTCTCTATTCTACATCTACTTTTTTCAGTTTACTTATTTATATTAAAATGTTCAAATTTTACTATGTAGAATGTCCATTCTTTCTCTTCAACTCTTCGATTGTTTTTAGCAATTGTAACAAATATTCGTTAGTTTTCACCAAAGTCTTTAGTTTGCTACATCCAATTTCAATGGAAGGTATTATAAGTTGTAATTTTATAAGTTCAATCTTTTCTTTCTTGCGAATTTCTTTCTTTATTATATTATTCCTTATTTTTGCTGAAGATTTAAACTCCATGTTGTTTCTGCTAAAGCCACAATAATAATAAAAGTCTCTTGAAACAACCTGCATTTATACACATTCCCCCACCACTTTATAATCCCCACTCCTTTCCCCTTCTTCTTTATATGTGGAAGGAAGTATTATAATTAGATTCCTAATATTTCTTTTCCTTCTTCACTACGTGGGGGAAGGGTAATTTGTTATTACACTAGTTGTGCAAGAAAATAGCCGCCAGTGTCCACACCTTGTTCGTAGCACTCCATCATAGATTGTGCCCACTGCAACATGCGGTCTCTGTCATTTGGTGTGACAAGGAAAGAATGACTATCACCATACAATATAAAAGAGTCAATTCGTACATAACATCCTGAGTCCAACCATTTATTAGCTTCAGCCATAAACTTTTCTATTGTATCAAATGGAAATTGTGGATCAATTGCTATGACTTTACGTTCTTCACTAAGTTCAACAGTATAATCATCATCGTCCTCATCATCTTCACTTTCACTGTCGTTACTTAAAGTGTCTTCAGATTGTTCAAAAACATCAGAAATTTCAGAAAAATTAAAATTTTCATTCAGATGAGGAGGCATTTTGAAGCAAGAAATATTGTAAACAGCAGAGACGAAACGACAAGAGCGGCGTGTAGAAGAAAAATGAAGGGGTGACCAACGCTCGCTCCGCTTTTATAATAGTATGCAAATGAGGGGTAGGTGCTGACCATGACCAGTCATCGACCCAAAGGAGTGGGGGAAGTACTTTTCTTACTACTTGGATGGAAGTAGGTTAGTAGGTCACGAGACTTAGAGTGTTAAAAAATAATGGGGGAGAAACACAACGCTATAACGCGTTGTGTTTCTCCCCCAGTATTTTTTTAAGCAATAATTTGGAAAAAGCTATGTGAATTTACTTGCTACGCCCCCACCTTGTAATACCATCCAGTTTGTGTCTGAGGAGATAGTCTTTAGAGTCTAACTCATAAACGGATTTCTCTTTGCGCAAGGATTCAATCACTTTAATATTATATCTTACGCCGTTACAAGTTGCCAAAATGTGTTCGTTGTCAATAACACTTTCAAAAAAATAGACACAACCTCTCTTAAGCCTATTTCCTTTCACACCAATAATTTTGGATTGGTATTCAACAGTGGGGGTTTCTGTCACTTGTAGTTCAGAAATGTGTTTTACGACATGTACACGTCAAAAACTTTCGTTTTTTACACATTTCCTCCCACAAGGTGATCCTTTCTTAATTCCCCTAGTAAGCATTTCAGGGCAAGTAGTGGGACGGCTAAATGCCCTACGACGCTGTTCTTGTAATAATTGAAATTGCTCTGAAGGAGCGGGTTTAGGAGTAGGTTTAGGAGTAAGTTTAGGAGCTGGTTTAGAAGCTGGTTTAGGAGCTGATTTAGGAGATGATTTAGTAGCAGGTTGAGAGGATTCAGTTTTGTGATAGGTATGATCTTCAGGTGTACTAAGTGGTGGGGTAGGAGGCAATGGTGATAGTGGGATAATGGGTGTGCTAAGACGATGAACAATGGTTTCAACGGAAGGGGTATTAGGATGGTGGTGAACTGGCTTCTGCGGTGGCGGCATAGTAGTTGATGGTGGTGCGGAGTCCTTTGAAGGCGAAGGCGGTGAAAAAATACTACGAAGTCTAGAAGTGTTAGTTGGCGGAAGAATAGCTCCAGAAGTTGAAGGTTGAGATGCAAGTCGATTCTTGTAGCAATCAGGAAGGTTTTTGAGGCGAAGAGTTTTCTTAGGTGCAGGAACAGCCGTAGTAGAAATAGAAGTCGAAGTAGAAGTTAAAGTAGAAGTTGTAGTTGGCAGAGATAACATGGTTGTGGCTCCAAGTTCGCAGCGTAACGTCTGGAATCAGAATGAAATGTTAGCCGCAGTCGGTGCGTCTTTTATAACAATATGCAAATGAGAGGGGTAGCAGCTGGCCGAGACTGATTATTGACCTGGGAGGTGGGGGAAAAGGGGAAAGAGAAGGTATTTATTTAAAATAATTCGCATAACTTTTGACTAAAATAAGATAACCAAATTCTTCTTTTACCAAAATGTTTGTCTTACATAGACCTTTTCAATGATGTATCACTTGTCCAAATCCGTCAATCCGTTATCAAGTTATAGCCATTTTAATTTTTCAGGTCATGACCGGTCGTTCACCCGTAGTGGGGGAAGGAGTGGGGGTAGGAGTGGGGGAAGGGGAGGGGGGGGGGGAATCGACTCCATTTTTTCGGGGGGGGGGAGGGGGGGGGGTCATTGACCCTTCCGAAAGTGGGTCAAGGTCATTGGCTCCAAGTTCGCAGCGTAACGTCTGGAATCAGAATGAAATGTTAGCCGCAGTCGGTGCGTCTTTTATAACAATATGCAAATGAGAGGGGTAGCAGCTGGCCGAGACTGATTATTGACCTGGGAGGTGGGGGAAAAGGGGAAAGAGAAGGTATTTATTTAAAATAATTCGCATAACTTTTGACTAAAATAAGATAACCAAATTCTTCTTTTACCAAAATGTTTGTCTTACATAGACCTTTTCAATGATGTATCGCTTGTCCAAATCCGTCAATCCGTTATCAAGTTATAGCCATTTTAATTTTTCA
This sequence comes from Neoaliturus tenellus, assembly GCA_030545055.2. Taxonomy (NCBI): domain Eukaryota; kingdom Metazoa; phylum Arthropoda; class Insecta; order Hemiptera; family Cicadellidae; genus Neoaliturus; species Neoaliturus tenellus. Next base: position 153,733,643 of record CM061533.1, on the reverse strand, counting down.
GGTCATGACCGGTCGTTCACCCGTAGTGGGGGAAGGAGTGGGGGTAGGAGTGGGGGAAGGGGAGGGGGGGGGAATCGACTCCATTTTTTCGGGGGGGGGGAGGGGGGGGGGGGAATCGACTCCATTTTTTCGGGGGGGAGGGGGGGGAGGGGGGGGAGGGGGGGGTCATTGACCCTTCCGAAAGTGGGTCAAGGTCATTCAAGATTTATAATGATCCAAGGTGATGGGAACAGTAATACTGTTCCCACCACCCTGTTTGCCTAGCGGTTCCCACTCCCAACCCACTAGTTACGTTCTGCAAGGGAGGTCCCTGGGCCGTCCGCATCAAAGCGTAACGTCCCGTCCGCATCAAAGCGTAACCATTAATTTCAGGGAAACTGGAACAGCAGGGAGGCCCTGGTCCGTCCGCATCAAAGCGTAACGTCCCGTCCGCATCAAAGCGTAACCATTAATTTCAGGGAAACTGGAACAGCTAATGCAGAAACGCAACTCTAACACCCACCCAAACTAATCCCACCCATCATATTCCTAAACAAAATGCAAAAAACCTAGTCCGCAATTTGCGGATGTCCCACCCCTTCTAAGTGAAGTTCAACTGAACTTCTGAATTTACAGTTAATCTACCCCCTAACATCTAGCTGAAAGGCAAAACAACAACATAAATTATTAATATCAACACTTAAAACTAACAACACATCATTATTAAAAACCAAATAATTCAACACAACCAAATACCATCATTATTCTTAAAATTAATACACCTTAATGCTAAACACCTCTTAAAATTAATACACCTTAATGATAAACCCAACTTGTAACTAACATCGCAATGCGCAAATTATTTCTTAAATTAAATACAACTTACAACTAAACACACACACACACATACCACATTGCATTAAAAAACGCAACATAGTATAAGAAGTTCAAATATATATAGGCCTACTATATATTTGAAACCTCTTGCTGAGTCGCCAACAACCTTTCGCTATGAAAGTTTGTTGGCGACTGAAGCAAAGATATAGCTCCTATCGCTCCTCGGGTTTTCAAGGAGTGGGGGAAGTTGTTTCACTCCAGTACAGTGTTCAATCCAGTCCAATTCACAGCGGTGTAAAAGGAAGGTAAAGGAGTGGGAAGCGGCGCATGCGCAACAACACAAAACCAAGGTTTGAGGTTAGAATTATCCATGTGCAGTAGCGCTAAAGTGAGTAATACAGGACTAGGCGCATGCGCATAGCATAGACTCATTCCTATCCGGAGAACTCGTTGCATGCGCAGCAGGTTTGAGGTTAGAATTATCCATGGCAGCTGCCATATTTAGTCTGGTTTCACCACATAAAGTCAACAACCGGTGGTGACCGGCCATTGACCTGGAGGAGTGGGGGAAGGAGTGGGGGAAGGGGGAAGGGGGGGGGGCTCCATTTTTTCGGGGGGGGAGGGGGGGAGGGGGGGAGGGGGGGGTGTCATTGACCTTTCCGGTCGGTCATTGACCCCAAGGAGTAGGGATAGACACAGAACCCTACTTCTCTTACTACTCAGGTGAAAGTCGGTCAACCAGTCATTTGCTTGCCATCTGCCGCCATCTGGCTGGAGTTATTGCCTCTATAAAGGTGGGTAGTTTATCGCGCTACAAACATTCATTGCCTCGCATCCGCTCGGTCATCATCTCTCGTTAGTTTTATGTTATGACTACTTCACTTACTAGGTTTGAGGTTAGAATTATCCATGGAATAGCCTTCGTAAATTCTAACCTATAAAATTACTACTCTGGCTTTCTGTTTCAATTTCTTTTACACTTCATTTTATATCTCAGTCTTCTTTTAACTTCTGAACTTAACACATCGGTTATGATGACTGCACAATGTTTAAAATTAAAGCTTTTGCGAACACAACACATATTACAAAGTACTTCTAAACCTTCAATTTCAAAGTGTAGAACTAATTTAAATAGAGTTAGGAAGAAGTACAGTTTTAACCCATTATACTCTTCAAAGACTTCGCAGGTTAATGTTGATGATAGTGTTATTTACAACATTTTGCATTCTATGTTACAATTCAACAACTTTGAACTTCTTACACCTATCGACTGTGTTCAACAAGTTTTTTTATTTTACCCCTACTATTCCTCATATAAGCGCTGTCACCACAATTCCTACTTCATGCTCCTCTATTCTCTTCAGCTGAGCTAAGGTTTGAGGTTAGAATTATCCATGGCGGCCGCCATGTTTAATTCAGTTTCACCACATAGAGTCGGCAACCGGTTATTGGTCTAAAGGAGTGGGGGAAGGGGTGGTGGGGGAAGGTTGCCATTTTATAAACCCTCTCCCTAGGCGGCGCTTCTCATTCGATCGCCAACTTTCAAACAATAAACACCTCTCCCATGGCACGAATGAATTATCCCACTATCACCAACTAGTTCAACTTTAAACTATTTCTGGTGGTAGTTGGGTAGGCTTTTTTAAAACTTACTCTGGATGACCTTGACATACTTTCCAGGCCCCCAGTTATAACTGTTGAATTTCAGTTTTGATCTTACTCTTAATTTTTGTTCAACTTTTAGAGTTTAGTTAACACAGTTGAATTTTAGTTTTCAACTAACTCTTAATTCATGCCCAATTCTACTTCAAATTCAGGGCATATGCTCTCGCCATCTGCACCCCAGCATCTGACGCCATCTGCTCGAGCAGCTGCTCGGGCAGATGGCACGACTTCCGGCGCAGAAGTAACCAAAACACACTACTAGCCGTATTTTATTTTTCGATTTTCAAAGGTTATGACTAAAAATAAGGTTATATTAGTGCCGACGCTAACATGCGTCACTTTTAGTCTCTGACCATGCGCCGCAAATGTGCGGCGCTCAAAAAATTACCAAAAATGAAGAGAAAATTGTATATATTTTTTTATTTAATGAAATTAAGATATTTTGAAGTGTGAAAACTAATTTTGGACGGTTTTTATTCGTGGTCTGTGACATAAGTCACAACCACTAGGGCCGGTCTACAGGGAAGTCCATGATTATTTTGGTGGGCTGTGGGATTGGCCTGACCGCCGCATATATGCGGCGGCTGGTAGCGAACGTGTTAATATAAAAAATAAATATAATATTTGGGAGTGATATAAAAAAAAAATAACAGCCTGTTGATAACGAGAGCGTCATGGCAAGCGAATTAAAAATAATTTCTGTCATAAAAGCTACAAAATATCTCCACAGTCATTTTGCACAAATCTTGACTACCGAGTCATTAACACAAAATGAACGTGATGCTCGTAATTATAGAATTTAATGTGGCAGAAGCGACGCCGCCGGCGCCCCGTCTCTCCACAGTTGGTAGGGCGCCGTGTTGGGGGCGCCAATTTGGGGCGCCTCACACAGAGCCCCGGCCGAGGGCGCCGTCGCTATTACCCAAGTTCTGATAAGGTGTTTAAACTCGCTGATAATGCCGACTGTAACCAAGTTGCTCGTCAAGCCAACTTAGTTATGTTTGTTGGCGTTGCAACTCCGCCGCTGCCAGCGTCAACTTCACTATTCCCAATATACTTGGAGCTCTCGTCTTCATAACTTACTCGACTTGACGTGGTCCTTTGTGTTCCTGTCTTTGTAAGGGTATAATTTCTATTAAATTTAAGTGATGAGTAGAAGATATTTTTTCTTCTATTGGTAGTTGTGAACGGAAGATTTTTTTATAAGGAATACGTTCCAATGAAAGAGTTGTTTATGTCATGAATCACGACTTCCCATTGTTGTTGATGTTTTTTTCTGTAGAGAAGGAGTAAGTATTTGGTCATACGGCTATACTGTATATTATCTATTATCTTAGAATTACTTCTTAAATAACTTTTAACTATTTTAGGAACTGAGAACAAAATTATTAAAATGCAAAAGTTTAAGTATTTAAAAATAATAGTTTTACAATTATATTTGACTTTAGATTAGACCAATAAAAATGCGATCAACTAGAGTTAATGAATCTTTTATATAAAAATAATAAAAGAAAACTAAAATTTGGAACATAATCTTTTGTATTTTAACATTTATTTAATTGTAGGACAGTTATTAATTTAATATTCTCTGAAGCAATAGTGAACGTGTTTCTATATTTTGTAGAAGTTATTAAGTAACTGTTGCTTGATAATACTCTCGATGCCCGTTTTTCTTCCACTGAAAGAGTTTATGAGAGATATTGCAACCTTGTCTACGACTTAAATTCCCTTTCGCTTAATACCTGGTCGCGAGGAGTATAATGATCAACAGATTACACCCGTTGCCCATTGCTATATAGCGAAGTGTTTTGCAAGAATCATGCAGGGACACACACCTAGTCCTATCAGTTATTTTGTCCGCCACTACTATAGTTAGTCGTATAGCAAGGTCCCAGCTGTAAATACCAAGGACGTCCGCTTTCTTCTAATCCCTGCTCCAGGCCAAATAACTGACATAGTCCCCTACAAACCAATGGTTGTAATCGCTACTTTTGAATCTCTCCGCGAAAAGTAATACACAACATAACATATTTTCCAATTGTGTGCATTTGACGTTACTATCTTACTTCTCCTGTAACAATACTACACCAATTAACTACTACATCATCAGGTTACTAATTTTATATCTAACGACTTGAATGTTTTTACAGCCAAGCTCTGTGTGTAATTGGGATAAACTTATTCAGCTACTCCCAAATTTCAATTGCTTGTTGTATTCCCTAATCTCCTAGGTCTAATCAGAGCCGGGCCGTTTACCCAAATTATCCCAACCCAGGAGCTGCGCCCACATCCTAAAACATTTTTGGAACAATTTTAGGCCGTCCCACTTAATATGGCGCTTTGTGTATAATGAATAATGTATACAATGTCGACCGGTGGTTCCGAAACGGATGATAGAGGCAAACATTACATGTTTAGGTACAACTAATTTCACCGTTGTGTTTTAAACGGGAATAACGATTTTCGAGACAATTATTTTATTTGTAGGCTATAGTGGTATAATTATAGTAGGCATATTGTAGAATATCGAGTTGATAGCAGTTAACCGTTGATGACGATAGTTAGGCAAATACAAATTTACGCATTTGCTCTGGTTTAAGTTTTCATGATTTTTTTTACAAAAATTATTATAATTGGATTTTTTTATGAAAATAATTTTATAATGTGTACTTAAAAAGGCAAGTTAAATTAATACATCAAATTATATACAGGGTGGTTGAAAAGTAACTTGCACCCCCTCCTTAACTTTTTAACTATTTGAGATATTTGAAATAGGTTTGCGGCAACCTTCTTGAATATCAGGGGCTTCAATAATGATGGTACAATAACCTCATGTCCAATTAGGTTGCCGCAAACCAATTTCAAATATCTCAAAGGGGGGGTGGGGGTGCAAGTTACTTTTCAACCACCCTGTATAGTCAATTGAAAAGAATGATTGTATGGTATCCGTTGAAATAGCTTTAAAAAAACTAAAAAAAAATTTTTCTTGGCACGATAATTTTGTTAGTTAAATGAAATGTATTGGTAGACCCTACTAAATTAACACATTTTTTACAATAAGAAATCAGAAGACCTAATTTATTATTCCTAAAGTATTTTCATGATTAATACTTTGGATTTATTATCATTGGCAGTTACTAAAAAATCTTCAATAAAAGTGTCCGAAATGTCTAATGTCTTTCTGACGAATACGATTCGAAAAATGATATTTTTAATGAAGCCAAGAGTAGCGTTTGGGGGTGGGAAGGGGGAACGTACTCCTCTTGTTTCTGAGTTATGTTCACCATTCTTTCCTGACATTAATTATGTCTGGTGACAAATTAGAATGAGTTTTGAGTTGTTAGGAACTCACAATTGCCTTTTCTGATTGTATAGGCTTTGTTGATTATAATATTAAAGTATTGGTTGTTTAGATAATAATGCGAGGCCATGAGTCATAATAGACAAAAGAATTTAACTTAAATATAACTTTTACAAAACTCTGTGTTACACATACCTCGGATAACACCTTGTAGGTTTGTTGTGTAGATGATTTTATTGACGTGTTCAGTAAATGAATTTATACGTAATAACATAAAAATTTTAGTTGTAAGTTGCAAATATCAAAAAAATACAGTAACTCGAATGGTAACCTATAAAATGATTTACTGAGATAACCTGGTACAAGGGCCTGGGACGTCGAATAATTTGTATTTATATATTAAAGTCAACAGCGCTCCATTATTGTAATCCCGGCAGCAGACCCGCCAGGTCCCGGTTTTCAGCCAGGTTCCCTTCTCTCTGGGGATGCCCCCCCTTCTGTTCTGTTTGAATAAAAACATCAAGATATTATTTTTTATGCCTTCCGGTGGGTTTCCTTCTGTCGGTTTTTATGTCCCTGCCGCCTTTCCTTTACTGCTATCACCCTAATATTCCCGTTACACCCTACAACAGGAACTCGTTTTCTTGTTTGCAATATTTTTTGTGTTTTCATTGCCTCTTTGTAAAGCAGTTTTTAGCTCATTGTTGACAATATCAAGATTGAGGGGGGATTATTTGATCACGAATAATACAGCTGGTTCGTTTTGCATAATTAATATTGAGACTTAGGTTTGTCATGTTGGTTGATGTGATTGTTAAATGTATATTATTCTTCCTGACCCTGTTACTCATTTAGTAGTATTCAAACAATATAATTTATGTATATATTTTAAAACTATAAGTTACTGCCTGTCACAATCTGCAATAAACCTGTGCGGTGACAGAAAGAAAACAACTGTAATTTCTTTGTATCTGCATTATTTTATTTTGATTAAAAAATTTAAAGTTTGAATTTAAACAGTATAAAACTTTACTGGATTTTTTATCGTAAACATTTTTGTAACGTATCATTGATATAAAAAAATCAATACATACACGACACAACCATTATTTATATTTCATCAAATAAGAATGAACATACGTAATCAACGTGTTATTCAGGGAATAGGTTGATATGAGAGCTGAAAAGTTTTCAAACAAATGTTTGTTTTGATTGCGCATTGATGGGAGCCGCCATTTGGAGCTAATCAGATTTGACGGAGCCATTGGCGAGCTCGCCATTGGCCATTGGCTATTGGATTATCCTCACTCGGGACTTCGCGTTCTATAAAGAATCATTTTGTGTTACTTCAATCTACGAGTGTAGTTTTGTTAAAAAAACTAATTTTTTGAAAATCCAAAATTTTTTAGTGCAATAAATTAAAAATTTTAATTTTTATATAATTTTTAATATCGCCAAATACATTTTGTAGTGAACCAGAGGTGGAATGATCTTAGATGGACAGAGTTAGATCAAAGTTTGACTCGGTTTACTTAAGTTTGTTTCAAGTTTTCTCTTGAACTGTTTTGGTGCTTATACAGTACTTACTATAGTACAACATTAATCCCACGGAGACTACCCGAATTCTTTTTTCTAAATAGAAATGTCAAAAACCCTGAAATATTCAATAATTTCTTTATTTACGATTATCTTATAGCAATTTTTATTAGCAATAATGATAGTTTGATGCGAATGTGTATACTGTACTTGAGTATTCTGTTCGAAGTGGCGGAGTGATGTAATAGCCTGATCATTAATTATATCATTAATTGCTCCGTAATAACTATACATTCCCATTTAATTCCTTGATCTCTTAACGTTCTGTGCAACGTATCTCTAAAACTACTCCTACACCTTTCCGATTTAGTTCAGTCACAAAGAAGGTGGTTCAGTCAAAAACGCACTTTCAAAAATGTACTTTGCATAACTTCAGCAGAAGACCAGCTACAACCGCGCTCCAAGTGGCGACCACGGGATCTGCTTGTTACAGAAAGATCAGTTACGGGTAGAATAAACGCAACTGAGGTGTGGAATGGCGCAATTCCGAGTTACGACTCGCGACGCGCGAACGGGGACGATCCCCTCGCCGAACATAAATCCACGGAGTGAGGATGAAAGAATTGACCTCCCCTCCCCCTCCCACCCGGGGCGGTAATTGGTACACATTCCTGGTTTTTGTCCCTTTGAGGGCACAAAAGTATTTACACGCCGGTAACGAAGGACGAGTCAAAGCTGGGGTGACCGCAAGACGGGCGAACCGGGGGAACGATCTGCTTTGAGGGGTCCGCACCACTCTATAATGTGAACAATGCCTAAATTGTAGAAATGTTTATAAAACTCCCACTTATAGTTTATCTTCAACAGGACATTTTTGCTACCTATTTGAGATAATTAGTTATTTACAGACATTTGATCAAATTCCGTACATTAACCAAGAGAATATACACTTCATCACTGTAGCTCTCCACATTATCAATTATTGCTTTCATGACAAACGATTCTGTTCCCTATGTCATAACAGGTTTAAAATTATTGAAGTCATTTCTAATAGTTCTTTGAAACTAAATCCAGAAATATAAAGCACTCGTTCACCCTTTACTAGTGAGTGTTGTCTATCATTTGCAATATATATTTGTTAATACCAATCGCAATACAAAATCAAGGTATTTATTAACTACGTCTTTTGATTAGAATGCACGAAGTAAACATGTTTCTGTTCACGAATTCAGAATATTCACGTTTATATTTGTAAACATATTGGGAGCTCTGAACCTCCAACGCCTGTTTGGTTTGTTTATTCGACCCTCTCGGTTACAAATATTGACTGTGAGGGTTGCAAACCTCAAAAAAGATTTAAAGGATTTTTATATCAAACTTTGCAATACAAAAATGTATTAGGGATAAATCTCTATATTTTACAACTTACTGTAAGTTCAACATTAGTTTAACAAATGCATAACTGTTAACAAAGTTTACATTAAATATACTTCTAAGTGTTTTGTTGACAACAATACTTTTCAATTCAAAAGCTTATTTTTTACATCGCAAATTTACTTAACATATTTATGACCAAAACATTTACACCAATGATAGAACACACACTGTAGCAGACTGGTAGAAGTGCTTTTACCTTATCCTCGTCTTTACATATAAACAGCCAGTCGGCGGGTTATCGCCTCCTCGGCTAGATATTCACGGCGGGTCGCGCTATCGGCGCTCGTATTGATAAAACTGTAAACGGCTCCCTGGCGGCTCGGCCGCGAATTGCTCCTGGCCTTACATGCTCATCTCCCCCACACTACACTACACCACACTACACTCGCACTGCTGTGTCGCTCTATCGGCGCTCGTATTGATAAAACTGTAAACGGCTCCCTGGCAGCTCGGCCGCGAATTGCTCCTGGCCTTACATGCTCATCTCCCCCACACTACACTACACCACACTACACTCGCACTGCTGTGTCGCTCTATCGGCGCTCGTATTGATAAAACTGTAAATGGCTCCCTGGCGGCTCGGCCGCGAATTGCTCCTGGCCTTACATGCTCATCTCCCCCACACTACACTACACCACACTACACTCGCACTGCTGTGTCGCTCTATCGGCGCTCGTATTGATAAAACTGTAAATGGCTCCCTGGCGGCTCGGCCGCGAATTGCTCCTGGCCTTACATGCTCATCTCCCCCACACTACACTACACCACACTACACTGGCACTGCTGTGTCGCTCTATCGGCGCTCGTATTGATAAAACTGTAAATGGCTCCCTGGCGGCTCGGCCGCGAATTGCTCCTGGCCTTACATGCTCATCTCCCCCACACTACACTACACCACACTACACTCGCACTGCTGTGTCGCTCTATCGGCGCTCGTATTGATAAAACTGTAAATGGCTCCCTGGCGGCTCGGCCGCGAATTGCTCCTGGCCTTACATGCTCATCTCCCCCACACTACACTACACCACACTACACTCGCACTGCTGTGTCGCTCTATCGGCGCTCGTATTGATAAAACTGTAAATGGCTCCCTGGCGGCTCGGCCGCGAATTGCTCCTGGCCTTACATGCTCATCTCCCCCACACTACACTACACCACACTACACTCGCACTGCTGTGTCGCTCTATCGGCGCTCGTATTGATAAAACTGTAAATGGCTCCCTGGCGGCTCGGCCGCGAATTGCTCCTGGCCTTACATGCTCATCTCCCCCACACTACACTACACCACACTACACTCGCACTGCTGTGTCGCTCTATCGGCGCTCGTATTGATAAAACTGTAAATGGCTCCCTGGCGGCTCGGCCGCGAATTGCTCCTGGCCTTACATGCTCATCTCCCCACACTACACTACACTACACCACACTACACTCGCACTGCTGTGTCGCTCTATCGGCGCTCGTATTGATAAAACTGTAAACGGCTCCCTGGCGGCTCGGCCGCGAATTGCTCCTGGCCTTACATGCTCATCTCCCCCACACTACACTACACCACACTACACTCGCACTGCTGTGTCGCTCTATCGGCGCTCGTATTGATAAAACTGTAAACGGCTCCCTGGCGGCTCGGCCGCGAATTGCTCCTGGCCTTACATGCTCATCTCCCCCACACTACACTACACCACACTACACTCGCACTGCTGTGTCGCTCTATCGGCGCTCGTATTGATAAAACTGTAAACGGCTCCCTGGCAGCTCGGCCGCGAATTGCTCCTGGCCTTACATGCTCATCTCCCCCACACTACACTACACCACACTACACTCGCACTGCTGTGTCGCTCTATCGGCGCTCGTATTGATAAAACTGTAAATGGCTCCCTGGCGGCTCGGCCGCGAATTGCTCCTGGCCTTACATGCTCATCTCCCCCACACTACACTACACCACACTACACTGGCACTGCTGTGTCGCTCTATCGGCGCTCGTATTGATAAAACTGTAAACGGCTCCCTGGCGGCTCGGCCGCGAATTGCTCCTGGCCTTACATGCTCATCTCCCCCACACTACACTACACCACACTACACTCGCACTGCTGTGTCGCTCTATCGGCGCTCGTATTGATAAAACTGTAAATGGCTCCCTGGCGGCTCGGCCGCGAATTGCTCCTGGCCTTACATGCTCATCTCCCCCACACTACACTACACCACACTACACTCGCACTGCTGTGTCGCTCTATCGGCGCTCGTATTGATAAAACTGTAAACGGCTCCCTGGCGGCTCGGCCGCGAATTGCTCCTGGCCTTACATGCTCATCTCCCCCACACTACACTACACCACACTACACTCGCACTGCTGTGTCGCTCTATCGGCGCTCGTATTGATAAAACTGTAAACGGCTCCCTGGCGGCTCGGCCGCGAATTGCTCCTGGCCTTACATGCTCATCTCCCCCACACTACACTACACCACACTACACTCGCACTGCTGTGTCGCTCTATCGGCGCTCGTATTGATAAAACTGTAAATGGCTCCCTGGCGGCTCGGCCGCGAATTGCTCCTGGCCTTACATGCTCATCTCCCCCACACTACACTACACCACACTACACTCGCACTGCTGTGTCGCTCTATCGGCGCTCGTATTGATAAAACTGTAAACGGCTCCCTGGCGGCTCGGCCGCGAATTGCTCCTGGCCTTACATGCTCATCTCCCCCACACTACACTACACCACACTACACTCGCACTGCTGTGTCGCTCTATCGGCGCTCGTATTGATAAAACTGTAAACGGCTCCCTGGCGGCTCGGCCGCGAATTGCTCCTGGCCTTACATGCTCATCTCCCCCACACTACACTACACCACACTACACTCGCACTGCTGTGTCGCTCTATCGGCGCTCGTATTGATAAAACTGTAAACGGCTCCCTGGCGGCTCGGCCGCGAATTGCTCCTGGCCTTACATGCTCATCTCCCCCACACTACACTACACCACACTACACTCGCACTGCTGTGTCGCTCTATCGGCGCTCGTATTGATAAAACTGTAAACGGCTCCCTGGCAGCTCGGCCGCGAATTGCTCCTGGCCTTACATGCTCATCTCCCCCACACTACACTACACCACACTACACTCGCACTGCTGTGTCGCTCTATCGGCGCTCGTATTGATAAAACTGTAAATGGCTCCCTGGCGGCTCGGCCGCGAATTGCTCCTGGCCTTACATGCTCATCTCCCCCACACTACACTACACCACACTACACTGGCACTGCTGTGTCGCTCTATCGGCGCTCGTATTGATAAAACTGTAAACGGCTCCTGGCGGCTCGGCCGCGAATTGCTCCTGGCCTTACATGCTCATCTCCCCCACACTACACTACACCACACTACACTCGCACTGCTGTGTCGCTCTATCGGCGCTCGTATTGATAAAACTGTAAATGGCTCCCTGGCGGCTCGGCCGCGAATTGCTCCTGGCCTTACATGCTCATCTCCCCCACACTACACTACACCACACTACACTCGCACTGCTGTGTCGCTCTATCGGCGCTCGTATTGATAAAACTGTAAACGGCTCCCTGGCGGCTCGGCCGCGAATTGCTCCTGGCCTTACATGCTCATCTCCCCCACACTACACTACACCACACTACACTGGCACTGCTGTGTCGCTCTATCGGCGCTCGTATTGATAAAACTGTAAACGGCTCCCTGGCGGCTCGGCCGCGAATTGCTCCTGGCCTTACATGCTCATCTCCCCCACACTACACTACACCACACTACACTCGCACTGCTGTGTCGCTCTATCGGCGCTCGTATTGATAAAACTGTAAACGGCTCCCTGGCGGCTCGGCCGCGAATTGCTCCTGGCCTTACATGCTCATCTCCCCCACACTACACTACACTACACCACACTACACTCGCACTGCTGTGTCGCTCTATCGGCGCTCGTATTGATAAAACTGTAAACGGCTCCCTGGCGGCTCGGCCGCGAATTGCTCCTGGCCTTACATGCTCATCTCCCCCACACTACACTACACCACACTACACTGGCACTGCTGTGTCGCTCTATCGGCGCTCGTATTGATAAAACTGTAAACGGCTCCCTGGCGGCTCGGCCGCGAATTGCTCCTGGCCTTACATGCTCATCTCCCCCACACTACACTACACCACACTACACTCGCACTGCTGTGTCGCTCTATCGGCGCTCGTATTGATAAAACTGTAAACGGCTCCCTGGCGGCTCGGCCGCGAATTGCTCCTGGCCTTACATGCTCATCTCCCCCACACCACACTACACTACACCACACTACACTCGCACTGCTGTGTCGCTCTATCGGCGCTCGTATTGATAAAACTGTAAATGGCTCCCTGGCGGCTCGGCCGCGAATTGCTCCTGGCCTTACATGCTCATCTCCCCCACACTACACTACACCACACTACACTGGCACTGCTGTGTCGCTCTATCGGCGCTCGTATTGATAAAACTGTAAATGGCTCCCTGGCGGCTCGGCCGCGAATTGCTCCTGGCCTTACATGCTCATCTCCCCCACACTACACTACACCACACTACACTCGCACTGCTGTGTCGCTCTATCGGCGCTCGTATTGATAAAACTGTAAACGGCTCCCTGGCGGCTCGGCCGCGAATTGCTCCTGGCCTTACATGCTCATCTCCCCCACACTACACTACACCACACTACACTCGCACTGCTGTGTCGCTCTATCGGCGCTCGTATTGATAAAACTGTAAACGGCTCCCTGGCGGCTCGGCCGCGAATTGCTCCTGGCCTTACATGCTCATCTCCCCCACACTACACTACACCACACTACACTCGCACTGCTGTGTCGCTCTATCGGCGCTCGTATTGATAAAACTGTAAACGGCTCCCTGGCGGCTCGGCCGCGAATTGCTCCTGGCCTTACATGCTCATCTCCCCCACACTACACTACACCACACTACACTCGCACTGCTGTGTCGCTCTATCGGCGCTCGTATTGATAAAACTGTAAACGGCTCCCTGGCAGCTCGGCCGCGAATTGCTCCTGGCCTTACATGCTCATCTCCCCCACACTACACTACACTACACCACTCTACACTCGCACTGCTGTGTCGCTCTATCGGCGCTCGTATTGATAAAACTGTAAACGGCTCCCTGGCGGCTCGGCCGCGAATTGCTCCTGGCCTTACATGCTCATCTCCCCCACACTACACTACACCACACTACACTCGCACTGCTGTGTCGCTCTATCGGCGCTCGTATTGATAAAACTGTAAACGGCTCCCTGGCGGCTCGGCCGCGAATTGCTCCTGGCCTTACATGCTCATCTCCCCCACACTACACTACACTACACCACTCTACACTCGCACTGCTGTGTCGCTCTATCGGCGCTCGTATTGATAAAACTGTAAACGGCTCCCTGGCGGCTCGGCCGCGAATTGCTCCTGGCCTTACATGCTCATCTCCCCCACACTACACTACACTACACCACTCTACACTCGCACTGCTGTGTCGCTCTATCGGCGCTCGTATTGATAAAACTGTAAACGGCTCCCTGGCGGCTCGGCCGCGAATTGCTCCTGGCCTTACATGCTCATCTCCCCCACACTACACTACACTACACCACTCTACACTCGCACTGCTGTGTCGCTCTATCGGCGCTCGTATTGATAAAACTGTAAACGGCTCCCTGGCGGCTCGGCCGCGAATTGCTCCTGGCCTTACATGCTCATCTCCCCCACACTACACTACACCACACTACACTCGCACTGCTGTGTCGCTCTATCGGCGCTCGTATTGATAAAACTGTAAACGGCTCCCTGGCGGCTCGGCCGCGAATTGCTCCTGGCCTTACATGCTCATCTCCCCCACACTACACTACACTACACCACTCTACACTCGCACTGCTGTGTCGCTCTATCGGCGCTCGTATTGATAAAACTGTAAACGGCTCCCTGGCGGCTCGGCCGCGAATTGCTCCTGGCCTTACATGCTCATCTCCCCCACACTACACTACACTACACCACTCTACACTCGCACTGCTGTGTCGCTCTATCGGCGCTCGTATTGATAAAACTGTAAACGGCTCCCTGGCGGCTCGGCCGCGAATTGCTCCTGGCCTTACATGCTCATCTCCCCCACACTACACTACACTACACCACACTACACTCGCACTGCTGTGGCGCTCTATCGGCGCTCGTATTGATAAAACTGTAAACGGCTCCCTGGCGGCTCGGCCGCGAATTGCTCCTGGCCTTACATGCTCATCTCCCCCACACTACACTACACCACACTACACTCGCACTGCTGTGTCGCTCTATCGGCGCTCGTATTGATAAAACTGTAAACGGCTCCCTGGCGGCTCGGCCGCGAATTGCTCCTGGCCTTACATGCTCATCTCCCCCACACTACACTACACCACACTACACTCGCACTGCTGTGTCGCTCTATCGGCGCTCGTATTGATAAAACTGTAAACGGCTCCCTGGCGGCTCGGCCGCGAATTGCTCCTGGCCTTACATGCTCATCTCCCCCACACTACACTACACCACACTACACTCGCACTGCTGTGGCGCTCTATCGGCGCTCGTATTGATAAAACTGTAAACGGCTCCCTGGCGGCTCGGCCGCGAATTGCTCCTGGCCTTACATGCTCATCTCCCCCACACTACACTACACCACACTACACTCGCACTGCTGTGTCGCTCTATCGGCGCTCGTATTGATAAAACTGTAAACGGCTCCCTGGCGGCTCGGCCGCGAATTGCTCCTGGCCTTACATGCTCATCTCCCCCACACTACACTACACCACACTACACTCGCACTGCTGTGTCGCTCTATCGGCGCTCGTATTGATAAAACTGTAAACGGCTCCCTGGCGGCTCGGCCGCGAATTGCTCCTGGCCTTACATGCTCATCTCCCCCACACTACACTACACCACACTACACTCGCACTGCTGTGTCGCTCTATCGGCGCTCGTATTGATAAAACTGTAAACGGCTCCCTGGCGGCTCGGCCGCGAATTGCTCCTGGCCTTACATGCTCATCTCCCCCACACTACACTACACCACACTACACTCGCACTGCTGTGGCGCTCTATCGGCGCTCGTATTGATAAAACTGTAAACGGCTCCCTGGCGGCTCGGCCGCGAATTGCTCCTGGCCTTACATGCTCATCTCCCCCACACTACACTACACCACACTACACTCGCACTGCTGTGTCGCTCTATCGGCGCTCGTATTGATAAAACTGTAAACGGCTCCCTGGCGGCTCGGCCGCGAATTGCTCCTGGCCTTACATGCTCATCTCCCCCACACTACACTACACCACACTACACTCGCACTGCTGTGGCGCTCTATCGGCGCTCGTATTGATAAAACTGTAAACGGCTCCCTGGCGGCTCGGCCGCGAATTGCTCCTGGCCTTACATGCTCATCTCCCCCACACTACACTACACCACACTACACTCGCACTGCTGTGTCGCTCTATCGGCGCTCGTATTGATAAAACTGTAAACGGCTCCCTGGCGGCTCGGCCGCGAATTGCTCCTGGCCTTACATGCTCATCTCCCCCACACTACTCTTCACTATTATTTGTTTTGTTAAAAACATTTAGTTTTTCGTACTGTATTTTTTTGTGTCACGACTGAGGAAAACGCCTCGTTTCAGATGTCTCTCTGCATCATAATTGAGCCAATTGTCACACAAACTTTATGGGTATTGTTGTTCCATACATACTCATGCTTCACCAACCCTAGCCTCCTCGGTGGTGGTGGTGGTGGCGGTGCTCAAGCGTGTCCCCTGGCAAGGATCCTCGCCGCCATTATGTTGCATAATTGAGCCACAGTCTCGGGTTGGGTGGGAGAGGGGTAGTGGGATGATCCACCATCTACCTCCACCCCTCGTCTACTCGCTGGCTCTTTCTTCTTTTTGCTATTAATTATTTATTAATGTCAATTACAAGGCGAAGTTAGCTTCAAATTAAACCCCTCTCGTCGGATTCATTATTAATGGCCCGACTTAATGAGACATTGTTCAAACATAGGGAAGTGTTTTAGACTCCTTCGAGAAGCTGAGAATTTATTTCGGTAATGTATATTTAGTTAAGTTGATTTGTTTTCAAGACGGTGTGGCGCATTAAAAATTCTTTTAGTTCATTATTGAAACCCTCGGTACTACTTAGCTTAAAGATTCAAAGTTCTTAAATGTAATATGCCTAAATATTGCTTTAACAAGAATAATCAAAATTGTGTAACAGTATGTAATGCAATAAAGTACGTTTGGGGATGTTATTATTACAACAAGAAACGAGTGAGGGAAATTTTTTTAACTCTTTTGTTATTCTAACTCCTTTGTGTGTAATGTAATGTACGTGGTGTGTTTTATCATAAATTATACATAGTATTGCAAATTCGGCGATCTAACATTATGTGCATATTAAAAAAGGATAACAGTGGGTACCTTTTATGTCCTATTATTTTCTCTAACACTATTTATTGTTATGGCCCATGGCAAAATCTTAGAAACCTAAAATTATCTTTTTAGATGTAGGATTGCTATAGGGATATATACTTAGGCAGGCCCTCGCCATACAAAATCCCAAGTCATTGTCCTATCACTAGAGGAAAAATAAATGTTTAAAAAATGTTTATCATCTACTCCGGTATGCCATGTTTTTGTTGTTAAAAATAACATTATACAAAACTAAAAATTCGTCTGGCATCTCCATGTTTCAACCTGGTAATTCTTGAGACAATATTCATTAAGCACTGGGGGAGACTTTGATCTCAATAAGCATTGATTAATTCCGAGGAAGCAGTTATTTTTGTTAAGTGTCGTTTATCGAAGACTCCCCGAACCCTCGGGCAAACAGCCTGGCTGTGTATAAGGTCGGCAAACGGAACTGATTGAAAAATTGATTGGGCCCCGAGATTGCGATGGTGTTTGGCGGAAAGGAGTAGGAGTTGTGGGGAAGGGTGGGAGGGAGTGTTGTTAGCGGGAAATCCCGTGGGAGGGGTTGCGAGGGGAGTTCTTCGCTTATTAACTTGAAGACAAATAGTTGGCTCATTTACAGGAATCTTCATATACAAGAGCGGGGTGGCAAGACCCGCGCGAGGTGAATAATAGAGAAGGCCCGTGCGCGTGCGCGCGCGCGGGACGGAGTGGCTTCATTTATATCACTCAGTGCAGCGCGGGCCTTCATATTACCTGCGATTGTGAAATATTCCGCACAATGTGCAATGAATATAAACAGCGGCGCAGCAGAAAAGGGTTTGTTGTTGGCAAAAGCGTAATTAATCGTCGATACCGGTCCGGAATCAGAGGAACGATTTGTCTCCCTTATCGGTTTAGGCGGGTCAATTTGTCTTTTGTTTGATTGTTTTTCTCTCCGTTTTAAATTCGAATTGTTCCCAGTGATAACCTCATTTGACCTGATTACAAATAATACCACGTTGTGGGATATTACGAAAGCGAAGGGTTTGTTACGAAAGGCGTGTGTCAGGGGTTAAGTTTTATCGATATTGTAGACACCAATATCATTACAATGGTTTTTATAAGGTTACATGTTGAAAATACTTAAATCCAAGAAAACTCACGTATATGACGGCTTCCTCCGTTGTAGACATTACGGTTATGATTCTTAAAATAAAGGTCTTGTTATTTCCGACAAGAAACAATCAATCGTAATAGTTTTGGCACTTGCACATACGGGTAACGACAAAAATAGGTTTGCGTTTTGTCAGAGATTACCTTGACTTTTTATCACCCTTTAATACTACAGTACATCCAACACTATAGCGGATGCAACAAAACAACCGAGGCGGCGGACTGCGGGTCAGTGATGCCCTGGAGCCTCCAGCACCGAGGCTACGGCGAGCCGCGAGGTTCAAGGTCACAGCCTCTAATTAGGGCCCTCTGGGTGGCGAAAATATGGAAATGGGTTTGTACGGAGCAAACGCGACCTTAATTAATTTGCTCTCGGCGTGGGCCATTATAAATGGATGGCATTGTTTATGTAAATAAATGTACAGGCAATAATCCCGGTCTAATTGTGTTGGAAGACAAACTGGAGCCCATATCGCGCCGCCGAGCGTGAGTGTGTGTGTGTGTGTGTTTGTGAGGTTCGCACACCCCAGTGCGGGGACCCGCCGCACTCCGGTGCATTGTGGGGTCTCATCCAGCTGCGAGCACCTCGGGCGTGAGACTTGAGTTAGTTACCGCTTGTTTAGAACTGAGCGAGATTCCGAGAGAGAATAGGCTCGAGAACTTAAACACGGTAAAGACCCCTCCGAGAGATGTTCTTCAAGACGG
The DNA here is from genome assembly GCA_030545055.2 of Neoaliturus tenellus. Classification (NCBI taxonomy): domain Eukaryota; kingdom Metazoa; phylum Arthropoda; class Insecta; order Hemiptera; family Cicadellidae; genus Neoaliturus; species Neoaliturus tenellus. The sequence continues at coordinate 153,714,591 of CM061533.1, read as the reverse complement.
GTAGGTGGGGTTTGTAATTAATTTGAGAATGTTGCCTAGTACGTAAGTTAAATTAAACTTTCAGCTTGATCAGAAAACAAAAGTGATTTAGAAAGAAATTGTATTTTATCATCAAACAGGATTGGAATTAAGAAAATTAATATGGATTAAAAAATTGTTATGTTCAAAGTCTTACAAATTGTAAAAGGTACAGTAATGGAAAGTCGAAATGCTAAATAAACATTAAAAGTAAAACTTGTATGTTTGGTGCAACCTAATTCCTCATTAGTTTTTCGGATCTTTTCCCCACATGCAGTGCTACAACTCGCCTCCGTTGTCGTGCGGCACGTCGTGGACGCGGAGTGTCGGCGGTGGGAGGACAGTGTGTGATGCCTCGGTGTCGGAGTGCGACCGTGTGGGACGGGGGTCGTGACAGGGCGACAATGGGCGGCTGCGAGCGAGAGGTTCAAGGCACTCAGGAGGCGACACTCGGCCACGGCCACGGACACGGCTCAAGGCTGCTGCAGGGTTTCGTTCCTTAATATATCCAGGATTTATGACAAATTTGATTCTTCGTGAGAAATTAACGGTTTAAATAGCTAGGGGTGATGACCAGGTGGAGGTTTATAAAAACTGTATGTCAATTTTAACTCTTTTTTAGGTAAAAACTCGAAATTGACACAAAAATTTCTATTATCATTAGAAATCAGGTAATAAAGAAGAACAATAAAAAATATAATTTTGTTTAATGAAACAACTGTTACTGAAAACTACGAAACTCACTCATCAATTAATTAATTTTATGTCAATCGTCCTCTAGTATGAAACAGTGAAGAAAATATAAAGACACGAGTAAATAAATATATAAAACAAAAACAAAATAACCAAAAGCGTCATTAGCCAATCATGGAGGAAAAAATCAGGAAAGAAAAATTAACCCTCTTTCCTTTTATATGCCTCTATCTCACTTTCACAATCTCAAATAATGACGGATGAAACTCCTCCTAAAAAGGACAAAAGAAAAGGACGACGAAAACGAAAAACATTTTCCACACTGAATAATCTTTGCTGGTGCATAGTTTTGTTATTAGTCAAGTTGTTTTAATGATTAGCACAAAGGCGAGATTTTGCATATGCACATATTAAGATGTCATCAGAGGTAGTTTCAATTACATTAGCGTCTGGTGTCATTGTAGTAGTAGCGTATAATGAGGAAAAGCTACCCGATACTATTTCGATTGTGTTCCCATGTTAAATCGAATTCTCCAGCGTGCCAATTTGCTCAGTAAAATAACCTAGAGTAATTAAAACTAGGGGTTTTACAACATTTGCAATGTCTCGCTTGATGAACCTGGTAATGAAGATTGGCTTGGTGAATGATCTTCTGCTGAACGTCCACAACTTCTTCTGTTGGATTTTAATGTTTAAGTAAAGGGTCCAGCAATTTAATGGAATTTAAATTTAATGGAAATTAAATTTATATTTCAAACACTTTTTCACTCAGAAAGTCCTAAACATTACTTGCTGTTTTTTTTAATCATTCTTGTTTTATCGATCCACATGTGCCACTGCTAAGTTTATTTCATAGACAGTAATTATTCTTTGTCATACTTTTTCTTTAAAATGCTGTCTTGTAAAACTAATTACTCCACAGTACTTTATGAATTCTTGAATCATTGATAATTCAATTCGTATTTAAAAATTAACGTTGGGTACAACTAAAATTTGCCAACTTTATTGATTTTTTTAAATGCTATGTCAAATGTTATGACTAGAATTCCTTATATTCAAATTCATAATTTACACATTAATTATTTAGAGTGCAACATTAATATCAATATGTGGATGAACATTGGTGTACTGAAAGTAAAGAAAATTACTAAAATACTCCCTTGGTACAAAATGATTTCAGCTCTGCAAGAGTTTTATTAAAAGGCTTGTTCGCTTGGGGTGGAGAAGTTTCTAAATATTTTGCCTTAAAACTTTGTGTTTTCAGCAGCAACGCGCAGAGCTTATTCTCTCCACGGATAGAGTCAGTGTAACATGTTTCTTACTTTTCGACATTTTAAAGTATAATGTCACCGGAATTTTACGTTCGCTCCAACCTCATGCGGACCTTTGGTTTATACAAATATATATTTTTAGGTGACCGAATGTGTAGGCCTACTATTTTTACCTCTTTTATATTGCTTTGTGTACCTTTTTATGGATACTTATCAAAAGCATATATATAATTTTGCACTAACAATTTTTATTAAATACTGTAAAAACCAAAGTTTATTTTTATAATTTATTCAGTGCTTAAATAAATCGTACTATGTTCACCCACCTAGAATGTGTTAACTCGATACAAATCTGAAATGATTTTTTTACGTAGAACAACACTGAACATGAAAACCTAACAACGTGGATTGTTGTTATCATTCACTCGTCTCAATGAGAAAAACCGTTTAAGTAAAACATTGTGACATTTTGTAGGGTTTACTCGGCGAAGACGCCTAAACCAAACATTGGGGGAGTTTGTTATCACAAAATGTTGGGCGCTGTGATTACATCTGAATCATTGTTTGCCAGCCATTTAAAGGTTTTCTTAAGGTTAGACCTCCAAGCACGGGAGCTTTGGGAATCATCTGGTGATGACAGTGGCTTGATTGCTAAAATTATTAAAATTACCACTCGCTAAAGATGTTTTATTAATTAATTATCAATACAAAAAATATAACAACAAAGTTGTTTATTTTGCTGACGTTTTAGAAATTTCACAGTTTTACACCAGCTGGTATACGTGTTGTGGAGGGAAAAATTATTTTTCTTTTAAATCACCACGATGAGAATATGATTATTTCAAGAATGTGTATTAAAAACGAATTTGTACATATTGAATTAAATTCATAAACCTGTGACAATTAAAAATAAGTATCATTGTGAATTTGAATTATGTTTTTATTTCGTCATTTTATAAAACAAACTTGCTTAAACATTTTTTGGAGGAAAATTATAATCGGAAATTCCTAAATAATAAATCGCACACAGTCAAAACTATTTCCTTTAGTGTAGTATAAACGGATAGCAGTTATAATTTTTGCTCGTAAAAAATACATTTAAATTTTAAAAACCATTGTTTGAGATGCACCTACAAAATTGACGACGCATTCAGTAATAAAAACCACAAAGTTATGGTCACATAGCATTAAAACTGGCAGCGAGATATTTCAAAGGTAAGATGCACTCGGTTATGGTGCACGTGTAATGAGCTATTCAGCTGGACGTAGACGTGACGTAGGAGCGGCGGAGCAGCGTCATCACTCGGTGTGTAACGCCGATGCTCAATGCTCATACATGTTGCAAGGCGCATCCAAATTAATGGCGCTGCCCACCACACAATGCATCCAGATAACACTGGCGCTCATTGTTCCAGCATACATGCGATTTACTCATCGCCTCTTGTGTCAATATACCCGCATACACAGTTGTGTTTGGTCACATAATGCCGGATGTTTCCGTGTCGAAATTACTGACATCCCATTGCATTATCTAGGAAGAAATTTTTCGAAGCTATTTTATTGTTCAGCATTTTTATATTTACACTCCATTTGTTCTGAAATTAAATTTATCTATTTCAGCCTGACATTGGTCTATTAAAACCCTAAAAAGTTAAGTTTCTCAAGTTTCAAGTTTCAAAGTCAAAATCAAAATCCATTTATTCCGTTAACATACAAATAGTTATGGCGACCAAAGTCGTCGGAGGTTGTTGTTGTAACTGGTGTATTAGGAGACCTCATATGAATCTCTAACTACGTATGTCCCAAATAGACATTCTCGCGAGTCTGGAAGGCCAATTGACCAGTATATGACCTCTCAGAAGGAAAAACTACCGTGGTCGTGTGACATGTGATTTTCGGGCTCAAACTGGAGGTCCACTCTTCCCCTGTAACCTACCAAAAACAGACTGTTAACTCAACTCATCAGCCAAGGGCTTCAACGCATGTAGAAAGGGGAGTTTGCCATAGTGGAGAGCTAAAAAAATGACCACATGTTATGACAATGTTGTTTTCTACCCAATGTGAACTTCGCAACACTAAACCAGTTATAAAGTTGTCCTAGGACATCAGAGGTATTGAATTCAAATGTTATTTTTACGCAGCCGCACCGTCCGGAAGACTCACCATCTCCCCGCGCCTGAGGCGCGTTCACCAACAGTCTCTCGCTGCAGGTTGCCGCGGCGACTGGTGACAGTTGTGCGTACGATGCGTCCGTGTCACGCGGCACTTGCCCCGTATGCCCCGCATCTGCTAGCGTAGCCCGTCACTCGACCACAGCATGCAGCCCCGCGCGCAGCACCACGGGTCGCTCTGCACGTAAATCACCCGCATTTTATTATTGGGGGCCGAGCGCATCGGGTATAAATTCATCCGGCTCATTTGCCCCCGACATTAATACCTCATCTTCTAATTATCGCGTTGCTTGGAAACACGCCATTGCCGCTAACTACCCTTGATTAATATTTATTCGCCGCTATCTCTTCATCGCGCGTATAAAAGTCTCCGTGTGTACTCTGCCGATTTGAATACAAATTCGTCGCCGCGGCCGCGCAAGTCGCTCGTCCGCGGTTGACGCCACGGACAAGTTGACGTCGTAACCTGCAGACCTCAAAAGGCGAGTGGTCCAGTGATCCAGATCACCGGCGATGTCTATCGAATGAATTGAACAATCGAGTACTTTAATGGCGATCTTTGCTTTTTGATCGGCTGTTGCCGCGGAATGCTAGGTATTTATTAAATCAATTGTGATCTTCATTATTTGTTTTGTCGTTCAAATTGAACAAACAACAAACAGAAGGAATAAATTTGTTCATTGATATTTTCGGGAATGATAAATTTTCAGTGGGTTTTACCCTCGCCTATTGCAATAATCCGTATGTCCTTCCTCAATCTAACGCATGCAATAACTCTTATTTCGTTTGCCATAGAACTAGTTTTAATTGTGAAGTAGATAAATTGTTAATTTGTAACTATGAGTTTGCTTACTGAATTCATTCAGCCCATTTAGAAAAATATGTCCTCTTGAAGGACGTGAGGAGATGAATGTTTCTTTGCCATGTTCGAGAACTTTTTCAATATCTCGTTTTTTTGTTTTACCTTTTTTGATAAGATTTCGTTTCATATTTACAATTTATTTCAACTTTGGTCTTATCGTATTATGCTTGACTGTTTTCACTGCAGTGTTTTATTTTGTCTTAAAAACTTTTATTATCATGTTTTATATCAAACTTTTATTATTATACTTGATGACTCAAATGTTCCTTACCTGTCTTCCTAGGTAGGGTATTTTTAACAAAATATGAAATTCTTGCTTTTCTTCCCCGAACCACCAAGTTTGTTCAAAACCATTCTTAGATTTAATCACAGATAATTACAAAGATTTTGAAAACTTGTAAACCCCAATACAGCAAGTGCATTCATCGCATTTCACTCTTTGATGACGTAATTTCTATTTCAACTTGGACCACACCACCGGACGAGATTTACACTCAAGTCGTGTCCCCCCGCTCGCCCCCCCCCCCACCACCACGCGTCGCGCCGAAGCGTATACCCCGTACACCGCACAGTACTCACCAGGTATTTCTCCGCGCGGATATATGCCCTCCATTGTGGGCCCGGTGTTCAACAACATAAATCAAATTGTTCGAAAAGCTTTGAATCATTCTCAGCCTCACCTTTGTTTGCAGGTCATGTGTTTTATTTTACTCAGCCTGTAACTGCGGTTGAATTGCATGTTATATTTTTATGTCTTCTAGTTTCTCGCTACACGAAAGAAAATTAACTAAATTACTCTCACGGGTTAAAAAGATTGATTGTGAAGTAGTTCAAGAACATTTCGAAGGGTACGCCTTAGAAGCTTCCAATTTATTATGTTTGTGCTCCATATTCGTTTGGACTTGTGGACACTTTATGCTCAACATAACGTTTTTATTTACTATGCAAGGCTTAAAGACTTGTCAAATGTAGCTACAAAATAAAAATAGAAGTTTAGATTAACTGAGTAACTTTGTAAATTTATTATTTCCTCGTGGAAAAAATAACCTCTAAAAGTATATGTTACTGATATAAGAATGGTCCGGGATGTGCTCAATATTATTTCTAAGCCAATTCGGAACGCGCGGCACAGCACGGTCTCGGGGCTTATGGGACGGAGCCACGTCAGGTCGCTGGGGCCCTCTGTTTGGTTAGGACGAGAAACTCCTTATTTACAGACACGATCAACATCTCACAAGGATTTACTACTGGCGCAACATTCTGATGAGTTGAGCTTACTATACGTCCTGTTAACTGCCGTTGGATACACCGTTGGGCCAGAAAAAGATATAATAAATTTGGATATTTTAAGTGCAATAAAACCTGTGTACAGTAGTTATTTTGTATCAGAGTTTTTTTTATTTATAACACTTATATTTTATTTGCATAACGATAATGCTGTTCAAAGTTCAGTATTTTGTCGATTCATGGGTAATACTTTACTGCATTCCCCCTCAATAGCGTGAGTTGCCTTTCCCATTACATATGCATTACAATAAACAATTTTTAGTGTGTAGAGTTGCTATTGAATAAGTAATCTGCTTGTCCTGAAATCGCCCCCTTCAAATTTGTGTAAAGAAGATTTTGGTGTAAACAAGCACTTCATCGCCCACAACAGATTTAAGTTCAATGTTTCATATAAAAATTATTTCTCAATACAACGCATGTGACATGTAACCTTATGTATGTTGCTCACAGGTCCATAAACGTTTGAAAGCTTAATCAAGTTGGAAGTGTGAATCAAGGAGCTCGTCCGGCCATATCCAGCACTGTCAGCCCCGCGGTGTCCTCTAGGGTACCGGGTGTGGCGGCTGCACGGGGGGCCGTTATCCGTCGCCTTGGCAACACTGTTCCCCTGAGCGGCATTACCTCTAATCTAGTTTTGTCATTTGCCGTCGGACCACCCTCGACTCACACCTTATACAAACTGCTCTTTTCCCCAAAACCTCCCAAGTTATATCACACTTCGGTCGTTTGAGCCGTTTTCGGAGTTTATGGAGACTCAAAGTGTTGTCACGTCCGATACATAAAAATGACTTCTAACAAGTTTTTGTGGGAATTACATCAAGTTTTTTTTATGAAGTATCTTTTGCTATACACTCCTCAGGATGTTACACCGCATTAAAACTTAAATCATAAATTTGAGGTGGCAGTTATATTCAAAACCAATCAAAAATTTAAATGGCGCTTTCTATTGTTGGGATTTTTGTATATCAGGGTATTTGTTTCGCGTTTTCATTTTCAAATTCCCATGGATAACAAATTAACGCCATTCCGATGAAAATTTTCATGGGTTGAATGCTCATACCACTAGTAGTCTGCTGTGTCCATAACAGAGAATGTTTTCAAACTCACATTGAAACAGTACAATGCGGTTCGCCGTGAGTATAGGACACCACGGCCCCGTATTAAATAAACTCCCCCAAGCCTAGGTATCTTTCCCCACCCCAGGGATTGCTACCCTCTCAAGCCCCTTCTTCCGCTCAACTTTTTCTTTATTCCTCCCTTCCTTTTAAAAGTCGAGTATCCCAAGTGTCGAAGCACACAATCTCCTCCAACTCTCGATCACTTCTTCCTGATGCCTTCGCAATCAATCCTTTCTTTATGCTCCCTGATGGATTCCAACCACTATTGGCACCCTACAATGATAACACATCAAGTTGCGTCAAAACGACTCCTCTAATTTAAACTTGGAAAATTCACTTTTGCTAACAATTTTGAGTCACATGTTTCCAAATTAGTGTTGCATCAAAGTTAACATAGTTTGACTTGTGCGTAAAAGGTTAACGACCATGCAAAGTATAGGTGGAGCTAAATTATGCCTCAAAATTGCTAGGGGTTATTTAAATTTAATCATCAAAGAAATGAAAGGTTCATGAAGTTTTAACCCTCGTATACAATAAATATAAGAAAACGTAACAAGTTAAATGGTAATATCACGTTCGTCTTCCTACGATGCAATAACTTATTCATTGAACACATTGAGAATACGTATTAAACATGCAAGTTAATAATAATTTTATTCATGCAATTTTGCTGCACCGAATACATTATTCGTGTACATGATGAAATAATTTTACAAATTCGCCCAATTATTTTTAACCTCAGACGTCGATTTAATCTGCATTTTGTACCGCAATTTGGGGCAGCCTTTTGAATTCTTTTTTAAACTAAAAGCCATTATGCAGAGCACTCCCGAGTCTTTCTTAGAATTAAGTAGCCCCGATATTAAGCCCCCCCCCACCCCCACCCCCAACCCCTCCCGACCAATCAGCAATCTCAACGGTCTAATTGCCGGTGAAACAACCATTTCCATTTTTCAACCGAAATTATGTAAATGAACGTTGCTTTTGCAGAAGATGCGTCTTTAACTGGAAATTAGCAAATTTAATTGTGTTTTGCGGAAAATTTAAGATACAAACAACCGTCTTGGATCGTGTTAGGTAGATGTTGTATGCAAATTTGATTAAGAGTTTGATAATAGGCCAAAAAGCGTTCCGGTTGGAAGGCTTTATTGCCTTTCCGCGATATGATACCTCGTTGCAATGTGGCGCTTATGAATCCATAGTTTGAATAGGTTCCTTTTATTGAATATTCTTTTATTCACCACATTATACAAATGGTTTCTTCTTCTTTTAGTGTTAATTCTGAACATATATATAGTTTCACTACAGTTATACGGTCAATGGTGATAGTAAACCAATGAAGTGCTTTATTGTTTTCATGGTGTTCTCCAAAATAATCATGCACTAAATATAATCAGATGGGCGCAAACTGCAGTAGTAGATCTCTACCCTTAAAATAAGTAGCCTAAATCATGATTTACTATTGCAAAATAAGGTTTAAGAAACCTGAGTCAGTGATCCAGTTCAGGTTGTCTAGCGACCAAGGTCACGAACTTCAAATGTTCATTTTCAAGCTAAGTACACTAATTTATCAATTTAACCCATTTAATGCCAAATTATTTCTTTTAAATTTAGTGCGGTGGCTTAGTGCTGCGCTCTCGTAGCGAACTCGCATACCAACGGCCTAAAGTCTGCCCCGCTAGGGGCGCGCACTGTTCATAACCCTAATTCTCGTGTCTAGGCTGCCGGTCGTGATAGCTCAGATGGCTTAGGCATCCTTGGCCAGGATGTCTGCGTCGGCGCGGGTTCGAATCCGCTCACGACCAAACCCTGACCTGGTGGTGCAACTCTTAAAGGGTTAGCCGATCTGTGGTAACGTTGGTGGGAGGGCCCACGTTAAATAAACGGTGGCAGGCTTGCGTGGAAGTTGACGGGATCGGTTGATTCTTTGAGAGTTGCACCTTGGTCAACACTGATTTTGCTACTTTTTACTACTGTTAACTGTGTGTGTGCCATTACACATGCACTAAATATAATCAGATGGGCGCAAACTGCAGTAGTAGATCTCTACCCTTAAAATAAGTAGCCTAAATCATGATTTACTATTGCAAAATAAGGTTTAAGAAACCTGAGTCAGTGATCCAGTTCAGGTTGTCTAGCGACCAAGGTCACGAACTTCAAATGTTCATTTTCAAGCTAAGTACACTAATTTATCAATTTAACCCATTTAATGCCAAATTATTTCTTTTAAATTTAGTGCGGTGGCTTAGTGCTGCGCTCTCGTAGCGAACTCGCATACCAACGGCCTAAAGTCTGCCCCGCTAGGGGCGCGCACTGTTCATAACCCTAATTCTCGTGTCTAGGCTGCCGGTCGTGATAGCTCAGATGGCTTAGGCATCCTTGGCCAGGATGTCTGCGTCGGCGCGGGTTCGAATCCGCTCACGACCAAACCCTGACCTGGTGGTGCAACTCTTAAAGGGTTAGCCGATCTGTGGTAACGTTGGTGGGAGGGCCCACGTTAAATAAACGGTGGCAGGCTTGCGTGGAAGTTGACGGGATCGGTTGATTCTTTGAGAGTTGCACCTTGGTCAACACTGATTTTGCTACTTTTTACTGCTGTTAACTGTGTGTGTGCCATTACACATGCACTAAATATAATCAGATGGGCGCAAACTGCAGTAGTAGATCTCTACCCTTAAAATAAGTAGCCTAAATCATGATTTACTATTGCAAAATAAGGTTTAAGAAACCTGAGTCAGTGATCCAGTTCAGGTTGTCTAGCGACCAAGGTCACGAACTTCAAATGTTCATTTTCAAGCTAAGTACACTAATTTATCAATTTAACCCATTTAATGCCAAATTATTTCTTTTAAATTTAGTGCGGTGGCTTAGTGCTGCGCTCTCGTAGCGAACTCGCATACCAACGGCCTAAAGTCTGCCCCGCTAGGGGCGCGCACTGTTCATAACCCTAATTCTCGTGTCTAGGCTGCCGGTCGTGATAGCTCAGATGGCTTAGGCATCCTTGGCCAGGATGTCTGCGTCGGCGCGGGTTCGAATCCGCTCACGACCAAACCCTGACCTGGTGGTGCAACTCTTAAAGGGTTAGCCGATCTGTGGTAACGTTGGTGGGAGGGCCCACGTTAAATAAACGGTGGCAGGCTTGCGTGGAAGTTGACGGGATCGGTTGATTCTTTGAGAGTTGCACCTTGGTCAACACTGATTTTGCTACTTTTTACTACTGTTAACTGTGTGTGTGCCATTACGGCTTTGAAATACGAAAGATAATCATATTTTCAATTCAAAATGTCAATTAAATTCATTCTAATGATGCCATATAACATTTTACTCCAGTCTTAATTCTAAGTGTCCCAAATGGGGACCATGGGACTTAATGGGTTAATCTATGTTGGAAGCTTCGTCACGATTTTCACACAGAATATGAGCATGATATACTTCTGTGTTACAGTAGTATATTTATATAAGTTAAATGTTTTTGTCCGTCAAACCCTATACTATAATACGAGCAATGTCTGAAGGGATGTGTGTTCCACGATCTCGAAATCTAGCGGTTAGATTTTGCTTAAACTTTGCATTTAAGAGTGTTTTGGCCCAAAAATAAGTTTAGAAACAGCCTCAATCCCAGGAAAAATAGAATTTGGTCTAAGTTTTAAAATAGTAATTTTTAACATTGGTCTAATGGGTTGCAATATTGGTAATGAAATAACAACTGAAAGTAAACAAAAATAAAGGAACGTTAATTTTAAGCAGTTTTTTTTAACAGCTGTTATTTGTGAAGAGCCTGGTGTAGATTTTATAGCTTTATTACCATGACACTATAACAAAAATGAATTAAAACCAACGAGCAAGGCTCGGTTAACCTGGTACTGCCGCTTTGATGTGAGCAACCCTACCTTCAATGATAATGAATATATTTAAAATTTACCTGAGCTATACTTCACGTGTTTGTTTGTTTTGCTGTCTAACAGTAGTTATAGCGTAGTTTAGCGTATTTGGTAGATTTCAGTACTGGAACCATTAATCAATAAGTATTTTGAAATGAATGAAACCGATAGTAACTAAAACTGTTACGGATGTTTGAGTAAGTACAGATTTACATCGAAAACAGTATAGCACTTGGAACACAAAAATCGCCCTTATAAGTACCACAGTGTCAAGTTTAGTTATCAACCAATTACTTCGATTAAACGAAATGTACACCTTGTAAAGTCCGCTCCTGCACTTACCTGGCTATTCAATCTCTGATTTTAATTAAGTGATCATCGAGCAACAAAAGCAATAAAACAGCGGCCCGGGAGCGATGAAAGGCGAGGCGTTCTGGCGAGACAATGGCCGAGTATCTCGGACTGTGACTGGCCGTCAATTAAAATGGCCGCCGTGTAAGTTTCAGCTCTGTACCATTCAGAATACATCAGCTATTCATTAGCCGAATTGCGGCCTAACGAGCGGCGACCTACCGCCACCGCTGCAGCCGCAGTTGACCAAACGATTACTTCGGTACCGATAGCTGGAGTCGACCAAACGATTACTTTCCGATGTATCATAACGTCACTGCTACTGCCGCAGTCGACTTAACTTCGATACAGTACTTATAGCTCATTCCTATCCGAATGAACATACTATTACCGTTGGGTTATACTTGTGGTATAGACGAGTCAACACAAATTAAATTGCGCTAGTTTTAATTTGACAGAAAAAATTAACTTTACAACCGAATATTCATTTTATACCTGTATAGTCAGAAGAATTTAGAATACTGCTTGCTCGACTAAGTATGCACAATCTCATATGACAGAAAAACTCATCTGCAGCTTCTCATATGCATATCGTAATCTTCGGCCAGTGACCAAATGGGAGAGGCTCTTTCTCACTAGTAAATCAGTTGAAGAACTACCGACTCTGCCGTGCCCAGCTAATATGAATGGACGGAATGACCGTTCGCATCGGCGCCGCGGGCCGCCCGGGGACGACACGCGTTCCCGTGTCAGGAGCGCGACGTGGGCGGTGAAATATGACGCTCATTAACACGCCGATAAATTTCTTTTCGCCATGAAAAATTAATAAACTGTTTAAACAACGGTGGGCCAGAGGTGGACGTTGATTTGTGAGGTTAATTTGGGGGCTTTTAGTGGGGACGCTGCGACAGTTATTAGCGGTATCGGGATGTGAGGGCCACGAGGGGTATTGGGATTGATCCGAGACTCGGTGACTCATGCTCACACCTCCGGACTGACTGGACCAGAAGATAACTCGGGACGTGAGGGGAAAACAGATGAGTGCGATACGTAGATCTGTATAGTGAGGAAGGTACAACTGCAGGAAATTGAAGCTTTTGCGATTGTTTTGTGGGTGAATTAATATATAATGACGATTAATATCAACGGAATACGTGTCTAAACTGATTGTGATATACGCATTTTCAGTACTGTACTCTTACTCGTTTGGGTTATTTGCATTTTACACAACCATGCTTGCTGAGAAAAACGGATACTTCTTTCCTAATACGTTTTCCACACTTCTACATTTTTTCATATGAAAATGGAGAAAAGATATATACAAACTACGTATACATTGTTTTGTAGGTTAAGTTTATGCATGTTTGTCAGTCATCTTGATTGCTTGTTGTTGCATGAGTCATCTCCAACCTTGTAAAAACCCTGAAAACGTCAACTTCCTTGTCTCGGACGGTGTTTTTGAATATTTATTGGTAAAATAGATGTTTTCTTGTAGATGAAGGTTAGATCTAGATCCCTCATAACTGATGTATCAGTCAAAATAAAAAATGGTATTAGTGGAAAACATTCTTAAAAGTAAGGAAGATTGAGCTATTAAGCGACGTCACTGAGAGTTATGTTTTCACATTTTCCAACTTTCAATGTATGAGTGACCTAATTTAACTATTCAACTAAATGACTCCCAAGTTTAAAGAAAATCGGTTGGAAAATGGCGTCCGAAACCGGGGAATGAAATACCATATTTTGTTTAAAAGCCCTATAGTTAACATTGCAGACTGCGCTACTTTCCCTAAGGTGAAGATGAATCTTAATCTAAAAACGTTTCAGTTCAACAAATAATGTTAAAGATTTTCACAATGCCATCAGTAGAGTGGCCTCACAATATTCCCTCTTATAAAGTAACTCGGAACGTAGTCCATCTCCCACAATAAACCCGACGTTTGAAAGCCACTCGGAGAAGACGCAAAGCAATTTTAAACGGGATCTCGCGAGACGGGAATATTAGATTGATGGATTATACGCACAAAGGCGGCAGGTGCAGCGTGTACTTATTGTGGGACTCTACGGTGTAGTTGCAGCACTCACACGCTCAACACACGATTTCCCCAGCGAGCCCTGCACGCAGACACAGACACAGCAGCAGCTCAGCACCACAATGGACGATTGCCCCGAGTAGTGACGTATAAGTAGAGCCGGCCCGCGGGGAGGCGTGTGTCTTCTGGAACGGTCCCTGCACTTTTTAGATAACAATGAAATGTTCTGCTTAGCCAACTTGGGTTTCAACTGAAAGTTCCCTATTTGAGTTAAAACTTCCCGTTTTCTGAGTTCATCTTCATAATCTTTTAATACATTATTGGAAAATACATTTAATTAGTTAGTATTTTCCATGAGGCATTAATTTAAATTGTTTTCTGTTGCATTGTGAGAACAGCTTTTTGACGATTTTTATATACCGTAATAACTAAATTATAAACTCCATAGGGATACAACGACTTGTAATTTCATACTCGAGCTCACAGAGAGAAAACAATTAGATTATTCCCTGTACAATTTAAAACTGTTTGTTGCCGATCCTATACAACATATTTTCCTATGCCTACATTGTGCTTTATTCTCATTCCCTGTGTTGACTCAATACGCTTTATCACCGTCGTCTAATCTCTCCTCCTACCCACGATCCAGATGACCCTGCACTCTTGCAAGGGATGATGAAGCAATCCCAGGATTCCTGGGGATGATTCACACACCGCGGGGCTGGGAAGCGACATTTGGCCGCGACGTTAGCCCCCCCGGGGGGGGGGGGGGTGACCCCTAGACATTAGCACAAAATTGACTCTATGATTGCGCGGAGGCCGGGGACTTGGCGTCGCTACCAATTTGCCAAGTCGTTTGACCCGGGATAAGACACCCTCGACGTGCCACACTCACACATATTGTGATCCACCCTTGGACGGCAACGGCATCGCAGAACCGATCACTAACAATCAAACGGTGCTTCTAAAAATTATTTTTTATTATTGTTGAAAATTATTGTTACTTTCGAATAGGTGGGATTGAAAGTTATAGTCTGATGTTGCCACCGAGTTGAAGACTCTAAGGTAGTGTGTTGAAACGAATGCAGTAAATGCAGTTCGAATGAAACGAATAAAAAATTGTTTGTAAACCGAAAAATCATGCATCCGCGATGTGAATAAAAAACCTAGAATAGGGTAAAATATATGTTGGAAGTAAACAGATTTGTCGGTAGTTTAAGCAAAAGGAATTAACAAAATTTAGTGGGAAATAAATAACAAGGAGCAACATGTGACAGGAACCATAACAAACAATAATTAAAAACAGATTATGAGTAATCTGTTTTACACTATTCATTGAATTTGTGTAAATAGTTATTAAAAAATTTGTAAACAAATACTATTATGTAGTTAGATTACTATTTAAAACAATAGATACTGTATAATCTACAATGTATCTCTCAATAAACTAAATTAATTAGACTATATTGATGATTATAACTATACAGTTACACTTAGTTAGGTTACTTGAAGTGTACTAAATGATTTTTTCGACTTATTTCCCCGCTTTTATTTAGTCTCCCAGTAAATCCAAGTCATAATAATGCAATTCCATCTCCCCTCTCGTACACCGTGCACCCATCAAATATGAAACTAGCGAAGTGTCCCCCCGGATCAGAAAAAGCTTGTTTAGCGTAAGTGGCCTACCTCAAGCCAAGCCTGAAGCCCATCGCTCATCTAGGGGAAGACAACCTCCGGTAAACCCCATTCACATGCAAACGTCATTTGCCGATTAGCATTTACAAGAGTCGTCCACAGACAGCCTCGTAACTCTGTCGTCCGTCGCAGTCGTCCGAAGACCGTAGACCGTCGACCGTCGACCGTACGGATACGGACGACAATGTCCGATGAGGCTCCGATGGTCGAGATAAGATGGAGATCTGGATGATCCGTCAGGGCACTTTATTGGAATGTGGGTTTGTTTGGGATTCGATAGATTTCAATCTCAAAGTCGATATAGATTGATAACATATTTTCTGAAAGGGTGGTTCGGTGGTTGAACAGTTTAAATTGATGATTAGCAGTTGTTTTAGTACAAGAATCATCCTTTCTTTTTTTAATTTTTCAGGATATTAATAAGTGTGACGAAATAGTTTTTCTTTATTTTCATTTTACCAATAAACACAATTTCTAAAAAGTAGGAAACTATTTGAAATTATTGGTTAAAGTACGTTATGACTTGTTATAACTTATTTTTTCATTATGCACGAAATCAGCCTGTTTTTTTTATCTCGATGGTACAAGAAACGTTTCTTTATCGTCCTAGGACTGAAAAATCAACTAAAATCGATGCATTTTTTTAGGTCCAAGGACTGAAAAGTTAGCTCTTTGCTAAGTATCATTCATTTACTAATTTTGAGATGCAGAATTTTGCATTACGTCATTGCATTTTTATTACGTCATTAATAAAGAACATTGTTTGTAAATAACAGAAATGTAAACACTGCTTTGTAAATATAACCTCGAAAATACGGTACTTAATATTTTTAACGATTAAAAGTATAATGCAGCGTTGTGATAAAAAACGTGTTCATCACCCTGAGAAAAAGTGTCTTTTTGATGCTTAATCGGTTTTTAAAACACGAGTGCGCATTAAAAAGACCCACTTTTGCTCCTAGTGATGAAAACTACTACAAGATAAAAAAAATCTAAAGGTGACATACAAAGGATAAAATACATACATTTGAGTGGCGTAACATCATAATGCTCAATACACCGTTACGACTTCATAAGAATTCAATAAATAAATAGCTCTCTCTTATTAAAGCTTGAAACATTTTAATCTCTTCGGATCCGGTATTTAACGGCAGGCCTACTTTCTGAGATTAGAGTTATTGTTTCTTGACGTGGACACAGATCGTAAACCTTGTAATGATTAACGGACTCTTTTACGCCCGGAGTGAATACACCTTCATTAGATCGATCCATCGCACATAAAGTTTACGGCTCATTACTGAATGAAACATTTTCCATTGCGCGGACCGCGATCTGCACTATAACCTACATCGCGAGACACGCCATTCGCGTGGCTCTTGCCCTCATTGCGGTACACCATAAACTCGGAGTTGAAGCGGCTTTTAAACGCCAAACATGATTTACTACCTTCGTAACAGACTTTCGGCGTAAACATTGACCGTAAATGGGCTTTTTATATCCTTCTTAATACCCGTAGACGAGTTCGGGAGCGCTTACGGTTTATCGATAGCCGCGAAGTATGACATAAAAAATGCATCAGCCGTTATGAGCTTCGCTCATTAACCGGTAATGTATGCAAAGCCTGCAAAGCCCGGGTACGGGTGCGATAGCAGCGAGTGGCCTTAATTGGAGGGCTTCTGACCACTCACTCGGCCTATCTCGACAGTGGAGTGGCGGCCACGCGACCGGACCCGACGGCACTACCGGCAGACACTACCGGCACTACCCGGTCACACGGTGTACACACGGTAGTGCTGGACAATCAAGGGGGTTGTGGAAAAGCATACGTGTTGATCGGTCTGCCGATTACCTCTGTTCTTCTCACACTAGCTGATACGAAATTGGTTCTGCCTTTCATCGAATTAAGATGGTAGGATGTTTGTGGGGGTAGGTGGGAGAAACATCTTAACTAACAACATACCAAAAGTAATGCGCTGATTTCTGTTTTGTTAGCTTCTTACTTAAATTACATACCTGGCAATGTGTGGTAAAAAATAATACATTCTTGGTTACGAAATGAACTGAAAGTTAATTGTATTCACTTTCATCTAAACATCAATCGTTACATCGTCGTTTATTCATTGTAAAGTGCAGCGAGAGTTAATGCCCAAAAAGAATGTAAAGGATAGAATTTCCAAATTTAGTCGATAAATAAGACAATAATATTTTTATAGCTGGCAGGAACCATTCCATCCCTACTTATGCATCGATTTAAGGTACAACAATCCGAAATTCAAGATTTATTTAAATAATCATTGTATTTTAGATCGTTAAAACTTGAGCTTAACTTGAGCATATATTATAATTATTGCACAACAGTGCTTTTGACAATTTAAACTAAGTACTGTTGTCTTTGTTGCAGTGGGTGGAGGAGAGCTACACCAACTTCGAGAAGGGCATCAACTGGAGATCGTACGTGGTGTGCGATGTGGCCTACAACAACGTCAACAACTGGCTGTGGACGCCGTTCGTGGAGCGGGGCGCCGCCAACCGCATCTACATCGAGATCAAGTTCACCATCCGGGACTGCTCGCTGTTCCCCGGCAACGCGCTCTCCTGCAAGGAGACCTTCTCGCTGCTCTACTACGAGTTCGACGCGGCCACCAGGGAACCCCCACCCTGGGAGCCGGAGAGCTACAAGCTCATAGGTCAGTGCAGTTGGAGAGATACAAGCTCTTAGTTTAGCAGGATACAAAGTCATTCGTCAGTAGGGTTAGAGCTACATAAACTCGTTGGTTAGTGGGGCTAAAGAGATACAAGCTCGTAGGCCAGTGGAGTTGGAGAGATACAAGCTCTTAGTTTAGCAGGAATAGCAGGATACAAAGTCATTGGTCAGTATTAGGGCTAAATAGCGTTACAAGCCCATGGGTCAATAGGGTTATAGAGAGATACAAGCTCGTAGGTCAGTGGAGTTAGAGAGATACAAGCTCGTAGTTTAGCAGGATACAAAGTCATTGGTCAGTAGGGTTAGAGCTACATAAACTCGTTGGTTAGTGGGGCTAAAGAGATACAAGCTCGTAGGTCAGTGAAGTTAGAGAGTTGCAAGCTCGTATAGCTAAGCAGGATACAAAGTCACTGAGTCACTGGTCAGTGGGGTTAGAGCTACATAAACTCCTTGGTTAGTGGGGCTACAGAGATACAAGCTCGTAGGCCAGTGGAGTTGGAGAGATACAAGCTCTTAGTTTAGCAGGAAAAGCAGGATACAAAGTCATTGGTCAGTATTAGGGCTAAATAGCTTTACAAGCCCATGGTTCAATAGGGTTATAGAGAGATACAAGCTCGTAGGTCAGTGGCGTTAGAGAGATACCAGCTCGCAGTTTAGCAGGATACAAAGTCATTGATCAGTAGGGCTAAACAGCTACAAGCCCATGGGTATCAATAAGGTTAGAGAGAGATACAAGCTCATACATAGGTCAGTGGAGTTTTAGAGATACAAACACATAGTTTACCAGGATACAAATTCATTGGTCAGTAGGGTTAGAGCTACACAAACTCGTTTGGTCAGTGGGGCTAGAGAGCCAGACGGTCATAGGTCACTGTTGTGGTTAGAAAGATACAAACGCATCAGTCAGTAGTCCTTAGAGCTACAAGCTCGTAGATAGGGCCAGAGAGCTACCAACTCTTGGGTTAGAACGATACAAACTCATCGGTCAGTTTGGTTAAAACAGAACCATACAATCTCACCGGTCTGTAGGGCTACCTACTAGCTAAATAGACCTTCTATGTAGACACGGGTTTCGTTGGGGATTATGTAATGTTTATGTGAACTGTAAGTACTCTATTCATACTACTGTATCAAGCGAACTTTTTCTTCAGTTTTTGTGATTTGGGATTCATAACAAGATTAGTATATTTAGTAGTATCGGAACGCGTTGCAGTAAAACACAAAACATGAATAGACCAAGTTTTTTTTCATCACATATACATTAGTATTTCATTATTCATTATTGTATAATAACTATTATTTATCATAGTTAATAATATGATATTGTATTATTTGAAGTATAATAATGAGCATTTCAAGCTAATTATCTGCAGTAATTTTATTTCAATAGAGAATGTAGTAACTGTCATAATATATTATTGTTATGTTTCAAACCTATACCACCGACGAATTAAGCAAAAATACCGCTTGCTGATTTGTTAAACGTATTTTTTAAGTTTTGTCGGTTGATTATAATAACTCATTTCCGTTTTCGTTATTTATGACATAACAAAAGCTAACACAAAAGTGTTGATACAAGATAATAACTGGGAATTACACAGAACAATCTAGAATCGACTTAGCCATCGCCCAAGGAGAGCAGTTTCACAAATGCGGTTGAACACTAAAACTTCGAATGCGATTAAATCTCCGAGCCAGTTTAAAATAAAACCCAGTTCCAAAAGTTGTAAGCCACCCGCGGAGCTAAACAGATCATATCAGCCAAACTCGTCATAGAGATTACCCGGAGAGAGACAACAATTTTTATTCCATCTCTCTCTCGGTTGCTCCGCTTCATTACGCCGCTTATTATGTCTGACTTGTCATCGGGCGGATGTTTCGGATCTTTATCGCAAGTGAGTAACAACTGTTGAGAGATTCAGATACGTTATTTTGGGGAGACGGGAAGCTTAGATTGGGAGGAAGATATTCACGTAATTATAATTGGGTGACTGATTTGTTTGTCGGTTCTTTACGAAAGAGAATATTATAATTCTCTATGGATTATAATATTGTCAACTATATTATAATCCATAATCGTTGACGTGTTGTGAGTCACCAACACGTCAACTATTGTTGTAGGTGACTCAGTTCACGTGTTATTTTTTAATGATAACGAGCGTTAATTATTTATCGCATTTAATCTTATTGCCTAACCGTCGAACCATTATTTAAATAGAAAATTAATATAAACATAACACATTAATTGAGACAGTAGTTACAAAATCCTTTTAAACTACATCAGCAGATATAAACGATCATTAATTAAGAAATTTTTATACAGTAGCGTATATTCACCGCCCCCCCCCCCACCGGAAAATTTTACTTTTAAATAGACCCTAATATTTTGTGCAAAAATGCAAACTATTACTTACTTGAACTATTGATTTTTTCCGCCCAATTAAACTGGGTAAATTCAAAAGTATTGTTTCAGATTTCATTTTTATCGACGAAATGCCCCTTTAACTGAAGGTTTTCTCTGTCTTATCCCAATCCGACCATACGCATTCCGACAATACTAGTAAATCGATTGTATACAAAATAGCATCGACATCTACCACCGAATTAACTATCGCACGTATCTACATCGACCACCGAGCCGCCATCGCATCGCATCGCTCGTGCTGCGTGGGCGACGACGATCGCTGCTCACTCTCGCGTTTCAAGATAGACGATTGAATTTGTATTACAAGTCGGGTTCGTTAATGGCGAACCTTTGAATAAACAAGGGTCTGGGGCCCACGCACACCTTTGTTGCGCCCAATATATGTGGTGAGGATGTAACATTATGCGGACGAGTACACGCGACCGGGCGCGATTCATCAGCCGCGTCACGTGGCTAAATCACGGCCGTGTCACGCGCCACAGTCCGCTACAGGCCACAGGCTACAGGCTACAGGCTACAGGCTACAGGCCGGTCGTGTCGCGTCTGTGCGGCGCTGTGTAGTGTAGGCACGGCGACGGTGATGTGATACGCGATGGATGGGCCAGTGTAGGCGACGCAACGGTGGACAATGCGGGAAAACTTAAAGTCGATTATAGTTATTTGCATTGGTACAAATGAAAAAAAATAAATTGTAACTCCGTATTTTAATGTAAACTGTTGAGAATTGGGATACGATATGAATTTTTCTTTAGGAGTAATTACTACCACCGACAATAGATAGGACGACCAGAGGAAGATAACCAATTTTGGCACTTTTAACAGCTCACCCTCTTCTTAGTGTTTTTATGTTATTAAAAACCCATAAAACATTTCCCACACTGAACGTAAATAATTTTCTTGACTGCAATAAAGTCAGATTCACAAAAAATAAACATTTAGTTTATAAATTGACACAATAAGGAAACACTAACAAGAGTCAAATCTAGGCCCATGTAAGCTGGTTGTGTTGAATTACAGATAACCGATAGTCCATCGATTATCTGTTGTTGAACCGCAAATTTTTAAAACTTAAAACGCCCTCCCCTCTTACCGTGATTTACCTACTATTGCCAAACTATCTACTACTATGGTACAGTATTCTCGTAAATACCCCCAGAGGCCCACTATATATAATATACTCATCAACCCAACACAACCCCAAATGATGAACTCTCGTCTGACGAGAACACACGACAAGAGGAGTTCATACGCAGACATAAAAGCTCTCGGCGCAGTTGATTATGCAAATGCCGGTGAGACCGACCGCCGCCGCCGCCGCCGCGCCGCGCGGTTCGAGTGGCCCAGGCCAATCAGCCGGCAGTTTAATAACTCACTATCACCGCTACACTTCACCTGATTGTATATTTGCATTTCCCGACTTGCCCGGGACATTTACATTCCAGGCACCTTGCCACTTCGTCACCGGGGGTCTACGCGTCCTTGCAGCTCTCTCGTAAAACCCAGAGATTTATGCTGCACTTGCCGGGAAATTAATTTCAGTTTGCGTTTGGATGGGCGTTTAGGATTTTTCAACCCATTTTCTTTGCAGGGAATATTCGGTGTAGAAAAACAATCCGGTTCTGAAATTGTTGATGTAAGAATGCGAATTTTACCAACCGTAAGATAGTGAAATTAATTCAAATATATTGTCAGCTTATTATGGATACCGCTCCTGAGCAAAACTAGGACGATTATTATTATTATTAGTTAATAAAATTTTGACACTGATAAAATAAAATAAAAATATAGTTATGGAAAGTGATTTGACTTTGTGGTTCTCGAGTAAGTTGCATTGTTGTATGGCAGGTGTTACATTAATGATATAATTCTCTGTTAACTATCTCCAACGTATTTATTTGAATATGTTTTTGAAAATCAGGAAACGTTTGTATTTTTTCTTCCTGCTCGATGAATGAGACCATAGTGTACTCAATCCGATTTTATTTTTTGTCATTACTTTTTAAAAAGTTCATTATAATCTGATAAAAAATGTCTATTGCAGTATATGTTATATGTATTACAGTCTTTGAAAAAGGAAATAAAATTAATTTCTTGTAACACAATAGTTTACTTTTCTAATACAACGTCTCACATTACTAGAAATTCTTATAAAACTAATTCAGACAGAGTCAGGTTGAAGATTAAATGGGAGTATTACTTGGTTGTGTTTGCTGTAAGTCCTGTTATAGATGATTATATTTTAAGGACCAGTTGTAGTAACACTTTCAACTACAATGTCCCCTGACTGTTGGGCAGGTCGCATCGCCGCGGGCGAGGGCAGGTTCAACACCGCCAGTGACAACATCATCAACACCGAGACCAAGTCCATCCCGGTCAACAAGAAGGGGGTCTACTTCGCCTTCAGGGACCAGGGCGCTTGCATCTCCCTGCTGGCCATCAAGGTACCCAACACCACCGTTAAACTTTAATGCTTGAGTTAATTTATGATGCGAGCGCATTTATTAAATAATAATAATGCGCCTCATTAAATAGATCTACTGCCACATAAAGTTTTTTCTGCTAATTAATGAATGTGCGTGTAAATCTTGGGAATTAGTGTTATTGTATAAGGACGCATATTTACTTACATTGCTTGTAAATTTTATTTTAGACCTAATTTAAAAGTATATATTAGAAGTATTTTTCAGGTGTGAGAATTACTAGTTATTCACCTTGAAAAAGGAATTGATTTTATAGCAATCTGTCAAGTTTGAATACAGTACTTGATATTTTAAACAGAATTGCAAGAAAGAACACGGTGGTAAAATTTTGTAATAGTTTTAGAATTTTATAATACGAGAATTATTTCATTGTTAATATTTCTCAAAAGGAGATCCTTTTATTACACTAAATAAAACAAATGAGTTGCAATAGTTTTGATTTATGTACAACATATTTAAATATCATTTCACAAATTACCTTTTCTCTAGACGTAAAACTATTTATCATAGAGAGTATTGGTACGATAAGGTAAAAACATACTACTCCAAAAAAATAAATGACAAGCAGATTGAATTTTTTGTTTTATGCCTTATATATTCACATGTTTTCCAGCTATTGTACACATCTTATAATAATTTTATTTGCACCCTGCTTGATAATTTAGCCTATGTATAGTTATTAACATGGCTCTGTTGTAGGTGTACTACATCACATGTCCCGAGGTGACCATCAACTTTGCGCATTTCCCGTCAACCCCCACCGGCCGGGAGGTCACTCTCATAGAGCAGACTACGGGAACGTGTGTGGATAACGCTGAGGTAAATATATATTTTTTCATGTCTATCTACACCAGTGGAATATTTTAACGTTTTGACAGGGAACGGTTCAAACCCCAGTCTTATTACTATCTAACATCATCCAGTTGTTAGAATGAATCATTACTTAATAGCCCAATGACAAATGGCAATTGGGTCTGGAATCGAACCTTTAAAAAACTACTAATTTTTCTCAGGATCGAACTTGCAACCTTTGGATTCAAAGGCGAGCATTATAACCAATCATATTCATATTTTCATAATTTGTTCTTGTTGTTTTATTTCTTTATTCTAAAGACGAGTTAAAAACATTTTTATCACAAATTTTTTGATAATTATTTTATTTAAACATTAACTTGCAGGTTATCGACACACCTACGTACCTGTGCAAAGGAGATGGAAAATGGTCCCTTCCTACAGGGGGCTGCAAGTGCAAGGCAGGCTTTGAACCAGACTTTGAGAAGCAAACTTGCAATGGTAAGTTGGAAAAAAACTTACCTATATTTTCTTTTAAAATTATGAGCTACACACTGTTCATTTTGTGTAGCAATTTTTATGTCCAGTTAAAACCAAAATTTAATATAACTTTTTTAATGAACTCAAAAGAATAAATAAAATAGCTGTTAAAAGAATAGCTGATATAAACTGGCATGGATCAATTAGCAATGCAGAACGACACAAATGAATAATGTGTCGATTTCCTACTATTTGTTGCATTGCAAGCAGCAATCAAAGACAGATTTACGACACATAAAGTCTCAAGAACGGTTGCAGCTTAGACGGAATTTATATCTTTCTGAGTGTCACATCAATTAAGCCCCTCGGTAGTAAGTAATTTTACCGAGTCCCTAGCCAAACGTTATACTCACTCAACTCTTAAGTCAGTTTTCCCTTTATTTAATATTAGAGAAATAGAACTACAGTTTTCATTAAAATTCTTTATTTTGAAGAAGATTAATTGGTAGTCTATAATTACTGTACTGGTTAGCATATTAAAAGTTTCCTAAATTCATAAAAAAAGTTTAGACATTTGAGTTATGTAACAATAATGTTTTTGTTTTATGTATGTGGTAAAATTATAAATTAATCTTTAAGGAAGAGGAAAAAATTAAGTGCTAAATTATGCAAACTGAAAAGTTAATGGTTTAATTTCAAATGTGATTGTCTACAATAATAATTTTGAAATGTGAATGAATGTTCATGATAAACTTTGATGCTGGAATACAAAGTTAAATGACTTTTTGCTACTTACATTTTCTATTAAAGCGGAGGAAAATGTGATTTAAGGGTGTAATATTAAAAGCGTAACTTTTCTCAGCAGGTTAATGCAACTGAGATACAGTTTATAACTCGGTTATTGTTGGGCTTCAGTTCTAGTCTTTGTTTAAAACAGTTGCTATTTTACATTGTCTCACCTTCAGCTTTTATAGCCTGCATTAGATATTAAAGTTCTTTTAAGGTTGGTTTAAAATGTAATTTTTTAAATAGGTCTACATATTGGAAAATAAATATGACTTGTCTATTCTTCGTAAAACTTTAAACATTCTTTTTATGATGGGGGTCGGGTTTAAGTTTCCTTCAGTGTGAGCATGGGAAGAGGATGGGTGTATTTGGTGGAAGCTTGTATTTATAATTGCACATTGTGCGGTAGGTGCAATATTCGGAAAATTTCCTTCAGA
This sequence comes from Neoaliturus tenellus, assembly GCA_030545055.2. Classification (NCBI taxonomy): domain Eukaryota; kingdom Metazoa; phylum Arthropoda; class Insecta; order Hemiptera; family Cicadellidae; genus Neoaliturus; species Neoaliturus tenellus. The sequence continues at coordinate 153,689,107 of CM061533.1, read as the reverse complement.
TCAGTTTTTGCCGAAATAAATCTAACAAAAGAATTCAAATTAAAAAAAATTTAATGCCATGCAGATAACTCTTAAGATTTCACTCAAGAAAATCTTGTCTCCTACATGCTGATCAGTGTTTCAAGTGTTTGTGGAATAATAATTGATAAATAAATTGCACTCAAATTTTAATCACATTTATTAATTTTATAGTTTTGTAAAATTGAAGGTATTTTTCAACAAGCCATTATGCAATTAACAGTATTAGCAACATAACGTAAATTTTACAGTAAACATTAGGGTAAAGGCTATTTCAAAATAGGCAAATTTATGGGTATCACATTACTCAGCATAGTTAAACTGTATAAACAATGTGTAATATTTGCTATTTACATTATCACGTTTCAATGAGTTTTTGTAACTTTAAACAATAAATAGCTAAATATATCATTATTTAAATAACATTTAGTATTCATTTACTGTATTCATTTACCTTATGTGCAAAAACTCTCTATCGTTCAAGAAGAATCATCAGTCTTAAAATAACCCTCCTGGAGCTCCATGTCTGAAAGAAACATTTATGCAATTCTTGCTGAAAGCGCATTATGTAGGGACCCTCTACCCAACGTCTCAGGTCAGCGTTCTTGAGTCAACTGTGCCCTCGCTGTTGCAGTGTGCCCTCCCGGCAAGTTCAAGCACAAGACGGGGGACGAGCACTGCCAGCCGTGCCCGATGCACAGCAAGGCCTCCGACTATGGTCTGGCCGAGTGCCGCTGCAACTCCGGGTACTACCGAGCCCCCAAGGACCCCAGGAGCTCACCTTGCACACGTGAGTTGATCAAATATTACACAAAAATTTTGTATTTAAGTTGAACCATTGCGGTTATCGTTTGTTACTTTTTTGTGGTTCACTTTATTTTGTAAGTTCTTATTGATTATCTTGGTACAGTAGTTTCGTGTAAGAACTGACATTGTAACAGTCTATCTAATTTTCAGTCTCAAATATGACCCATCCGACGGCAAGTTTACTCTTTTACTTTATCTCTCCGAGGTGGGAATTTTAAAGAATGGTTTAGATCATTAACTCTAGTAAGGTTCATGAATATGTTCCAATTAGAGTTCATGCATTGTTGCCAAATCTATCCAGAAATAATTTTTTTATAATAGCTGTCTCCCGTCTCGGCTTCGCCCGTGATTGAATTTATTTTATAGGTAATTAAGTTCGTTCGCTATGCTCACTCTCTGTCAGGTTTATCTCGTTCGCTACGCTCACTCGCTTTCACGCTCACCTTATATTAGAAATCACTGGAATACATAAAATTAGAAAGTTTTCATTGAAATTGTTTCTTAGCAACCAATAAAAATAGTTAAAATAGAAGTTTTCAGATTTCTTACAAACTATTGTATGTCCTCTGGGTCAGAGCCCTTTTGACAGATTTGCACCAAACTTCTCACAAACAATCCTTGAATAGTGCTTAATAATTCCTGAAAGTTTCATTATAATCTGTCGAGCGGTTTGGGAGTCCATAGGCAACATACATATATACATACATACTTCCTCTTTTATAGATATACAGTAGACTCCCTCTTAACCGGCCACCTTTTAACCGGTCTTCGCTTTAACCGGCCTACCCTGACACAAAATAACATCTTTTTAACCGGCCATTTTTTATCTCAACATCGCTTTAACCGGCCGCGTTTCGCCGGAAACGTAGGTTTCTTATCTAAAATGTATCATTCAATTCAATTTTATTTCATATTGATGTTCTCAAACCAATTAAACTGTAACGTCCTGGACGGAAAGTGACTGTCACCGGAAGTCAATACATTTGGACCTACTATCCAGTAGACCACAATAAAGAAACAAACTATTATTAGTGTAGGTTTGTTGTGGATTTCATGGGTGATGGATGTTAGCTATAAATCATATACAGTAATGTATTTAAGGTTGTTTTTCAAGTAATAATTATATTTAGGCCATATAAAATTGTGGGTTGGTGTCCCTTAATGAACATCTGTTTAACCGGCCAATTCATTATCCGGCCGAGGCCTGGTCCCGAGGTGGCCGGTTAAGAGGGAGTCTACTGTAGATTACACATAGTAACCATGAACACAAATGGGCGAGAAGGAGTGAGGGGTTACAAAGCTGTTAAAATTTCATTCAGACTATTTTCATGAACCTTACTATAGTTTATCTGTGACTGTTCTAATAAAGACCAAAAAAGATATGATAAATTGCATTGTAGAGGTACATTATTAGACTAAATGTAAACCAGTTGTATGATGAGATCATTATGGTACAGAGGTCACTTTATAATACAGGTTCTAGACCAATGAGAGCCCAGCATTTGACAGAAGTAGTGTCATTAACTAACCTCAAAAGAGTGTGATGTAATGTAAGTGAGAATGACGATAAGATCAAGTGGCATCAGATTATGCCACTTTTTGGATGAACATAACCTATAGATTTATTACATTTTTACTAGGCTCCTTAGGTATTGCAATATTTTTCAACGATTGAATTCATTGTTTAAGCCACTTGTGAGGTATTAAGAACACTCACTTTGCTAGTTTTCTTACTTATTTCACTGGTGACCTAAAGGAATTCATAATCAATCGTTGTATGAAACACTATTATTTATCAAGTTTGTCTTACAATATATAACTGTCCTCAAAACCTATGGATTTTTTGTTACATTTGAAAAACGGATTTACTGTTGTATAACAAATGTGCTTATTGACACCGCTTGTTCAAAACAAGGATCAATCAATAAACAAAAATGACACATTTGGGAGCTACAACCCTTAATTTTGCAGTTTTTTTAAAAATAAAACTAAACTTTGTAATTGAAGCCCGCTCTTTAAAAATTCAATTGTTTGGCTTTGTATTTTCTCTCTTTTACCTCGTGACTGATTAGGATTTCTAAATTCAATAAAAAGTTTTTTGTGTTTTGAATAATGTTAGTCGGAAGATGTTACTATCTTTCGAATTGAAACAAAATGTCTGTACAAATCCATTTTGTAAAAAATTCCATGAACTATTTTCATTAATTTTTTTTACCAACCATATAAACATACTTTTTCCATTTGAAAAATTATTATTAATTATTAAAAAAAAAAATTTCATCTGGAAGTGTATAAATAATTAAACCATATAATCCATAACAATTGTTAGTTCATTGAGTCAAAGTAATGTAGGATTTGATGATAATTTTCCTGGATCATTTGTTTCTGTGCAATGGTGTGCATTGCTGTGACAGTTAATTATGAAGGCGCTGAACTAGTGAACTTGTCTCCAGCTCAGCTTTGCTGTTCCGTTCCCTATCATTGTTCTCTCAACTAATTAAAGTTGAACAAGACTGCAAGTTTTGTGTTGATTATAGTTCTGCGACAGACAGATTTGACAATCATAATTATCCTTATCTCTAGCATAACTGTATGACCTTAGAGGTACAACAAATATGGTAATAATTAAAATTTAAGTTTTAAAATAATTTTGAAAAATTATCTAGTTTGTTAAAATACTAGATATAAATTACAAGCGCTCCCAACTGTTGTTGGTTTTGTTGAAGAAAGGCATGACACGTTTGACAAATATCTTTCCTAACTTAAATAAAAATGGATTTTCTTAAAAAAAAGATTTTCCATTGGAATGTTATTCTATTCTAGAATATCCATAAATTTAAAGTAAAACTATTTGAGTGTTTGAATTGGGTAAAACATGATATGAAAATAATTTAAAATAAATAAGCCAATTCTTGAAATAATAAAAATTGTATAATTTAAAACAAAAACAAGTAAAGTATACATCTAAATATTTTTTTTAATAGCACAATTTTTGTAATACTTTATGTTGATTGTTTATAATACTCTCATTATAAAATTTTATATTTCAAGTAATATACTTACTAAGATACTATGTTCTAAATATTCAAATAAAAAATTTACTTTACTTTTCTTTTAATAGTTTATTTAATTCATTGTGGCATGCATTACGTGGTTAACTTCTTAGTACTTGAAGCCGAATATTCGCTCGGTTATCTCAAACAAATCTTCATAGTAAACTTTATATCAGTAACAAAAATGGTGGGCTAAAACGCAAAGTGTGGAAAAGTGTAAAAAGGTTTAGTTTCTTTTCAAAATGAGCTCATTCTTTCCGCTCACTCGCCTTTCAGAATGTTGTAATGTATGCCTACATGTGCTGCACTCTGGTTTTTATTTGTTAAACTACATATTGATACTATAACACGAAGATTCCATTTATATGGTTAACAGCTAATTTAATTAATTGTTACTATTTTTTTGTTTTTGAATTAAATTTTAATTCTTAAAATTGCTTGGTTTCCACATGTTGAAACTATAACTTCAACATGTAGATTCCATTTCTATGGTTAACAGTGATTTAATTAATTTGTTACTCATTATTTGTTTTCCAATTAAATTTCAATTCTACAAATTGTTTGGTTGTTGTATGCTTCTGTTTTACTTTTAATAATCTAAACATTCATAATCACCAGGATTAAGTATGATTTAAGAGATGAAAAATTGTTTTTACTACAGTATCTTTCAGTAACTCAGTAAATGGCTACCATGTGAAAACATGAGTTTATACTGGAGCACGTGGTTCCTACATTGACAGTTGAATCAGCTGTTTTCATCTACTCTTTGGTTTCCATTTTTAACTCCAAAAGACCAATGTTAATTTTTTTTATTTCAATTCAAGATTCAAACAAAATAAGATTTTTCCTACTATAGAGATCTATATAAATATAAAAGTTCCCCAAAATAAACCCATCGATCACCATTATTTGTCAAATTTAAAACGTTTACCTCCAAAATGAAACAGTTAAGCACCATTATTTGACAAACTTTGGAGTGGGGATTTTAAAGTGACCAGTGACAAAATTAAATACAGTTTAATGAAAGGGTCGCAGAGGGGTGAATGGACATAATTGGATTCTTGTAATGTCGAATGACAGGTATTGGCGAGGACGGACGGACACTCATGTCCAATAAATTACACACTTGCCGTCGGACCTGATTGCGACCGTCGCCGCGCCGCGCCGATATTAGGTGTCAAAGTCACAATATCCACCAGATTACATTCATCGGAAACCAATCCCAATAACTAAGCTGGAGGGCTAAGAATGCTGGAATCCTTGATACATTCCAGTGTGTAATTGATAAACCTCGTTGAGATCGCAAACCAATATAATTTTTTTGAGAACACATTTAGAAATCATGTTCTAAATTGTTTATTTGGCTATTTTTGTATCACAGTAAGGCTAGTAGACTCCTTTGATAAAAGAATAATAATTTCATAATTTATTTTAATTCTTAATTTTATTCAATCGACAATGACAAATTTTTTAAGATCGATGGGGTAAAAAATAGGTAACCCCAATGGTTGACGGGGTTTTAGTTGATGGGGTTATGTAAAAACAATGCCCTAGGAATTCAATTTTTCAGTGTGATTGATGGTTAATTTGTCATGACATATGTATTATATGAAAGTCACAAAATTTCAGTACATGTATGACAGTCACTGAATTTATCGCAAATAATAAAAGTTAACTTACTTATATAGAAACCTCTTTTATTGGGAAATTCAATTATATGCAATTCTTGATCACAAAAAAAGTGTAGCTACTATGGATTGAAACTATCCATATCAATAATAATCATGATTATCAGAGGGCTTTTCAATACAATTAAAAGTTTCTACAAACGTTGTTTGCTACGCAGGAAAAAGTAAATTAATTAATTACTCATGCAATTAATCCGGTGTGTACCTAGTAATTACAGTCAATTGCAGTAATGAGTTTACCACAGCCTTTGTCAAACAACTGGGGTAATTTAATTATTTCATGTTATATTTTTAATGACCGTATTGGACGCAGGCTCAATCCCGGTTCGGCGGTCGCTAATGTAATTACGTCGGTTTCCATTGAACTGGCTGCGGCAAACAGATGTTGCATTGTACCTGATGGTTTTATGTGGTCCAATAGACAATATTGGCCGATCAATAACACATCATACCACGTCTGACAGATATTACACATTGCCGCGGGCCGGCCAAATGAGTTGTTGACCGTGTGTATCAATACTGCATGTGATGGATCCTCTACGGGACAGTGCCAAACAGGCTGTCCTATTGAACTATACATTGTGTTGCACCATAATTAGATTCCGTCGTGGTTACTAATTAACTGTGACACTTCTGGCATTAATTAACCTAAGAAGTGGATGTAGTGTATTATGTTTTTATATCAGTCCTTTACTGCAGTCCTTTACTTTTGTTAAACAAATTTTAAAAATATAAAGCTGAAGACACGCTTATCAATCTTGGTTTCCTATAGTCAAACCAGTGAAGTGGGAGGCCCTTTAATACTGAAAACCTTATTAGCTGCAAACTTTTGAAGAAAATGAAACATTAGACCCATGTACCACGGAGTATTGAAACAAAATTTTAAATGAACTTGGAAAAGTATAATACCTGTTATTCTCAGTTGAAACGTTTTTCGCAACTCAGTTAAATGTTTCAATTTGTGCACCTAGAAGAATGTGTGTAAAAGGGCTAAGTCAAATTCAAAGTTACAAACTTAAGAGTTAATCCTACAAAAAGTTATAAACCTCACACCCTGTAATGTAGCATTGGGCTTGCAAAAAGCAACCCAGATAGCAAGGAAGCTTGAATCAAGCCTTGACTTTTCCTCGATTTTTAATTGCAGCGTAAGCCTTGAATTTGAGCATCTATTCGAGTCCGATTCGAATCAACCAAAGATAATCAAGGCTTGAATTTGTTTCTCCCTTTAATGTCAATGTAAGCCTTGAATTTAATCATCTAATCGATTCCGATTCGAAATCACCAAAAATTTAAAGAAGGCTTGAACTTACCTCTCCCTTCAATTGCAATGTAAGCCTTGAATTTGATTATCCAACTAAACTCAATTCACGTTTACGAATCGAACTCGAATCGATACCGATTCACGGCACGACGTCCCGACCAATCACAAGCCGTCCAACGCTGTCCCACAATGCAGTGCGCGGCTCCCGAGGATCGATTTCTCATCGATTTTGTATAGATTTTTTGGGACGAGACGGGCCATCGCCATTACTTTCTTACCAGACTCCGAAGTTATCGGATGTGTATTTTACTGTTCCTATTTTTCAGTAAGTTTTTTGTCTTGTGTTTATTCAAGCCATTATAAATTTTTTATCCTCTTCAAATCTCTTTAAGTCTTTTTGTTCTTCTGCAGCTGATATTACACATTAAAGTGGAATAATACATCACATGGTTAGTGTAATTCATTTAGTTTAGTTTAAAACAGAAATTAGTTAAGTACAAATTAATTAGATTAACTACTTAAGTAGGAGGAGTATCTCGATTTTAAAATTATTTGTAGGAATAATTTGTGAAATTGAGTTAGGTATAAGTAAGTGTATTCCATATTCTCAGAAAAATTTAAAGATAATTTTTTATAAGTTTTTTTTTAGTAAATTTTTGACTATGTACTCAGAACCCCCGTTTTAAAAAATTACTTTTAAATTTTACTGAGAATATGGAATTAACTTACATATGCCTAACTCAATTTCACAAATTAGGCCTACAAATAATTTAAAAATCGAGATACTCGCCCTACTTAAGTAGTTAATCTAATTAATTTGTACTTAACTAATTTCTGTTTTAAACTAAACTAAATAAATTACACTAACCACGTGATGTATTATTCCACTTTAATGTGTAATATCAGCTGCAGAAGAACAAAAATGACTTAAAAGATATTTGAAAGAGACTAAAAAATGTATAAAGGTTTGAAAAAGAATCGAAAGACTTGAAAAACAATTGAAACATTTTCGAGAGAGGCTTTAAAAGGCTCGACAGAGCCTTGAAAAGTACTTGAAAGAGGCTTGAAAAAGGCTCGACACACACTTGAAAAATGCTCGAAAGGCCCTTGAAAAAAGCTTAAAAAGAGCTTGAAAATATTTAAAGGCTTGAAAAAGACTTGAAAATCCATTGAAAAAGGCTCAAAAGAGACTCAAAAAATACTTGAAAAAGGCTTGAAAGAGGCTCGAAAAACACTTTAAAAGGGCTCAAAAGATGCTTGAAAAAGACTTGAAAAGATTAGGCAAGACTTTAAAGGCTTGAAAGTGACTTGAAAAAGAATTGAATGAAACACTTTATTCAAGTTCAAATAGATTTCACATCACGGTGACTAAGAGCCTTGAATCAAGTTTGAATCAAGTTTTCAGGCTCGATTGGTAAGGTTTGAATCAAACCTTCAAGCCTCAAAAATCAAGCTTGAATCAAGTTCGAATCAAGCTTTTTTTGCTATGTGGGAAATCACCTAGGAAAAATTACTCTTTGCTGATAAAGTTGTACCATTAAGTTTCACCGAGCAACATAAACATGGGTTGCTCAACATGTTAGAGAGTGATAAGTAGGTGCGGGGAGAGAGTATGTTGTAATGCAACATTTCTACCATGTTTACAACACCAAGCTCGTGTAGGCTGTGTGAGTTAATGCTATTGTAAGCAGCCAGTTACCATTGTAAGTACAGGACTAGGTGTTGGCTTGTTCCCTCGTATGATGAATGTTTGCTCCCGACTCTTACATAACGTAACAAGTAGCTGCACTCATATTGTTACTTGTCATTCCAAGGACTTCTACTGAGGTTTCTGTCCCCACAGAGGTGTTTATGGTTGTGGTTGAGAATTTTTTTGCATTTTTCTCAATAATTATTTGTTATACATACTTTTTATGTTTTTAGATTGGGCATACAGCACATATTTTTTATAGAGTACTTATTAATAATTAATTTAATTTTTTTTTTAACTATAGTTTTATCATTTTGAAAGATTTTTGGTGCATTTTTTATAACATGTACGTAATAGACTCTTCCAATTTTTATTTTATAAAAATATTATTATGATATATATGTAATAATTTTTTTTGTAGTGCAGTAGAAATTTTTAATGGGTTTGACTTTATCTTAAATATGTTAGGATATACTGTATTAAAAAAAAATTTAAATGAGAATCATAAACAATTCTTTTCAAGAAAGAACCTGTACAGAACAGACGGAAAAGAAAATTTAAATATAAAAAAATTGTTTTATTCCGCTCAAAGAATATTCAGGTCAGGGAAGCGAGGACAGCTAACAGCCCAAGCTTGGAACCAGATAATGGCGACTCCAAGATGGGGCAAGTCAAGTCAAGGAGGATCTCATTTTGGCAGAGGTAGGGGTTAACGCCACCACGGAACTATCCGACCGGAAGCCTTCTTAGACAATTGCCTTCATTGTTGGTCTCCTTACCCCCTCCTTCCCCTCGTTGGGGACCCTGTATTGGATTACGGAGGCCATTAATGTCTCCTGATTGGTCCATCAGCAAACAGCTAATTTCCATTCCACATCAGTTGTGCTGGCTGATTACTTAAAAATTGGAACATCAATTTATATTATTTTACGTAATTAGTATTTGTACATAGTGTATAACCTTTGACACTAGAGTCTGTAAGAGAAATACAATACAAATAGTAAAAGTTATTTTAGGATGCTATAGAGATGGTTTTATATTATTATTCTGTTAGGCCTAACAGTTTTCATGAGTTAAATTGTAACCCACTACTTTTAATTATCTATTAAATGTAGAATCTGAGAACAAAACAAAAGTATAATTCAATTGTTATGAAACAAAAGCCTTTGTGAAGGCAACAAAATTGGTTATCTGATGCTTTTTGAATCCAAATTAAATTTCATCATTAATTCCTTTTTCAGTTTAAGATCCATCTTACAGATTCAACCGTAGTTCCCAGTAGTGACACCTAACCTTCCGATCCGTGGGGAAGGCTTGGTCATTATGCGAAGGACGAAGGTGTCCCGCATTAACGTTTATCTCGTGTCCAGTCTAGCTACAACTATGCAAATGTCCCAGTGATAAACTGCTCACAGCTGAATATATTGCCCTCAGTTTTTGTCAGTTTGTGCCATTAAAATATTCAATATCAGACACTGAAACCAGTCGTTGAGCGAATTAATAGGCGGCTGTGACATCGCCGAGGGATTGGCTTCCGTGTTACTCTGTCCGCTTGTCACTCCTCAGTGCTGCGTGTCTGATCCTGCAATTGTAAATTCCTGTTTGCCTCAGAAAATAATCAATCTAAGAGGTTTAACTGAGCAGATTAAAGCGAGTGGTAAGTGTTTCGCTCTTTGACTTGGAAAATAATCTGTTTGATAAATGTGTTAATGTCATTTAAGAAAGTACTGTAAAACAAAATTGTAAAAAAAATTGTATAAAATAATATGGGTTCAAGGTGCAACTCACTTAGTTAAAATAATTAATAACTGAGGATAAAAATAGTGTTTAATCTTCAATTTGTTCATAACAAGTTTTAGGATATTCCTTATATAAAATAATAGACTTTAGCAATCTTAGATTATACAGGGTGTTTGGAAACTCTCTTCTGAAACTCAGTGTGGTGATTCCCTGAATCAAAATAAACAAAAAATTTCATAGGAACATGTCCTAAAATGCTTCATTACGCTGCTAGCGCCATTTTGTTTTTTACACTTAATATTTTTCATTTCCGTAACAGGGAGATGTATTAAGTTAATAATGGTGTAAATCTTTACTACACGAATTTTCATTTTTGGGAAAAAATGATTTTTTATGTGTATTTTCAAAATGGCGACATTTATAATGGTTAAACTCAAATATCTCAAAATTGGTAAATGTAATAAATTATTTACAAGCTGCAAAAAATTTGACAAATTAAATTATCTAACCAATAAAACCAAGTTTGTTAGGATTTGATAACAAATAATGAAGGTATTGCCATTTTTCTACAGAAAAACATTAATTTTGCATCACAATTCATGCAAATTAAGGTCATTGTAATAAAAAAATCTCAATAACTCCGTTATTTGTTGTCAGATTCTGACAGACTTGGACTTGTTTGATATTATTGGTTAGATAATTTAATTTTTTAACTTTTTTAATAGTTGTTAAAGTTTGATAGCTTTTTCCGATTTAGAGCAATTTGAGTTTTAAAATAGATTTAAAATGGCCGCCTTTTTGAAAATACATACCAGAAAAAAATATTATTTTCTCTGAAAATGAAAGTTCATGCTAGATATGAACTTTATACAATTATCCATTACTGAAGTAAAAGTATTAGGTGTGAAAAACCAAAAGGTGGCTGTGGCTTAACAAAGCATTTTAGGACATAATGTTCCCATGAAAATTGTTGTTTCTTCTGATCGAAGGAATCACAACACAGAGTTACGGAAGAAAGTTTCTAAACACCTGGTATCTATACTTATTTAATACGCTAAGGGTTTTTTTGTCTTGAGAACTCCTCCTACAATTTTCAACCGATTTTCAAGTTTTTGGTGTCGTTGGATAGGGCTTGGTCTATAGTTGTTTCCGCCAAAAATTGATGAGAATCGGACTGAAAATAAAGGCACTATCCAACATTGAAATCTCAAAATTTCCCATTTAAATAACATTGGGGACTGAATAAAGCATTTGAAACATCTGTTAATAATCAGCTGTAAATACGTGTAGTTATTGGCGATTAAAGATATTCGCATTATTGGATTGGTCGGATGTCATTGATTTTGAGCTAAAAGTAACATTTGTATTGTATTTAAGTAAATTGCTCGATTTCGAGCAATACGTATACTAGTAATTGTTTATTTAATCAGAAATCCCAAAATGCATAAAATTGAATTATAATGCAAGGGATTTAGTTTTAATAATTTTTTTGATCAATAAACAATCAGAGAGTAAACCAGAGATTTAATAAGTGTATTTTTAAACAAGAAACTAATATAGTTAGTTTTTATAAATCATTATATTAAAAAGGTGTGTTGGGATGTTTAAGGCTACCTAAACACAATCAAGAAAAATATTTACATTCCAACATTCAGAATATTTTGAAATGTGAAAAGAATAAGAATTTTTTTTATTATGTTGCATTGAAAAATCTTAATCACTTTACAGTGAACTGTGAATAGCGAGAGATTATGGGTGGAGGAGGATCAGAAAACATGATCCTTATTGGTGTCCTGTCGTGTCGGGTTATTGGCAACTTGTCACACGTTGTTGGTGCTGCCGATGTTACGTAACCATTTGCCTCCGTCGTACAAGCGCTCATCACTATCCATTAACAGTGTTCAGTCTAATGCTTGGCACTTGTAAAATGTTTTGCAAGCCTTCAATTTCTCTAGGTGTTTGGATATTACACGAAAGATAAAGAATGCTTCAAGAGATTACTACATAACTTATACCAATTGTTCTGAAATGGACATATTTGATCTTTTAAAGGAAAAATGCCTAATAGAAATCCAGCTTTTTATTCAATCTTATTTATTTCAAATACTTATTGAAACTTTTATTTAGCACATGTTATTGTTGATAATACAATTTGTAGATAGTACAATTTCACAAGTCTTTACAGATATTTGACATAGTTGCGTACTAAATTAAACCTCACATTATTTGCAGCATTTTTGTAATATGTGCATATTCAATTTAATTCAGCTCTTAAATCTTCATATACCACTACTAAAAAGCTTAGAGAACTCAAATAGGTAAAAATGATTCATCACATCAAACACATTACCTGACCTAAAAGGAACTGAAATCTCATTACTTTTATGTGATTTGTTGTAAGACATACAAATCCCAATAAAGAGAATTAATTGAATCTTTTATTTAAAACTTTGATATCAGTGCTGTATTGTAGATAATAATTTTTTCATTTTTTTATAATATTACAGGAACATTTATTTTTCTTCCAGCAGCAATTTTCTTGCAATCAACAAAAATCTTGGATCCAGATATTGTGATTGCAAAATTGATCAAACTACAATAACTAAAATTGATCAAATTGAAATAACAATTAATTCATAACAACTTTGATTTACCAAAATGTATTATCCCGCTATGAACACACCTAGTACAGATGTAAACTGCATGTAGACCGTACGGGTGCGGGGTGGCCAGGCAGGCCAGACAGGTGGTGAAAAGCTCGTAATGTACAATTATCCACATTAGCTGACTGTTACTTGCTAATTAATAGTTTTGGTCCTGTTCTCCTGGAAATAAAACGCTAATTGTCGACAGTCCGTGTCAGTAATGACCGCTTGCCCACGGTGCCAGTTATTATTTAAAACTGTTCCAAATTCATAGCCAACTCACCTGATGTATATCTGTAGACAGGTGTGTAGTTGGCTTGTCTTTCCATTTATGGCTTATAATCCTTAATTAGTAAACGTGTAATTACAACGTTTTTGGACAAGGTTAAAATTATAATCATGTTTTTAAAATAAAGCTTGAACATGAATATTGGATTAAAGTATTGTTAATTTCAATTGATTATATTTTGAACATTGTAATTTATGTTTTTGAAAAAATAAGTTTTACAAACCAAACCAAATTTTTTTGTCAGGTATACTCTAGATTATTTTACACCTCACCTCCATACAACTTGGTCTATATTGTCACCTAATCTGGGTAGCACATTTTCAAGCGCAATGTTAAGTTCATACCATCTAATTTAACCATAAATATTAGAGACTTAGAAAATATGTTCATTGTTTAGTCTTGTCAAAATATGTTGCTGTTTTACAGAAAATCTTTTCTTTTAGATTCATGATGCCTACTCTGGGTATTAATTTATATTTCTGTTAATCTTTTTCCTTTACTTTTGGTTAGCATGTAGACTACTTCTTTTCTTTATTATGTTCCAAGATTTTCCAAATAATTTCTTCTCTAAAACGTTCACCTAAGAAATATTTGTAAGGATTAATTGAATAGTTCTCAAACTCATGAATCTATTGTCTATAATGAGAAGTCAACTCCTAGTAATATTAACCTATCAGCGGGCCCACACAGAGTTTTTCTCGTCACGTGTAGTTAGTTTTTGTTAAAATAAACATTGATAATGGGTGTCCGGCCTAGTGTTTCAAATGCCACATTTGGGAATCACCTTAAGTCACCTTAATCACCTATTTTTTATACTCGCTGCCCACCCCTCAGTACGTCGTTATTGGTCATTCAGTTCATTTATTTCTTCTTGAAACTTTCTGTGTTATAGGTTAATGTACATATGTATAAGTATGTTTTCATGTATAATATCACTAATAATTATTATAAAATATATTTAGTCTCCATTGATGTATAATTGTATTAATGCTGAAGAAAACTTCGCATGCGCCCTCCCCCGTAACAAGGTGATACCTATTTTAAAGTATAAAATTAAATTACTTACTATGTTTAATTGAAATTTTAAAGCTATTAAGTTAACCATTTCATTGTGGAAATGGTTTCAACGATGAAATGTGTTTTCTGATGAAATTCATCAAAATTTAATTACAATATTTTGTTATAAAAACATGTAAAATTGGATAAATTTGTGCAAATTTTTGTTGCGGAGTAAAACTCTGCATGCACCCTTTGTCATTTTACGGGTGAAGCGCCCACTTGAGGGTTAAATATTTCATCCAAAGCACCGTTACTATTAATTAATGTAAAATATCTTATTTGCAACCAACGATTCTGTTGCAGAGCCTCCTTCCGCTCCTCAGAACCTGACGGTGAACTTTGTAGACCAGTCTACGGTGATCCTATCGTGGACGGCCCCCAGCTTCCTTGGGGGCCGGGGGGACACGGTCTACAGGGTGGAGTGTGACGCGTGCGGGCCCAGCGTCATATACTCTCCCAGCACGGTAGGACATACATAAATGTGACACTACTGGTCGAGTGCTAGCAGTTCACAAACTGCTTTATGCTCCAAACATCATTAAATCCAAAATAGTCTATATCATTCCAAATGATTTCAAAGAGACTGGGAAAACTGCTGGTTTTCAATCAAAGCTATGAGTTATGCTGTCTTTATAATGACGCCATCGTTTTGGGAGTTAAAGTATTTTACATTCACTTAACACTTTGGGTACACATTATCTTAAAATAAAGTTACATCATATTTAGTGATTTTACAGTACCATACCCTATTGAAAACCCAAAAGAGCTCTACGAAAAGAGCTTGCCTTTGGGTAAGGGATGTTAATAGTTATGTTTGTTGACATTATGTTTACATTGTAAATAGAATGACATTGGATGAAACTTTTGTTAGCTAAAACCTAGAAATTTTTGCATATCAGATAAAACAAAAAATGAGGTGAAGAATCTAAAATTCTTTACTTTGGTGTTTAACTAGACTCTTTCTTTGAATTTCTTTGAAACATAAACACACTAACATATTGTGAAATGCTTCGGTAAATTTTAATTTTTTGATTGATAGAAAATTGTTACAGTACTAGTTTTTTAAGTATAAAATTTTTCCATATCTACCTCAATTTTGTGACTAATAGTAAATAATAATGTCATTAAGAGAATGATTGTGTAATAATCTTAAATTTTCTTATAAAAGCAATGAAATTAATTTAAAATAATGTTTTATTCAATTTCAGGACATATTCAACGATACCAAGATCACGATATCAGGTTTGAGCCCCGTTACAACATATCGGTTCCAAGTATTTTCTGCCAATGGAGTGAGTGATATGACCAATGAGCCGGGGGAGTTTGTTGACATCACAGTTACAACGGAGGCATCTGTCATGTCGGCAACTGTAAACAACGTGAGGACAACATCCGTCAAGGCTTCCGAGATTACCCTCACGTGGGACCCTCCCTTCACTCCGGACTCGGATATGGACTCACCTGATCACGTCGAGATGTATGAGGTAAAAGAGAAATCAAGTTTATATAACTGTGCAGTTCTCTGATACCGACCTTTTTTAATAAGTGCCTATACTCTCTTATTTAATTTATCAAATTAATCTCAATAGTTAGCGTTTTAGTGCATTTTATCGGTGTCTTTATACATTTTTGTTGTGATTTACCATCTGCATAGCAATAGTTAGTTCTGAACTCTAGGGTTTATGATACAGTTCTTTGGAAAAAGTATTGTGAGAAATCTAATCAAATCATTTCTAAAATATCAATGATTTTTAGGTTGAAAACAAATAATTTTTCCATTAGTTTATATGCGTTCATAAAACTTTCACCCAACTTCCGCTTTTCATTTGACTCAATTTGAATTGTCAGATAATTTTTCTGGCAATCAGTCGTTAAGATACGAGATTATATTGGAGTAACCAATCTTTGAGATCCTTGTTTTTCAATACTTGAAAACAACAATTCAAAGTATTAATAATACAAATTATTCTTTGCAATTCTGATTCTGGTTAATTGTTTAGAAATGAGGCTGAGTAGTTTAGTATGAATAGTTTGTTTTGTACTCTTGCAACTTGGAATAAAGTCAAGTAATCATTATGAATCGTTATGAGTGTAGATAGTGTGTAAATGCTTCTTATATTTTATTACTTCACTCATCCGCAGGTTCGATGTTTCTCACGGCACGAGGAGATCAACGCCACCAGCAAGATGACCACGGAGAACCGCATCACGTTCACGGGGCTGCGGCAGCGCACAGAGTACGGCTTCCAAGTGCGTGCCAAGACGACGCATGGGTGGGGAGACTTCAGCCCCACGGTGTTCAAGACCACGGGCCAGGTGTTGGGCACAGGTGAGGGTCACAGTTGTCATAGGAGTTCACCCTCCAGTGTTAAACTCTCCGGTTATGTCCAGGGCTGTAACTTTTCTTCTGTCCTTGGGTGTTGACACAGTAGGTGGTTTTTAAAATTTACACCCATCTGACAATTTGTAGGACTAAGACCTGCAAGGAGAGTCCAGTTGAACTCTTATCCAGGAATGCATTTTTGTGAGCCAGGTGATAGCCTAGATCTGTGCTTATGTCTTTTTCTCTCTGATTCTGGGGTATGGCATGATGGTGGTTATGTATTTCATTCTATTGTTAGCTGGATTAAAATAGTTTCTAGAATACTGAGTTAAAGCTGCTACATTAAACTTGCATTCATCCTAACTATTGTGTTGGATTGTTGATTATAATATAACAGAGTCAGCATGAGTTCTTAATTCATCAGTTATTATGCTTTTTGGCGACCAATTATGGTTATTTTCAAACTCTCTCCCAAACTTTTTATTAGCATGATACGTGTTGTCTACAACACTCAAAAATAGATTTACACTTATACTGCAAAGAATACAGTATATATAAATATAATTTATTAATTATAATCTTGTTACACATTGTAACTTGCTACAATAACAAAGAATACTATTACAAATTTTGATATTATTTAAAAGTCTAATTGTTGTATAAGTGATTTCTTAATATACTAATTGAGAATTTGATTGCTGTCAAGGCTATTAATTTTTGAGTATTTTTTTCCAAATTATATTTATTCCAAAAATCTTGAGTAAATTTGGGAATAGTGCCTCGAGCGCCGATTAATAATCCATACACTTCAAATTTTTTAATGTCATATTTATCTTGATAATATTGAGCTGTTTTACTGTAAATTTTGGTTTTTTCTTTATGAATTTCTAATGCTTGGTCTTCATTCTTTTCGAAACGGACTGTCGGGTCTAGTATCAGTCCCCAATCTTGATTTCTGTTGATGACTATTATGTCGCTGCGTCTGACAGAGCCCCCTTCTTCGAATCCCGTTACTTCCTCGTATACTTCATAATTCTTTTTCTTTCTGAATTCGTCTGCAATAATTTTTCGGATAGTATGATGACGGGTATTTCGAAGAAGGTCATTAAAGGGGCATTGTCCAAGGACGTGGGGTAGTGTTTCACGAATGTAACTCTCAGTTACAGGACAATGCCTGCACTGGTTCCCATCCCTGGACCTCCCATGAATACTTCTTAAAGGAACTACATCTCCAATCATTTTTAAATAATATTTAAATTCGGACTCTGTCAGACCGCGACTTCTGGAGAAAGACTGATTGATCTTCTGACATTCACTGAAAAGGATAACCCCTTTCCCCTTGTAAGGCAATTTACACCATTTGCTGTACTCCTGCTCTCTTAAAAATTCACGCAATATCTTTGCCTTAGCTTTATAATAATCTTGATCTATATTTAATTTTTTAAGGCAGTACAGCACTTCGGTGTTAAAGTTTCTAACCCTAAGAAGGTAAGGGTTTTTTACTTCTTCCAACACCCGACAAATGTTGATATGTTGGAGAGAGGTTTCCCATGACGACTTATTTAGACCTAACCCTTTATTTTTCACACTAGTATAAAATAGAGGGCTGGGTGTGTCGTTTGGAAGATCTAAAATTTCTTTAACTGCAGATCTAATTATCTTGTCAATGTCATCCAAAAATTTCAAAGTCAATTTTTTTAATGGTGCCGTCTGGAATGGATAAATTAGGGAAGGCCATATAAAATTACTTAATACAAACATTTTTTGTTCAGATTTCAATAATGGAGTTGATGTTAGTTTTTCAATCTTGTTTATCAATGATTTAATGTTTCTTTCAGCGTCAAAAACTATTGTATCTGAAAAATTAACTCCCAGATATTTTATTTTTTCCTCTGAACTTATTGACCTAACTTCTTGTGAATCTATTGAAAATGATCTCTCAAGTATCGCACCTTTTTCAATGTTAATAATTTTGGTTTTTGATACATTTATTGTTAAGCCAATTTCCTTGAAGAGACTATTCACTGTATTATATAATATAAGGGCACTTTCTTTATTTTTACAGATCAAAGCTGTGTCGTCAGCAAAACCCTAAAATGCTTAGGGATGGCATATCGTCACACAATTTATAACCGAATTCCTCACTTATGGATTGCTGAGACATGTCATCCAAGATATGGTCAATGCACAGGTTATACAATGAAGGGGACAGTGGAGAGCCTTGCATCACCCCTCTCTTTATATCAATATCTTTTGTTTTCCCCTTAAAGGTTTCTATTTTAGTGGTGTTATTAATTTGAAGTTGTATTATTGTTTCCCTCAGTGCTTGTGGTATTGGTAAAGATCTTAAAGTGGATTTCAAATGGGTATGACCAATATTGTCATAGGCTTTTTCTATATCAAGAAAAAGGATGGTGCAGTCGTCTTTTTTTGCCTTGGCTGACTTTAATATTTCATTTAAAATACTTGTATTTATATGTGCACCTGGCAGACTAGTAAAGCCACCTTGAAACTGGTTAAAGCTGGTATATATTTTAAGCCTTTTATCAAGTATCTTTTCGAAGACTCTTCGTAGGACCGAGCATATTGTGATGGGCCTCCAGTTATTGACGTCTTTTCTATCACCCCCTTTGTCTATTAGGATCGTTCTTGCCTTGTGGAATGATATTGGTACTCTTCCTGAACTGTGTATTATGTTATAGATTAGAACAAGAACCTTGGCTACTTTTTTCTGTTTTACGACCCTCATTAAAATTTTGTCCGGCCCAGGAGCTGTATCAATCTTAATTGAGTTGATTGCTCTTGCAATTTCATCCTCCGTTATATTTTGGTCATAAAGACGGTTTACATTGGCCATAGTAACATTATCTATTTCTTTATATATTCTTGATGTTTCTTCATTTGGATTGTTGAATCGTATTGAAAACTTTTCATGTAATGTTTCAAGGTCTATTTCACACCCTTTATTCCCGTCTCCAATAATTTTTCTAACGGCCTTTCTACGTCTGTTATAAAAATCAAATTGTAGTAAGTCATATTCGTATTTCTCTTTTCTCCTTTTCCTTTCATTTTTAGTTTTTCTTTGTGGATTAGACGACTTTTTGTAATTACTATTTTGGGGGTAGTCACGATTCATCTTTCTTAATTTATAAAACTTGTATGCAGGGTGTTTTGGCCCTGGTAATTCATATAAACTTTTGGATAAAAAGCTAGTAAACTCCTCTACATTGTGAGAAAACTCTTCAAACGTTTGTTTATCACTGAAAATTTTAATCCAATTTTCTAGTTCAATCTCAAAATCTGTCATCTTGTTAATATTATTCGTTCTTAAATCATCCATTTCGTCGTCGAGGCTGATAGAGGGTTGTATCTTGGGAACATAAGGATTGTACGATTCTGCAATCTCTGCACGGCGTGTACTATAATGTGCCTTAGAAATATGGAGCTGTAGACCTCTTTTGTTTTTAAAAATCTTTCCACATTCATTGCATTGTTCCTGTTTACAAGTTTTTCCTCTTTGGGATTTTTGGTTTTCTTTACACTTTGATATGCCCGTACAACGTTCGGGAAAAGTATCAAGATTCTGGAATCCACTCATTCTAGATCCGTTACAATTTGAATAAACTTTTACTTGTTCGTAGATGGTTGATACATCGAAATAACTTTGAAACCTCGATTCCATCAATATATCAATATTGTTTGTTAAACAAGAAGCTACAAGTTCGGCATTATGTATCATGTGAGCACCACATTCAACATTTGTTTTTTGTTTACTACAGTT
This sequence comes from Neoaliturus tenellus, assembly GCA_030545055.2. NCBI lineage: Eukaryota > Metazoa > Arthropoda > Insecta > Hemiptera > Cicadellidae > Neoaliturus > Neoaliturus tenellus. Next base: position 153,668,753 of record CM061533.1, on the reverse strand, counting down.
CACTTCAATTAGGTCAAAATTATCATCAGTACCAGCAAGGATGAATCTTCTAATCTTATTAGCAAAAGCCCTAGCATGTTGAAGGTTTAAGGGTGATAACGAATCAAAATGGTAACACCTGCATTTCTCAATATCAAATAGTAATAAAGACCAATGGCAATTTTTCAAATATTCGAAATTTTTTGAATAGTTCTCGGTCAATCTGTTGTTTAGAGTACTCATTACATATTTAAACTTATTTAAATTTTTTTCTAAACATATATTCATTATCAGATTTTCATCCGATTCTATTTTTAAAACATGACTTGCTGTAGGATCTATATAAGTACAAAAGTCTGGTAATGTTAATTTGTAATCGAACCAGGCACATATTTCATCATCTTCAAATTCATGCCAAGGTACAGCATGTTGCTCATTCACATTTATAATAGGTCTTATTTCAGGTGTAAAAGTTTTAGGTACAAATTTAATGGAATAGTCCATTGTCGACCCATTTAGTGAGTCTGTATTATCATTAACAAAGTCTTCATTTTTGTGTGTAGCTTTTATATGGGACTTTAATCTTTTAAAGTTTTTACAACAAAAAGGGCATTGCTCCTTATCTCTCTCACTACCTACTGTGATAAAAGATCCAAGATCAGGGCCAGGATTCATTTCCACATCGCCACTTAGTAGAATGAAAGATAGCAGTATCACATAGGAAGCCTTGCACTTTAGATGATTATTTAATTTCCAGATATTAATCCATTGAGATTTATTTTTCCTATAACTTAAGTTTTTCAATGAAGTATTCATAAGAATAGTATCATGATTAATGTAGTAATACCATATTTTAATTCGTAATTCTTGAAGACAATCAGGAAAGTTGTTATTATCCTTTTCCATGTAGTCAGAAGATAGAGCCTGAATTATTCTTAAAAGGACGATGAATTTCAAGATTTTCAAAATTATGTTACTCATTATCAAAACATTTAAACTAACCTATACAACATATACAATCTGTTGGATATTTATAAAAACTCAAGTAATTAAAATTTTGTTAAGGTTTCTGTTTTGTAGAGAGAATATTTACCTTACATTAATGAAATCCATGTCAAATCACAATAAATAAAAGAATAAAACTTAATAAAAAGTAAAAATTATCAGAGCTTTTAAATTTTGATGTTTCCAGTTTATCAGCTGTCAGCTGTTCATTCCCAAGAAGTTATTCCAATGAAGTTATTCCCAAGACTTCCTTTAGGGACGTCCCTTTGTGGAAGTCGTCAGAGAAACTCATTTGACCTACGTCATATGATACATCATTTTGAAGCGCTTTGCATTTTAAGCAATTTGCCACAAACCCGACCTCAAAAGGTTGAATGTATCGGGAGTTATTGCATTTTTTGTTTTCAGCAATATGATTTTAATGAAAAGTTTGATTGCCTGCCATTTTCGACTCGGTCATCCTTTTGAGGTCGGGTTTGTGGCATTGTTCTCTATTCTTAGAGACCTTTAATTTGATGTACATATTGACCTATGCTTACATTTAAGATTTTCTTCCGACTCCTTATGGGCCATCCCCTCTTGGAGGTCTAAGGACAAAAATTAGTTAAGGCAGTAGACTTTATCACTCAAAATAAGTTTGCAAAGTTTTAGTTTTATTACTTAAATACTTTTAAAGATATTAGACCGTTTCCAGACTTTTTTTCCACCCTGTATTTAGCCAGCGAGTGTAAGCTATAAACTCTCAGAGACACTCTCACTGCTTTATGTGTAAATGCTGCTGTTAGCTATTTTCACAAACCTGTCAGACAGTTCTCGACAGTACTCGCAGCAAACTTCCTGAAAGTAGCTATCTTGGAAAATTGGCCTGTAGTGTAAACACTTCTGCAAGTAACTCCTGAGAGTACGAAACTCTCCGAGAGTTAAAAACTCTCACATGTAAACCTAGCTAAAAGAAGCGTGTGACGGTGAAAAATGCATATATTTGTATGCTGCAGGCATAATAACAGACTGAAGGCGCTAGAAAATGGTATTTGTTTTGATTAAATAAAATTAAGAACATCTGTTCGGAGAAAAGGGATTTTGTATGTCACCTTGCCAGATGAACGAGAGTGTACTCTAGATGTGTTTCTAGCTCAACACCTTAAGTGTGCCTTACTCGGTCACAAATACTGAAAAGGCAAAAGCAAATATAGTGAATTCCCCTGTCAACACTGAGTAGTGTCTACGATGAATATGTGTTAATCTAGGGAGTCATAGGAGTTATAAGTGATAGTTACATTAGCTACTATAAATAAGGATTTAGAATCTACCATTGCCTTTATTTGTGAGGGAAATGTCTGATTAACTCAGTAACAAAAGCTAGATAGATGAGTGGTTAAAGAGCTTACCTGAAAGTGCTCATTGATGTTTTGAAACTGGACCAAGCTGCCTTTGGTTATTGGGCTATTAATTAGTGATCCTAACATACTAATGAACTGCTTTTTGTCAGTAACAAAGCTACACCTCATATGATCCATTACATTCACCCTATCACCCTACAGTCATACTAACCTTTAAGTAAGTGGTTATCACGCTCGCCTTTGAAATATCAGTGGATTTAAAGTTTGAATGTGTCCAAAAATTAGATTGTGGAATCAATTATTGTAAACCCAATTTATGAAGACTAAAACAGCAAACTCACTCTAAACTTCCCTCTAGTCTCGTTAATAACACATGTGGAGTCAAGATGTAGATTCCAATTTTTTACGTTCTCCTACTGTCAAGAACCTAAATAATCACAATCACTAAGAGTTATTACAGCTGGTTAATGTCTCATGTCACTTTATGCAATTTTTTGGCATTTTCATAAAAAATATGCTTATTTTGATATTTGAGATGTAATGAGCAGTGCTTGCAATGGAAACTTGGAGAATTAATACGGTTGTCAGCGCTATTATATTCTCTGAACTTCTAGGGGGATATTGGAATAACGACTGATTATTAACAGGAAATTTTAGATGGTAGGGAGGGAATTTTTTCTGTTGTTGGAAATAAAACTTTGTCTTTTGACAGCACATTCATTTTGAACTGGTAGAAGGGGAGGGAGCTGCAACGGTTGCCAATTACCATTTGGTACATTTACCAGAAATCATTTTTAACTTTAATATGGACAGGATATTTAAAGGTTTGACCGTGGTTATAAAATCCATATACCTTGCGGTTGAAACAATGAGATTAAATAAGTAAAAAGAAGAATGATAAAGTTCACCCTTAAGCAATAAACAAGTGTTTTTGCTTGGCTCCCCCACAAAATTTCTTAAGACTCTATCTTCATTGTTTCTAACTGTAAATTTTTTCTAAGAGTTTTTACAGACATTTTTTAGAGTATAACATTAGTATATTTCAACTTGTTTCAGCTTACATCGGAGATGAAGACAACATGCAAGTAAGGATCATCGCTGGGGCGACCGTTGCTGTCGTCGTACTCCTTGTCATTATCATCATCATGGCTGTCCTCTTTCTCAGAAGGTTCGTGAGATACGTTAAGAAGACTGTTCATACCTTATATTAGCCTGATAGTTTTGGTGGTTCTTGTCACCATGATTGTTTTAGGAAAACTTTGAGAGATGTTTATCATTTTTGTAATTATTTTTACCTGAAACATATACAAAGGATCCCATTAGAGTACCACCAACCCATAATTATATGGTAGCACAAAAGCGTCTAAGTAAATGATATGACGGTATAACATTACATAACCTTAAAACAGTTAATATGTACATTGATGTTCCATAAAAAGATTATTTGCATTGAAGCATAAGACAGGAGTTTCTTGAATTTTTACAAATAACTACATTAATATAATCTGTTGTAAACATTTTGTGAGAATGGTGAGAAGAATTAAGCTTGAGTCAGTTTCTTAAATTATAGTTATCATTACAGTATCCAATGAGAATGAGTCATTTGTATATTAATCCTACACATGGCTTACATGTATTTTGTTGTGTTGATCTATTTAGTAAAGTTACTTTGTCAACTGACAATGTAAAATAACTTGTACATTTTTGTTGATTACATTCTCCCTAGCCATATATATTTAGCTAGCATTTTTTTGCAGACTAGATTAGGAAATATAGCTTAATGTGTATCAGCACTAAAGGTAAAAAATATAAAGACAAAAGTCAGTGTGGCTAATCAAAGTTAGTAGTTTTGTGTTAAGTAATGAGTGGTAAATAGACACATTTTTATGCTCTTGATTAATGAAACAGCAATGCTGAAAAAGCTTTGGTTTTTTTATTTTTTTATATTTTCTCACTAAGAAAACATTTTGAAAACAGTAAGAAAACATCTTTCTATTCAAACAACTCATCAATAGTACATAGAGGAAAATAGTTAAACTCCGGGAAATGTATCTATGGTGCATAAAGGTTTCTGTTTTTGCAGCCGAACCAATGACGAATGCAACAAAAAGCAGCCGAGTGATTGTGACACCCTCGAGTACCGCAATGGGGAAGGTAAGTTAGAGACAACTTTTTTAACAACTACCATTTGAAACCTTTCTTACCTTCACTAATACAGTGCTTTTATACATTGGTTTTCTTAATATTTAGTCATATATTGTATGATAACAATATGAAAGTTTGTGAATTGTAAAGGTTTATAATATAAAGTTTAATTAATAATATCTCTCAATACTACAAATATTATGGAATAACTATTATTCTTACTTTAACATGAATATTTTTATTGGGATTTGCTTCCAAATATTTGTTAATACAGAACACCTTGCAACAGTAAAACATAAAATTATTGTAGGCCCTACACACATTTTTTGTATAAAATTAAGTGTAATAAATAAGTAATTTTTATGGCTTACGTTTAGAATTGGAATAATCTTAATTCATGCTAAAATTACGGCGTCTGAAAAATGACATATTGGTGATAAAATATTGCTTTTATTTCTAAAAAGAGTTAACTATGAAGTTTAGTAAATCTCTGAAAATTAGTATACCTCTACTCTGGTTGAAAGGGATTTTTATCAAAATTTAACTTCTGGTTGTGTAAGCAAATTCTAATTTGTGTAAATTTGACAAGAATTATTGCTATAATGTTTTTAGTGCTCTTGATTCCTGTGCATATATAGTCTTAACAAAAGGTCTTTTAAGTGTTTCACTAATGATAAAATGTCATTACCTAGATTTATTTTAGATAGCGAATTTCACATTCTCTATAAATTAATAATGTAATCTAGTCATCTGGTGTTCCGCAAAGTGACTACCCTGTATATTGTTACCTCGACACACTTAGACAATTGATTCCAAACCCAGTGTGAACCCCGTAGGGTTGTGTGCACTACCCCCACCTTACCCCATATCTTGTCTGTTTACGCTTCCCAGGATTAGTTGTCACGTACAGTAAGTCACCCCATCAAATACCTTGACTCTTCAATGCTTACTGCTTTCATTGTGTGCCAATAATGAGCTTTTGTCTATTGTTGTCTGAGAACTATTCAATGTGCGAATTAACTGGTGGTTTCTCATCCGTTAAAAATTGTCAGATTCTAATTGGATTCCGGATTTGTTATTTTTATAAATTGTATGTAAAGTAAATGCAATGAAGAAAACCAGGAATTTAAACTTTTTTGTTAAATTTGTGAAATTGCCAGTTATTGCTTAATTTACTTTGCTGACATAAATTTTGCTTTGTTACTTTTATTTTCTAATTGAAACAATTGCTTAAAATATTATTTTGGAGTCATTTTAAATTACTTTTAAAGACTATTTCTCTTAGAAAATATTTTCTCTACATTTTATTTATGAAAATGTATTAATCAGAAAATATATGGTACTTACCATTTTTACATAACAGCAGTGTTCCGTAAGGGACAATATAGAAGCTAAAAAAGCATTTGAGAGCCCCCAATTTCGGCTTCCTGCATGTGTGCATGTGCTTCTTGTTTTTAAAGAGTGCCATTGACAAACTAAAACTTATTATGTTAATGACCTCTTAAAATGTTTTTGTTCATATTTGAAGAGTGACTGGTTTGCTAAGAACCCAGCCAACTTTATACATTTTCTTTTATAACCTCAATCCGATGGTAATAGTTAGTTTTTTACTAAATTTAAAAATCAACTACCGTAACCCAAACTTTATGAGTTTGATAATATATCAACTGTTTGAGGAATATTATTTGTTATTGTGTTTTGCTGCATTTCAGTGAAACAAAATATGATAAGATATTCTGTAATATTCACTAATTACTACTGTTGCAACCTACATGAAATCAAAACAGATTTAAGTAAGACTATTGTATCTTAAAGTCTAAAACTCTTTTATTCCAAACAGTATTTTAGGTTTACTTTTGAGTAGCGAAGACAATGAAAAGCAAAATTCTTTGATTCAAGGATTCGGGGGTTGAAAGCAGTAGGGGAGTCAAAGACTGGGGTAAAGCAGGAGGACACTTAGCCCTCTCTTTGTAATTGGAGGGCGAAATTTGTAGCAAACGCTAGCAAAAGTTGAATTGTTAACTAACTATAAGAATCTTACCTTCATGTATTAAAAATATTTAAAGTATTTTAATTCAAAGTATGATTGTGCTCCTTCACAATGGGATTTTTCTAAATGATTTAGTGTACATTGTTTGTAGGTGCTTTTAGTAAGCTTTTAATCTGTGAGTAATCACTGTAGCTTATATTATTAGAAATTTTATATTAATTAATATATTTATATTTTTTCTTTGCATAAATATCGCATATAAAGAAGAGTATTTACTTGTTTACCATTTTTCATTCTTATTATGATTCAAACAATTGTAAAAATTCTTTCTTAACTTTAAGTTTATTAATAGTGTTTTTATATAATTTACTTTCCATAAAATATTCCTTAACATTTAGATCTTAAACAACTTTGAAGTTTTTAAATGAAATACTTCAAAGAAATCTACAGGAAGCATTATATTAAGCTTAATACACCCTTTACCATAACAAATTGGATTTGAACTATCTCAGGCCGAGTTTATTCGACATATTACAGCTTAGTAACATTTTGACTTTGACTATTCTTGATTTTGTTTTGAACCAATCTTTAAGCCCTGGGTTACCCCATTGTGTTTTATTTTTCAATTGTTTCTCCCTTTTTGAACATGACATGAGCAGAGCAGAAGCACATGGACGCAGTGCATAGAGCAGTTAGCTGTTAGCCGCATGTTAGTGTTGTTGCATGAGTGTCGCTTGTAGTTGTCGTCAATGGGTCCGTGTATTTGTTTGCAGTGCACTGCAGTCTGGATAGCCCTCCCATAGTCCCCACCCATACCAGCAGCAGTAAGTAGCCCTACACTAGTCGGTTAAGTTTTAGATGTCTATGGCACTCTTATATTGCCTAATCGCAGTATGTGTTTACGCTTCATTTTTTTATGGTGCCCATTTTGTGTTGTTTAATCGGGATTTCAAATGGTGCATGTTATATATGTTTTGTTTTTGAAGCATTCAGATTTTAGTTGTACACCAAGGTATGTACTATAACTGATGTTTATTCAAAAACCTCCTAACTTTATATAATATATTCAATGAAGGAAACTGGTTAAACCTGAAAATGCCATTATGGTAATAAATACTTTTAAGTAACTGATTATTTTAAATAATAAAGCGCTAAACTTTATAGTTATGGATTATAATATGTAGGCCTATATTTTTCACTGTAGATGAGGCAAAGCATATCAAAGACCTTCATTTTTGTTAGGTATCAGTGCGGAAATATAATACTATGCTAGCTTTCATCAAATCACTTAAAAGCTTAGTGGAGGCTTTAATAAATGTGACATTTATTTTTCAAAATATTTTTATACTATTTTGTGTTTTAAGCATTTGTAGTTTTTTATATACTTGGTGGTAAGACCTAAATAAATAATGAAATATATAGATTTATTAAGGATTGTTAAATTTCATAATTTTATAAATGCCATTAAAGTAATGTTCATCAGACTGGAACAGGGAAACCTGTGGACAGGTAATATTGAAAGCAACCCATTTGAGAATTTTCCAGTTTTAATTTTTATGAGTGCCGATTCCGTGGCATTGAAAGTAGAATCAAAAGCGTCATCAACAGACGAACATCCACTCTGATGGCAAGAATTGTTTTAATTAGAAAGTACTCGAGTGACGGTCTCGTTAAGCAGCAAGGGGATGAAGAGAGGGTTGTATGGTGGGGGAGGGGGAGAAGGGTGGCGGTGAATGAACGGCCAAGTATCAGTCTCTCACGAACCCTCCGACTTGGCTTGTGTGGGGTGTGCAGTTTTCCAAACAGTCATGGTTAATTTTGTGATGAAACATATTAGTGTTGTGATTTAATCCAAAGTAAGTTGCATTAAAGTTTTTACCGCAGTGATTGACAAAGCTTAGTTTGTTTATCATAAATTTGGATGTAGTGTTAATGCGAAAAGGTTTAAAACAAAGCTTTTTTTGTTAAGAGGATGCAATATCTAGCAGTGGGTGTTAAGGATTGTGAAAACTAGGTTTTAAAAACAATTTGGCAGACTTTTTAAACACAACCACAGTGAATAATGTACTGTTGAGTAAAAACAATTCTATAAATACAGTGTGATTGAAAAGTCCCGGAACGGTAAAATATTTTTTTTACTATTGTAGATGAAGTAATGAAACTTGGTATACCAATAATAGCCATAAATATCTACTCTTTTAAGCTATTATCACTTTTTTATCCCTTAAGGTGGACGGCCCACGAGGAGTCAGTGAAAATTCTTAAATAGCAGCATAGGTCAAATTTGGTATCAAATTAAAGATCTCACTTAGCAGAGTAAAATGCCGCAAACTAGACTTCAAACGGATGACCGAGACAGGTTTGTGGATTATTAAATGCAAAGACGTTTCAAATGGTGTATGATGTGACATGAGCCAAAGAAGTTTCAATTTACACACCCTTCAAGGGATGTCCCTCTTGGAAGTCTTACAGAAATATGCTTTGGCCCTTGTCACATCATACACCATTTCAAACGTCTTTCCATTTGGAGTAATAAGCCACAAACCTGACTTCAAAAGGTTGAGTATTAACGAAGTTATTGCATTTTAAAGTTTTACCCGTACGATTTTGATGGGAAATTGGTTTGCCTGCCATTTCCGTCTCGGCCATCCGTTTGAAGTCTAGTTTGTGGCATTTTACTCTGCTAAGTAAGACCTTTAATTTAATACCTCGTGGGCCGTCCCCCTTAAAGGATAAAAAAGTGATAATAGCTTAAAAGAGTAGATATTTACGGCTATTATTGGTATACCAAGTTTCATTACTTTATCTATAATGGTTAAAAATATATTTCACCGTTCCGGGACTTTTCAATTACACTGTATATATTGTTTAAATAACCTTTAATAATAATGTTGAAAAAATTCCAGCAAAGTTTACACTCAATGAGATTTTCTTTGTAGTTTGTTCAATACCTTAATTATTATTACATAACGTTTTTCATTCAATAAATGTTTTTGCTCACCAAAAAAAGTAAAACTATGTAAAAACAGTTTCAGAATCTTATTGCTTGAGTGCTTCCAAAACATTTTAAACCGCAAAGCTTTCATCTTGAACAAACTGAATCCAACTTGTATTTATTATTCAAAGTTTACCCAACGTCTAGAGAGTATTCAACATTAAGCTTGTTGACTTTTGGTAAAACAATCATCCTTGTATATCCAGGATTGTTTCAAAGCCTACAAATATGTCTTCATTCTCTGGTTTCATTAATGAAATGGTTTTAACATGCAGTTAATTAGATTAATCAAGTTATTAATTTACAAGTACAGTATAACTTTGTTTTTATTAAAAGAGGAGTTCAGTAACTTAAATCATAAAAAAGATTAGTTTTGCTTGAACAAATAAATTTAGACCATCAAAAATATTTTTAAAGAATTAATTAACTTTTTTGGATAAATTGGTATTAATTTTTTACCGGTGGAAGAAAAGCAATTTTGCGTTCTCACAACTTAGTCGGAGCATATAAAAGTTTTCATATTGTTTGTTTTAACTTAAAAAGGCAATAAGATCTACACAATTATAATTATACCCTACAATTTTAAACCACCTGACATGTTTACCTTATTTTAGATTTAGTAGGTTTTGTCAACCACCAAGTCGTGCTTTCACCATTGTATTTGTGTTCTGTCTCACCTAGTTTCAGTGGCTAATGTTTCTTGTGTTACAGTGACGACGCCTCTCTTCACCCAGGTGGGGGCAACCAACTCCCGCACCTACATCGACCCTCACACGTACGAGGACCCCAACCAAGCGGTGAGAGAATTCGCTCGTGAGATCGACGCCTCTTACATCACCATCGAAGCTATCATTGGTATGTCAACTATAGTTGTGTTTGTAGTTTCTTTATGTTACTGTTTGTTATTAATTTTGTTTCATGATCAACAGTGATATAAAAAAAGTCTCTGCTATGACTTTTACTGAAATTCAACACTTGATAACTGTACTTAGGAGATTAAAATAATTAATAATTTTGTTTAATGATTAACAGTGATATATTCTCCTCCGCTGTGAGTTTAACTGAAATTCAACACCTGGTAGCTGGACTTAAAAGATTGAAGTTATTAATTATTTATTTACTTTTAACAGCTCAACTACTAAGGCATAAACTAAGTTTTTAAGATAGTAATGATTTGTGTATTAATTATTTTCAAATTAAATTTTGAAAAGGAAAGAACTATTTCCACAGGAAATTTAGGTTCTTATTATACACAAATAGAGGCCGAAAACAAAGTATTTATTGATTATATCCCGTAGGTGGTGGAGAGTTTGGAGACGTTTGTCGAGGGAAACTCAAACTTCCGCCCGATGGTCGGACAGAGATCGATGTCGCCATCAAAACCCTGAAGCCTGGCTCGGCGGACAAGGCCCGCAATGATTTCCTGACAGAAGCCTCCATCATGGGCCAATTTGAGCACCCGAATGTCATCTTCCTGCAGGGGGTCGTCACCAAGAGCAACCCTGTCATGATCATCACCGAGTACATGGAGAACGGATCTCTCGACACGTTCCTCAGAGTGAGTTCAAAACTGAAACTCAACGGTATCTTAGGAATCAAGATGGATTTTTGATTATTTTTAAAATTAATTGGACATGACAAACCTATCTTTTAAAAATTTACTGAAGTTTCCTTCTTTCTCTTAACAAACATATTCTTACGTTGAAGAAGCATTAATTTTCCAATTTGTTGAAACTCAGTGAAAAATTCAGTTTGAGACACCTCTATTGGAGTATGGAAATAAAATAACTCAAACAGTTTTAATGATTATGTACTAAAACTTATTTACACAAAGCCCTTGAGGCATTCGTGTCACAAATATTTCTTTAAAAAGCAGTGCAAACCTCAATGACACTAGGCATGGAATAGATGATGTCTTGATCTTTTGAACTGAAGACCAAGACACTAATCATAACTCAAACAAAATGTTTCAATAACAAAATGTCTTGGTGATAGTTTGATTAATCTTGTTCAAGGAAGTTGACAATACCCTAACTACGTTATTATAAAATAACTAGTAATCCAAAGCCTAAACTAGAGAATATGGTGGCATAACTTTCATTGATTAAACAACATCAGTTTGATAAAAGGTTGATAAAGTTTAATAAAATGAAGAAAAAATTGACATGAGAGTATCATTGTTACAACTCAATAAATACTATAATCAACCCTTTAAACCTTGGGGGATTCCCGCACACTTTTTTGTGCAATAAGTATAATCTGAAAGGAAATTCCAAAATGGTATTTTAACATAATCTTTAATTGGATTGCTAAGTAACACCATGAGATTAGTATTGGTTTGGACTCTACTTCCTGGTGTTTCACGTTAACTGCTCATCAATTTTGTAACTTAATTTCTTTTAAAGATATTATGTATCAGTTTTTTTTAAACTTCCCCTTTTTTGACTTTAGTGGTTCTGTAACCCAGATGTTTGTCATTTCCCTTTCCGCCTATTAACCCTGTATTAACCTGTTTGACTTGTGTTCTGCAGGCCAACGACGGCAAGTTCCAAGTGCTGCAGCTGGTGGGCATGCTGCGGGGCATCGCGTCAGGCATGCAGTACCTCTCCGAGATGAACTACGTCCACCGAGACCTGGCGGCGAGGAACGTCCTCGTCAATGCGCAACTAGTCTGTAAAATAGCCGACTTTGGGTTAAGTAGAGAAATTGAAAGTACAACGGAAGGAGCTTACACGACAAGAGTGAGTTAAAATTTTTGTTTTACGTTAGAAAATGTATATTTTTATTTTTGTAAATAATTTAAAAGTATTAGTTATCTTAATATTTCAAATGTTCTTTGAAAAGGTTACGAAATAAAAAAATGACTTAAGTGTTGGATTTAATAAAGATTTTCCAAGTTAGGACATTAAAAACAATTTGATATACTATTTTTTAAATTAAACTAATAAAAACTAAATTTCTGATTTGTGAACCTGATTTAGAATTTATTTTGGTCGTTGCTTGGATTTAGCTAAATTCAAAAACCAAGTTCATAATTTATAACTACAGTAGTTTGATTTTGTTGTTAAGTAAATCTACTGTTTGATTTTAAACAATTTTTATTTTTAATTAGTTCAAGTAAGCAAAGTCACTGAAATGCTTTAAGAGTTTTTGTAAAAAAACTCATTCGCGATGTTCATTGTAAGGTGGTCTAAGGGCTCCGCTCTCCAATACTGTCCTCGTAATTGGAAATAGAAATGCAGATGCTCCAATGCCATCTTCTCTAATTTGATATTTGATTTTTCAATATGCATAATTGATTTTGGATCTTTAATTAAATTTGTAAGTAATATCCTATGGTAATTTTTATTAATTAATACCCAAGATATTTACTAATCACAATATCATGATAATAACACAAGCTTTGTGCAAAGAGATATTAATTAATGCTGGTCTTTCAATAGGCCTAATTGTTTATTTTTGTTTTACTAATAAATTTGTTATCCTGTAATTAATTTATAACATGCAGTTAAAAATGTGCCCATCATTTGTGTTTTACAGTATAAAACACAAATGAACCAATTGTATAAGTAATAAACTATGTTACTTCTCTTAATATATCTCTCTGTACTAATATATTCCAGCTCCAGTCTGAATAATGATGTTTTTTTATTTTAGGGAGGGAAAATCCCGGTGAGATGGACAGCCCCCGAGGCGATTGCGTTCCGCAAGTTCACATCAGCGTCGGACGTTTGGTCGTTCGGCATCGTCTGTTGGGAGGTGATGTCCTACGGTGAACGACCCTACTGGAACTGGAGCAATCAAGACGTTATCAAGTCCATCGAGAAGGGCTACAGGTAAACAGCCTGATTCTCATAAGTTAATGGTGTGGAATATCAAGAATATGAATAATTATTGATAATCACCTTTAATATATTCCATGAGTATAATACAAGAAAAAAATGAAATAGTATTGCCTAAACACAATTTAGAGTTTTTTATAAAACATCATATGCTGGAATAAAGTTTTTGTAAGCCACCCAAAAGAAATAATGAATGTACAAGATAGTCATAAATTTAAGAATGTACTTAAAGAATTAATGATTGAAGGCATACTACTCATTTGAAGAATTATATTTGTAAAATAATTTTGTTGGAGATAGATTTTAGATTATTTACTGTTTATGTAGGTCCTATTTTAATGATTAAAGAAATTGATTGATTGAAGTTCTGAACTTTCTTGAAACACTGACAAACTCAATGGTGTGTATTTTAAGGTGAGTATATGACTGAAGGGTGAGTGTGAAGAGTGTGATGGATCAAATAAGGTGTAGCTTTGTTTCTGACAAATAGCAGCTGATTCATTTCTCAGGATCATTAATTAACAGCCCAATGACAAAGGCAGCTGGGTCTATTATCAAACGATCAAAACGCACTAACTTTTCTTAGGACTGAACCAGCAACCTTCAGATTCAAAGGCGAGCTCCAATAACCACTGAGCTACCCAGCGAGTGAAATAACAGTGGTTAGGTTGTTAGTGTTAATTTTCTGTCTTTTGCACTTTCATGTAAATACTACTTTTTAAATATTTAATCTTGCAAAACAAGTGCAACACAACTACAGTAAAAGTATTGAAGAAGTGCTAGTTACAGTACAAGTACTTATTTATATCCAAGTTAATATATACTTTATTAACAGTAAGCTGTTGTTAGAGATGGAGAGCAGTTATTTTGATATTTTTGTTTGTGCAGGTTACCAGCTCCTATGGACTGTCCGGAAGCTATTTATCAGTTGATGCTGGACAGTTGGCAGAAAGAACGAACCCACAGGCCAAGCTTTGCGTCTATAGTGAAGACGCTAGACAAGCTTATCAGATGTCCAGACACGTTGCGCAAAATCGCTCAAAACAGGTACTGAGACCTTCCTTCTGTCTAGTTTATGCTGCTTTCTGTATTATTTTTATTTGATCAAGGTATTATTGGCTCATAATCTGATACAATTATTAGGGCTTTCACAAAAATCTTACAAGATTACATTTGACTACTTTAAAACTATAAAATATTCAGAGTAATGACATGATTGATTTGCAGTTAATTTCATTGTATTTTATTTTTGAAGGATGAATATGGATTTGAATGTAACAAATGAATTAATTGATATACATGGCATTTTCTAACCTCAAACTATGGACAAGTTATGTCTAGAAAATATAAATAGTTCAATTAATTACTCACTTTTGTTGCAGTATGTGAATGTGACCAATTGTTTAAAAACATAAAGACTTCTGTTTAGCTTTTCTAAATGCATTTTGTTAGTTCAATTTATCCTTTGTTTATATTACTGTTAATTTGTCTTTCTCAAAGCAGTTTTGTTTGATATCATTAAATGTGGTTTGTTTGATTTGCTTGGCATTGTTCTCATTTTGGGTTTGCGTGTTTTTGTTTTCGGCAGACGCCCGCCCGCTCATAACCCCTATTACGTCCCCGTGACGTTTAGACCTCCTCACTGGGTTTCATTCCATCACGAGTAACGGTGCTGGATTAGTTTTTAACACAATCTCACTCTGTTTATAAGGTACGCTGATCACCCTGGCTTTCACCCTAACGTAGAGTATGGTATTCGATAAGGGGAGACAATCTTCTATGTTCTTTTCATTTAAATTTACCCTAGTACGGCAGGCTAAGTGCAGTCTATAAATTTCATTATTAAATCTTTAATTTTAATTAATTACTTGTAATAATATAATAACTTATGAAACTAAACCGTGCAGACTAGAATATTTTGACTATGCGTAAATTGTAAAATAATAAAAATGATAATGCCCTTAAACTCTTTCAAAATACTTTTTTATGTCCAAAGAACTTTTGAAAAAACACAAACATAAATACTTTAGAAATACAAATTAATAACAACACTGCCAAACCCCATCTGGTCCAGCTGGGCCCTGCCTGCTATGTTTGCATGTCCGCTTGCTTGCTTTCTTTTTGGAAGCGGTTTCAATCTCTTATTACTCTGTCATTTATTTTTCTCTTGATACTCTATGCTTATTGTTCTAAATTTAGAAGTTTGAGTCGCTAATATAACTCGAAAACAGCTAGAAGCAAACCTACAATTTCTGGAAACTGCCTGGTGAGATTTTACTCAAGATTATGTCGTGATGTTAGTGCTAATAAATAATTCCCATGCAGTTAAAAATGTTATTTTAGCTTTGAACATTTTAAATTAAGAAATATAATTTAATTTAAACTTTAAGAATGTTGATTTACATTTTATTGTATTTAATACAATATTATTTACTGCATCCATCAGAAAAGTTAAAAAAGAATATTAATCTTGAATGAGTATAAATTATTTTTCAGGTTTGCTTCTATATAAACTAAAATAACTACTCATTAGAAGGGACTTGTAACTTGTGTTCACAAAATGGTACTGGATGAAGAATTTGATTGTCATAATATTTAGTGTCTATCAGTTAATTGTGTTTAATAAATCTTGGGCTTAGCCCAAAAGATTCATAAATCTGGTTGCACACACATTATTTTTGTTGATCATGGAGTAAAATATTGCGTGATTGTGTTCCATTAATGGTTTCAAGTAGTGGAACCATTGTCATTTAGACTCCTAGTCCTAAACACTCTCCCTACAACCATAGATTGGCAAGGCTTCATCTCTAGATAGTTGTTGGACACTTTCATTGAAGACTTCTGGTATGCTAAATCCATTTACCTAAGAAGGCTTATACTCTGTTTGGTTTAGTACTTCATTAGTTGATTGTATTCTTTTACATAAACTATTGTTTTAACTATTGCTTTGGTTGCCAGAAACCAATTAGATTGGTGAGAACTGCCAAAAGTCAATGTAATTGGCTCTGTGCTTCCAGCGGGCCAATCTCATTGCGGAGACACTTGGATATATATACAACCGAACCAACCGAACGACTACTCAGATCTTTTCCTTTCATTTAACAACATTGAGTTGAAGGATGAGAGAATTGTTATTTGTTTGTTCAATATCAAAATATTGCAAAATCGATTTAAAAAATATTTTTAACCATGAACACCTTGGGACATTGGTCCTTTACAGTAGGTAATACAAAATGGCTTCTGGCAGCCAAAGGTTTAAGTGGTAAGAGATGTATCTTTCGTCAGGCAACCATTTGGAAATGGAGGATTGTAGCGTTTTAACGTTGTTTAGATGTACATTTTACTTTATGATAAGTCACATTGTCAATATATGAACACAATAAATACCAATAATATCCAGTTAAATTAGGGATGGACAAGATTGGATTTTTAGTTCGAGACAAGACAAGACACACAGGATTTTTTTAAAAAATTTTTAACGAGATCGAGATGGGATTTGGATTTTGGGATTGGGATTTCCCTTCTCGTACATAACAGGAAATGTGCGTTTAGAATTTTAATCTGATTTTGTAGCATTTTTAAATCCTGATTTAGATAATTTATGAAAAATTTTAATTATAATAGGCAAGACTGATTACAAACTTTTATTTAGAAACATCTTTAATATATCATTATAAAAACAAATATTGAGTATCTTATAATAAATAACTCTTAAACATAGGCTAAGATACGGTTATAAGAGTTAGGAATCAACATTCAAATTGTAACATTTATCAGACTGAAACACCAGTCTTATTTATTAGTTAAGTATCAAAGTACATTTTCAATCTTATCTTTTTTGGATGTCGGTTTTTTGGCTATTTTTTGATAAAAATTTGTCACACTAGTCACACATAACAATACTTCTCGAAAATACGATGACAAAACAAAAACTGTTGTTAATGACAGTCATAATCATAACTATAATAGACAAAAGTTATTAATAAAAACTAAAAAACAAACTTTAAAAAACCAACGTAAAAAATTTGTTATGTAAATGTATGAATATGGAAAATTAAACACTTAACTTTGCTTCAAGATCATGTATTCCAGTATTAAGTTACTAGTAAAATCGGCCTACTAATTCATAGATTATTTCTAGGCCTACTATTTTTTATGTTATTAAAAAAATATATTCTGTCTTAAAAAATCTGGAGAAATAAAAATCTCGTCTTGTTTAACAAGATTTAAAATTTCTTGAAAAGTTAGAGAAATTTTGAGACCTGTCCATCCCTAGTTTATTCACGTAATAGGGTATGTTTTAATCAATTATTATAATCAAAAAAGAAACTTGGTAAAAAAGGTTTGTAAACTTAAGTTTTTATAATTGAGACAAACTGCAGACACTTAGGAATTGAATTAAGGAAAAAATCCAGAATTCTTTGGTATTTATGATGAAACATTTATTTATGATTTATAAATAGTGTGTATTCAAAATTGCATCCAGTATTTTACTCTACAGTCAAAGTCCTTGTGTGCACCAAACCTCCAAATAACAGTAGAAATAGGAAATCCAAGAATTTGAACAAACACTATTCCCTTTCGGTAAGCGAATCAATCAATCAATCAATCAAAATTATTCATCTAATAGACATGTATAAGTATGTAGATCACTTTGGAATCTAGATCGCTTTGGAATCTTTTAGCAGATAGTAAAACAGCTGCCAAGTCCGCAATTGTGTATAATGTGGAACTTTACATATTTGTTATCTTGAAGGCTGTTTAATGTGTAAGGGAATCTTGGTTAGAACAACTTTTAAGCTTTTAAGAACATTTAGAAACTTGTCTGAAAAGCTTTTGCCCTCCCAACTATTAAAGTCGTTAACAAATGTTAAGTTCAAGTAAGATGGAATTAAATATCCACATTTTGTTTCAATAAAAGCTCAATACAAGAAATGTAGTGATGTGTATTATACATTACAGACTTCACATTTATAATATATTACCAAGTGTGTACTTATCAAATTCTGTATTTGAGCAGTGAATTACCTCGACCGTACAAGACGGACAAATTTAGGGATAGTCAACAGAGATAAAAATTTATCGTTAGAACAGTAAAAGACTATGCTCTATTTTATTTATAACCTACCATGTATACCCATCTAATTAAGCCAAATAAAAACTATCTACCTTAATGTTATTATGAAACAATGATTCAAAATTATAGTACCAGGTTAACCGAGACTTGCTCGTTGGTTTTAATTCAGTTTTGATATAGTGTCATTAGAGCTATTAAATTTCCCCCAACAACCAACTATACCTCTTCACAGTTAACGGCTGTTTCAACAAGTCTGCTTAATATTAATGTTCCTTTATTTTTGTATACCTTTCGTTGTTATTTCGTTACCAAAATAGCAACCCATAAGACCAATGTTAAAAATTACGATTTTTAAACTTAAATTCTGACAAAATTCGATTTTTCCTGGGATGGAGGCCTTTTCTAAACTTATTTTTGGGCCAATACACTTTTAATTGCAAAGTTTAAGCAAAATCTGACAGCTAGATTTCGAGATCGTGGAACACACATCCCTTCAGACATTCCTCGTATTATAGTATAGGATTACTAATATCTAAATATCAATATTCTTTTAGTGAAAAAATTATTTTGTTTCTAACATATAGTGTTATGCACAATCCAACCTTGCACTGCAAAATTGGACTTACCTGATGTCTAGTCAAATTTAGGATGTGATATTATACTTTTATCACAGTCGCTTCATAAGAGAAATAATTAATTAGGTAGGTAACGTTTGGATAAAACCTTCATTAATTAAAAATTTAATGAAAGTGTCACCACAAAAGTTGAGGAATGGCCAAAAACAGCTGGGATGGGCAAGAGGGGGAGCTTTTCCAAAAACATTGAGCTTATGTTACATGTTAATTTTTATGGAACAGCTGATTGTCCAATAATTTTAACTGAATAATAGTGCAAATTCATTCGTTAAGTTACGTGGTGAGGCTTATAGTCCTAACTCAATTACTGCCGTCCAATCCATTATTGTGATTATCAATACACAAAACTACACTTATTTACAGCTGTACAAGTGTATTCAGATTGTTTGAAGTCCTCAACTCAGTCCCAATGTTATCCTAATGGAAAAATTCTAAATTTCCATCATGGATAGAATGCTTGTTTTAAGTCCGATTTTCACCAACTTTTGGTGGAAACAACTACAGACCAAGCCCTTACCAACGACACTAAAAACTAAATCGGTTGAAAATTTTAAGAGGAGTTCTCTTAGCAAAATAAGCCTTAGCGTATTAAATAAGTATAGATGTTTTTAATCTTAGTCCTTATAAAGTTCAACAATAATTTTGGGACCTTCAGATGGCACAAAATCTTGCCCTCCAAGCATAACAAATTTCACCAATGAAGCATGTTATGAAAATTTTCTTTCTTAAAATACATGAAACAGACTAACAAAAGTATTATCTACGAAACAGACTAGTGAGCAGCCCTTCTTTGTTGTGTAATGAGGTAGAGATGATATAGATTTCTGCAGCAAACTGGTGTCCACCACTAATCTCATGTTATGTTATGCAGGACGGCCAACCCGCTGGCGCCCGACGCCCCTGACATGACGCAGTTCACGTCCGTCAGTGACTGGCTGACGTCTATCAAGATGACCAGGTACCTAGAGAACTTTGAGCGTGCGGGGATCACCAGCATGGAGGCGGTCGTTCAGCTGACAGTCCAGGAGCTGACGGCTCTCGGCATCACGTTAGTCGGCCACCAGAAGAAGATCATGAACAGTGTGCAGGCGATGCGTGCGCAGATATCGGCCAACCTGTCGGAGGGTTTCCTCGTCTAGTCATGTGCCCCGCACCTGCGTGGTGCGGTCCGTCACTCCCTCTACAACGACATTTACGACTTGTAAACGGACGATAGTCGGTCAGTGTAACTATGTACTGTCTTTCAAACAGTGTGTGTCGCGGTTTTAGAATCAGATCGGATAATCAAAATCAAACGTTTTGGAGTCGTTCGAAGAGCATTCCATGACTGTATTATTTATATTGGAACTACTTTGTATTTTGAAGTTTCATTATATAAATGTGTACTGTGATAAAGATTCTGTATATTTTTTGTACATTCGGCAGTACTTAACGGAATTTCGTTAGCTTAAACTTCTGTGCGGAAGAAGTGTTTCTTTGTGATGATATTAATTTAATTTCCTACCGTGTGAAACTATGGCTATGTTAATTTTATAAATATATAAATATGCTGTATATTATAAACCTATAATTTTTTTATCGTATTCGTTTTTAGGAGAATTGTATAGTGAAGCGATGATTCCGTTAGGATGTAATTATTCGTTAGAATTCTAGATTAACTCGATGATTGGATGTAAGTATAATCATGTTTTAATACTGAAAGCAATAACACTCCTTAATATAAGTCGTTTTGTTTAAAACATTATTTATTTGTAGAGTATGTGTATTAAAGTCATTAAAACAAAGTAACATTGCATTTCAAACCGTACTTAATTAGTTATAAGTAGTTTTGTTGCATTTGTTTTTATTAAAAATTTGAAAAAATTCAGTTAGAATATTGGATGAATTTTTTTTCAGTTATTGCCATTATAAAGTCTGAGAAGTAGTGTTAGAAATGTTGTTTTTAATGTTTTCATGTGTTGAAGTTTTAAATTTTATTTTGTAAGTCAGCCATTAGATACTTTTTGAGGACTTGTTTTTTAGTATACATTTTTTTGTCATCAAAATATTAATTTTTGCGACAGCTCAAAGGAATAGTTTGTGCTTTTCCAGAAAATATTATTAGTTATTTATTAGCATTTTATTTATTTTTATTCATTCCACCAAGTAGAGTTTCATTATTTTTGTTTATTTTCTATATTTTTTTGTAAAAACTATGAAGTTCAGACTGCAATGAGAAAAATATTTAATGCACCAAACAAAATTTATTTTCTAAGTAAATAAATGGCCAAGTAACATTTCAAGATTCAACATACAGTAAATAAATTGCATAAATATGTTCAGAAATAAATAAAAAAGTATGAAAAGTGTGTTGTTAAGTAAAAAATGTTGGATTTTGTGAATTACTTGTAAAACTTAACTGTGTGCATAGTTGTAAAGATCTAGGCAATTTGTAAATAAATTACTAAAATTGTTTTAGATTTTATAATTATACAAAGTAATGTGTACAATATGGTATCTATCAACGCTTTTGTCTTTTAATAAATGTGTATACCATGATAAATGAATATGACGTGCTAAAATATTTAAAGGTTATAAAAGCAGTTTTGAAAATGACAGATTTATAAATCTACCTTGAGAATCATCCTATTTCTCCTTTAATTGAGAAAACATGTGTAGAAATTTGATTTTTTGGCAACTTTGGCAATTTTAAATACCTAGTAGCTATGGATGAAATATTTATTCTAAAATAAGAAATATAATTTATATCATGCAACAAAATTGACCATTGTTTGCAGTTTTTATCTCCATTGGCATGCACTAATTACCAACCCAGAACAAATGTAAAGTTTTAAACTCCACAAAATTAAAAACTAATTATTGCATTGATTTTAGCCTTCCATATCGTTGGAATTGAAATTGTAGAATATGTTCTATATGGATAAAAGTCGAAACATTAAAAACTAAACTCAGAAAATAGTAATCCAAACTTTGCTGCATAGTCATGGCCAAAATTTATATTCAAATAATAATAACCAATATTCTAAATAAAAAGAATTTTTCTAAAAATAAAAAGAATTAAAATTTTTATTCGCCCCTGTAATTCAATTTGTGGTTCACAAGGATTAAAATGCTCGATACGCAAACTAAAGCAAAACTGCTGGGTGTGACATTTGTTATTAGTGATAACATTTTGCCTATATCTTATTCTTTACCTTATTCAGGACTTTTATATAACTACATCTAAAAGTGATAATTTAATCAAGTATAACATTATCGCTACACACAAATAGTATACTATCACTTTTCTAGATTTATTTGATATTTTACTATTTTATTTATTTTTTTTTTTTTGTTATCTGAAATAGGTTGAATTTTCTGTTGGTTGTAAATTGAGATCTTGATTTCTGTGTTTCTTTTAGCAAAGAATCTACACATTTGACACCTCTGACTGTTATGTTATAGGCTACTTATTTATTAATTAATACTTTTAACTTTTGTAATATCACTGCCTTACTTTCACATAATGACGGATGAAATAACTGCACAAACTCGGTTTCAAGACTGACTTCAGTGGTGATGGGTCATTTTTAACACTATGTTTTTGAAATGGAAGAATGAAATTTTATTTAAATTATTTTATAGCACGAAACAGTATTTTTTTTTTTTTTTTTTTTTTTTTTTTTTTTTGTATGAAGCGATATACCTCCATTTTTGCCAATAGGAGATTTCTTGTTACACTTTTGCCAAATTCGACCCATCACCACTGATCTGAGTAAGCCTGACTGTACAATTCAGAAATTCCTCACTAAATACCAAACTCATTTTAAGTACTGCTTCCATTTTGTACGAGCATCTCAGACTAATACATGTATAAGCTAAGAAAGTATAGTTATTTTTTACAACATATACTACCCGTGTACATTGGAAATATTGTATATATATTTATATATATCCTTGGCCCACGATTGTTATATCGCCAGTTTTGTTTTGTCTCACACTCGGTTTGTTGTATCCGTGTGGTTGCCTTAGTTCCACTCCGTTTGTTTTCAGACTTATGCTGCCGATTTTAGTCATATAATGCAATGTATGTTAAGCAACATTATTTCTTGTATATGTAAAAGACTTTGTATAGACATTATTATATATTGATCCTTGTTTTTATTTCTTTTGTAAATTTTCATTATAAGGAAGATAAGAAAATAAATGACGTCCAGCAATTGTCTGTATTTAAAATCCTTTTTCATCCTCTCTTAAACTCTTTATGCCGAATAGAGTCATTAATGTAGTTATTCTTTTTATACAGTACAGTAAACTTCCTCTAATCCGGCACGTCCGGGACTTGACATGTTCCGGATTACGAAATATGCCGGATTACAGGATGAATATCAGGAAAAATGTAAATTAAAAAAAAAAAAAAAAAAAAAAAAAAACTATAAAACACGTATTTTATTATTAAAACCGCTTTTAAAGAATAAAAAAAATAGTGTATAACGTACTCTATTGTAATGAAAAATACAGTACATGATTATGAAACTCAAAAGAGTACAGTAGACGCCCGATTATCGAAGTACAGTAATTGGGACCAATGCCACCTCGGACACAAGAAAACTTGGATACAGTAATACGGAGGTTATGTACTATATTGTAACTAATCAAATAATTTAGTTTAGAGGATATTTTGTTGACTTTTGTTGTTATTTAATAAAGTTTTTGATATGTAAAAACAGAATCACATTAAACCATTAAAGAGACACATGCTAGCAGACTGAACACGAATACGAAATGTACACAAAGCTACAGTGACGCCAGGCCTATTCCGAAATTACACAATGTCACCCGATGTCGGCCGAAGATGACTTGACTCCCCAGCACTCATGCCAATACGGAATACGCCACAGTCTAACACTTGTATCGAAGCTCCATGTTTAGTGTTGTCTGTGGAGCAATTAGCGCTTTAAGTGGATGGAACCAGCATGACTGGAGTCCCCGCCTGTTCTTGCTATGGGCGGGAACTTTTAATGTAACTCCAGTGAGCGGCAACCAATTCTGAAATACATTTCGGCCGTTATTATTCGATTGGGATTTAATTTGACAATTTTGATTGTTATCAGCATTGTACAGTCAATGGCATTATTGTCAGCTGTGTTCGTGTTGTGCTGATGGCTGCAATCACCTGTGTTTGTCAACTCGGACGCCAACCACTACGAGCATTAGTAAATCCACACTAGCGCTCCAATCCACTGTTCCTTGCGTGACTGGAGTCCCCGGGTGGTTCAGGCGGACAACCTAAGTGACGGAGTATCATGACTGTCTCCCAGTAACCTATATTAGACTGTGGAATACGCTTTGTACGACAAAGTGTTGCTTTGCGGCGACTTTCGATCCCAAACAAACTCGATCGCTCAGTTGTTATTTTTGTTTCCGTCAATATAATTGTTCTTAAAGTCGTGCTGGATTATCAAGCGTGCCGGATCATAGGATGCTGGATTACTGGAAGTTTACTGTACCTAGAATAATGATTATCCAAATCTCTGGTCAACAGAGCTTTCAGGTTAACTGAGCTAGTCATTAAAAGTGAAAAATTAATTCATAGTAAAAAAGGTCCTTTTAGGTGACTCTTAATTTGACTTTAGTCTCCATGAAGAGCAGCTCCCAGTGTAATGTTGACCATACATAAGCCACAGTGCTATAACTTGAAATACCGTATTGATAGAAAGTTGTTGTCCCAGTAGCGCAGTGGCGGCTGGGAGAGTGGGATGGCTCTTTGTTACTTTTATTATAATGCATAACAAAATATATTAGCACATAAATTAATTTATTAGAACAATACCCCCCGTCGCAGCAGACCTGCGTACTCAGCGAATTTCCAAAGGATCTTGAGATTGTTTATTTTCCCCATAAACACCATAGTAATGAGTATGTAGGTTCGCTGCCATTGGATGTTGTTAGAAAATGTTAGTTTTGTTAAAAAATGTAATAGGTAATGTAAATATCAAATTTTATCAATATTGGACACTTTTAAATTTTCCCCATAAACCCCATGGGGGTGAGTATGTAGGTTTGCCGCCATATGAGTGTTGAAAGCAAATATCAGTTAAATCCTACCTAGTGAATGTACATACCAAATTGTATCAAGTTATTCTAATAAATAAGCGAGATACAGGGTTTTGCTGATTTCCCATAAGATTAACATTGGAAACCTATTTTTAGCTTTTCTCCGTAACCTGTTAAGCCAAGTTAAAAATTAAAAATACAAAATTGTTTGTTTTTTTAAGCTCTTTTAAATGGTTTCAGTTAAAACTGTCAAATTTTAAAAATTAAGGTCCAAAAATCCCTAAAACCCATTTTTTACCCATTTGAAACCCCATAAAACCCCGTTCCCATAACCCGATCATGCTGGTTCGCGAACTCATGAAAATAGACCTGGTCTTACACCTTCATACCAAATTTCATCAAAATCGGAGGTCCCCTTCAAAAGTTATCAGTACCACGGACACATAGATATATAGATATATATATATATAGATATATATATATATAGATATATATATACATATATATGAAAATGAACGAATGGTGTTTTTGGCTTCTGGGGACCTCAAAATGAAAAAGTAAAGTGGTCCCGGGCTTAGGTCTTACCATGGCTACTACCGTAATAGCGTATTCCCTATAGGGAAATTCGCTAAAAATAAAATTTTATCAACAAATTTACAATGGTTTTGTAGGTGCACGAATTTGGAACGTAAATTTTGAACTACGGTATAGCCTTCTTTTATATATATCATCTTATTGTAACTAGACTCAGAGTTGCTCCCATAGACGGTTAAAGAGTTCTATAAAGCATTGCTTTCTATTCTCATTTCTTTATTATTCCATGCTACATTAATTTTGTTGCCTTCAATCATTTATAATGACAGAGAAGCTGAACTAGTTATTAAATTCCCTTCGGTAACAAACTATTCCACAATACACTCAGTCACTAAAAGGAGTGTACAAAAAACCACACATACATTTGGCCTACCAATTAATAAAAATTTCTAAATGGCTAGGAATGTGCTTAACTATTTTCACGTTGAAAAATATTTATGCAGATGTTAGAAGGTTTGTTAACAGATTAGATGTAGAAAACCCAATGAGTTCTCATGATCTCGCAAAACACTGCACACACACATCATAATCCATTTTTGTTAATGAACATAAACAAAAGGATATTTAACAATCAATTCCTGCATTGCTCATTTCAAGACATCGCCAACGTGCCAATATATGTGCATATGTGCCAATGTAACCATTGAACAAAAAGGTTGCTTGGTTACTTCCTTCGTTTTGCTTTTTCTTTGTCTTGATAGACCTCCGGTTATCTACCTTTGACATACCTGAATAGGAAGGAACACAACAAGAACTTCCAATCACATTAACCCTTTCAGTCCATGTACAGATAGAGTTATAGAAAAAAAATTTTCTTTTGTAATACTCATATGAAGACCACAGGGGAATAACTTGATAAGTCACATTTTTATTATTTTACAGGAAAGTGTTTAGAAAGTTTGAAAGTATATGAATCATTAATAACTACTACTTGTAAATTTTTAAATGAGTATTCAAGTTAAATTGCATGGTAACTATGCAGTTTTTCTGTTTGTATGTTAATATTATTAACAATGTATCCATGGTGATATTTTTTGTAAACATCTACATGGACTTCTCATGTTATTCCCCTTTATACTTTTATAATTACAATATAATGGGGTTTATTTTGTAGTCAAATAAGAAAATAGCTAGTTATATTACTATTAGACCAAAATTAAAATTAATTAAATTGTCAAAACATCGAATTTGAAGCAAAGGCTCTTCTTTTAGTACGGTACGCATCTCATCCATGTTATTGTACTGGAAGGCTGTCAAAGTACTGTTTTGCTTGTGGGCCGCAGAACTCTTTCAAAGCTTGTAGGTCCTTAAATTTTTCATTTGATAATGGTAAAAGAACTGTCGAAAAATAACAATATATTGGCTGTAAAATTAAGATAGCCAGTATCCTAGTTCAATCATTAGGCTATGTTTTGTGATTTCTATAGACATCTCAATGTAATACAAACAGTTAATTATATTTTTAGTTCTTTTGTTTTTCTCAGAAGCTTTTTCTCTTTCTACTCTTCATTTTATTAAAGCTGTCAGTTTCTTTTCCATCCTGATTTTCATTCAACATGACGAACAAAACTTAAAAAAACAAAATAAAACAGAATACAATGATTTTAAAGGACTTATCATGTTTTTCACCAGTTTCACATGGAGTTGTCAAGTTATTCCCCTGTACAAGGATCTTTCTGTCGCTTATATCTTGTGACTAATCAAGTTATTCTCCTGTACACTTTCACTGAAAGAAAATATTTATTCTAAGCTACATTCTAGTATTATTACCTCAAAATTAACAAAATTTGGACTTATCAAGTTTTTCCCCTGTGGTCTTCATATTTATACCTAAAATAAGTAGTATTAGCTTAGTATGCATTTTTTAGACATCCAATTAAGAAAAAAAAAAAAAAAAATTGTCCACAAATGAGGACAAAATTATTCAAAGTCATAGGTTTAAATTAACAGAAAATTCATAACCTGTTGTATTTTTTTGTAATTTGTATAAAAACACATACAAAATTATAAAATACAATAGTGTCTTACATTACAATTACCCCCATTTGCTTATCGGAGATGGTATGTTCAGAGAAAGTTCTGTTCTTTTGTAAGAAAAAAGATATATCTGACATTTTCACACCGTATTTATGACTTACCCGTACATTTTGGCACTTTGCACCTTAGAGCTAACATACTTATACCTAAATTAAGTAGTATATGCTTGGTTTTTTCCTAAACGTCAAATTAAGAAAAAAACAAAACTGTCCTCAATTGATGACAAACCGATTCAAAGGACTAGGAGTAAAAAATATATCATAAGATACTGATTATTTTGTAATTTGTCGAAGAAAACGTTGTTACCGCCTTTTCAGGAAGTTTGTATGCACACTAAATATTTATTTTTACACCCTTCCTTAATTTTTCCGAAATCGTAAATTGAAGTTTGAGCTCTGGTACACCATTCAGTTTATTTGTCCTCAAATGTTGACAACAAAACATTGAGGTTATGTTAGTAATTTTTTTCCTTTTAATCCAATTGTCCTCATTTGATGACATGTATTTTATCTTCCAAATATTACAACATATAAATCTGTATAAGACAAGATACTTGTATATTTAGAAACTGTGTCCTCTCTATAATTAATATACTAACTGTTAAGCCTAAATTTTAAGCCAATCTGTTTCAAATATACAAGTAAAAATGGTCTTACCATGGCGAGTGCAGCTGTGGTCTGACATGCTTCTTTTTTACCTGTTGAATATATCAGGTTTGCCAATCTAAAACCCCTGAGAAACTAAATTTCCCTAGAAAATCTGTCAACGAATGGGGACAACTGCATTGAAAGGTAGAAAAATAAAAACAACAAGTTTTAAATAATTGTTGAAATGTGCGTCCTCAATTGAGGACACAGGGACTGAAAGGGTTAAGGTGAGTTAGACCCCAAAAGAGCCTGGGATAGTCCCAAGCCTGTGGTACTCATCCGGCCGGGAACCCAAAATCCTCCAACCGCTGTGAGTGACAATGGGAGCACTATCTAACTACTTCTAACCATAATTTTTGAGCAACGCCCCCGACCCCCAGCCAAAGCTGGGTGCCGAGAATGCTGGCAACCACTAACCCTTCTAGTCCGACCTGCTATCCAGACAGGCCGAAGCCTGGGGCTTAAACCGGATTCTGAGGTATCCATTTTAGGTTTTACTTGGGTCGATGGGTAGGGCCCAAGTGGGATAACTAGGCCTCTGGGTTTCTGAACGCCCAAAAATTGGGCGCTGGTACACTGCAACTGCTCCCGCCGCTAGCCCTTGTCTGCTTAACCAGGCTTAAGGTATACAGTATGGTTATTTTTGGGGAGTGAATAAATAATGCTTTTACGCACGTAGATGGCCAACCTGTAGTGTGGGATCATACAAACAAAAACATCCTGTAGACTACCCACTAAAAAAAATCCTTTTCACTTTTGGAAACTAGCCTATGGGATCGCTTATTGCATTACATCAGAAGTGGTTTTCGCACATCGGCTCACTCTAAATTCAGGTGCTTTTTTTTTTTTTTTTTTTTTTTTTTTTTTTTTTTTTTTTAAGATTTTAACATCAATCCTGTCTAAAATGGTCTTCTTGGATTGGATGAAATGTAAGGAGCAAAACCAGTAGATGTCCTCACCCACATGCATATTCATGCAGATCGAGCCTACCGACAGCACTCCAAGATATTGGGTGGCTCCCAGGCAACCACAACACTGATGTCGTTTTTGTTATTTTGTTATTTGTTTTGGCTGTTCCCAGTATGGACAATGAAGAAAGGCTGCATTTCCGTATACCCCCGGTGGAACTATCAAATGAAAATGATCTATTCTATCAATATAAAGTAAAAAATGCCCTTGGGTACCAACTTGATGATCAGTTGCCACCTATATCAATACTCAGTTTCGCAGATGACACTGTCCTTGTTGGTAAAAACAAAGAGTCTGCCATTACGCTTTTTAATATGATTGTGCCATTGTTTGAAGAGATTGGACTAAGCATTAATAATGGAAAACAAAAATAATTAACATTGAAAAAGGGCAATTGAAATCTACGGATTACAATTTAAATAGTATTGAGATCCAATCTTTTCATCCCGGAGAACGGATAAAACACCTAGGGGTTAATTTTGAGGATGAAATTGTTGTCAACTCGACTGAAATTATTAAGTCCCTCACCGAAAAAGCAAATAAACTTGCAAATTCCCCATTTTTAAAAGCTGATCAGAAAATGTATATTTTAAATAAATGTGTTTGGCCTACATTGATATATCCTTTTCAAACAGCACCTCTTACAAAATTGAATAAAGGTTTGCTGAATGATATTGACAAAATTATCAGATCTACAATAAAAGAAATATTAGATTTACCAAGCGACATACCAAATTCTATGCTGTATGCACCAATAAATAAAAAAGGACTAGGATTAATTAAAGCTACATGGGAATCACCAATACAGCATATAAGTATTTGTAAGATTTTAGACCAAGTAGACAATCCATATATTAATATATTTCGCAACCTCCAAGAAGAAATTAAATATTGTTTAAATGAACTTAACCTTGGTGGTTATTTAACCAATATTAAAGAAGTAAATACGAAGAAAATAAGAGAAACCCTTCAAGGAAAAGAATTTAATAATTGGTGTCAATTAAATCATAAAGGGAGAGGCGTCATATTGTTTGAAGAGTACCCACCGGCAAATATAAATCTGTCTAAAATGAGCAGCCTAAGTAGCTCAGAGTATAAAGAATATTTAAAAATGGTGGGTGATGTGGCCGCAGTCAGAGCAACCCATGGCAGATCCAAGGACGGTAGCCGGTGCAGGCATTGCCCTGTTACCGAGAATTACATATGTGAAACATTACCACATGTCCTTGGTATCTGTCCAGCTGGGGAACTTTTGCGTAACAAACGACACCATTTAATCAGACAGATTATAGCACAAGAGCTAAAAGACAATGGGTATAAAGTTCACGAAGAAGTTACATGTACAGCAGAAGATGGATCAACAAGAAGAATTGACATACTAGCCATTGATAAGAACAAAGCTGCGTACATTATCGACCCAACCATTAGATTTGAAACAGGATTAGACCAGCCATTAGCAGTAGACCAAGAAAAAAAGAAGATCTATGAACCTACGATAAATTTTTTCAAAGAAAAGTATGATTTGAAACAAATAGAAGTTATTGGATTGTTTGTAGGAGCCCGTGGGACTATTTCAAAATTTTTTTATGATTTTTGGACACGGTTTAAATTAAAAAAGAAGAATATAAACAAAATTTCAGAAAGTGTAGTGAAATATTCTGTTTTAATTTTAAAGAACCATCTATACAAAGCTGAAAAAATGTCAGTTTAATTCAAATTATTTAAGTATTTCAGTTTGTTAAAAGTAAGCAACCTTTGTCAAGCAGCTTCAATGGAAGAAGGTGTTAATTTGTTTATATTTTTATATAAATAAATTATCTATATATATATGATTGATATATGGATTAAGTAAAACGGTATATTCATCATATTAAATCAATACAATACAAATATGGAATGGACTTAAATTGATGTATCTTATCAGATCAAAATTACTTTAAATGTAGTATTAAAAATTATCGTTTAATCATTTCCGAGTCCATCTGACAATTCTATTAGACCGATTTGCATTGTTTGTGTCTTAAATTGGAGGTACTGTATACACATGCAGATGACGCAACGAACATCAGCATACTTTTACCTGTCATAACTCAACTCATACTCAAAAGAATTTCCTCCCCATGTACTCCTAATGGGAGTTACATTTTGTAGACATGTTTGTATGATTAATTTTCATATAGTTCCAAAGATGGTACATGGTTTGTTCAGTAAAAGAATGAATTTAAGTTACAATTTGGGCATTATAGGTCCCTTAAGAAAACGTGACACATCCGCAAGTGTGAAAAGTTACTGGTATTAATTAACACGTTGAGTGCAGCAAAAATATCGGAAATCTTTCCCCAGGGCCTGAAATTTTTTATTTCATAAAATCTTTCGTTTGTCTCCAGAAGTCAGGATTAAGGCCGCGAACTGACGTTCTAGCATTTTTTTCATGGTGACCAAAAGCCCTGGTCTCTGGTGACCGGGCCAGCCTGCACAATGAAGCCTGTAGGCGTAACAACGACAATCCGGTTTTTTGGTCACACAATCACTGTTTTTCACACTAAAATGCTCAATAGCTTTTTATCTAACATATTCAATTATATACAGCACCTTCTTCCCTCCCAAAGATGGTTTATTTCACTCACAGTAGTGCGTCGGGGAACTGCTGAGGGTGATTCCATATGGAACTAAAATAATAATTCCTATATAACTAAAGTAATTCCGATAAAGTAAAATAATTAAATATAAAACATATTACTAAGCCATAGAACAAGCCACAACACAAAGGATACATGTCCAAAAACGTATAAAGGAATTGGTAATGTTTCGGTCTCAAGGGACTGGCGCCGGACCCCGGGAATGGAGGGCGATGCACACACAGAATAAGTCAGGATACCCTAGCAACGCAACTCCGATCTATTGCGCAAGACCACGCCACTCTGACTGATTCATTTCGCCTAGTCTTGGCTGGCTACACAAGACCAAACCGGCCAACGTGCGTATCTCGCATCCGGTCCTCGGTGATCGTACCCAAAGTGTTAATTGAAAGTAGTCTTTGTAAGAAAATTACCCAGCAACGGAAAATGCTGTTCAAATTGAGATGGTTGTTCCTCAAAAGGGAGGTGACATTTGATGGGTGCATCTAAATGAAGGGTTGATGTTTAAAAAAAGTCAAAACTAAGATGAGATGGCTTGATTCTTACAAAAAGTATCAAAGTCGTAAGCAAGTTTCTAGAATTTGTTCTGCATTTAATTTTAAGGTACATAAGGCATTTACCTTAAAGGATTTAAGGTACATTTAATTTTAATTTCCCATATAAGTGGCATCAATATATATCAAAATCAAAATCTATTTACAAAGCATAAAGATTTGTGTCAAATGTTTTAAATTTAATGTTCTTCATTGGTGTGTAGGTGGAAGCGTGTCCCTCTATTACAGGAATTCGTCCAGGGAGTAGAACGAGTTCTTTGGCAGCCAGTTGGTGTGAGCAGATTGTGGAGTTTTCTGCCAGTGTATGAAGGCTTCCTCTCAAACAATGTGCTGTGGTGGAGTGGTAGCTGGTATGTACCTGTTGGCATGCCTGGTGTTATGGCAGAGGATGTCTGTTCTTTTAGAAGGGGTTTCCCATCCACATAGGAGGATGAAAAGTACTGGACCTAGAACTGATCCTTGTGGCACTCCTCTGCATACTGGCAATGGTTTTGAAGTTGCACTCTGGGTGGTACCTTTAAAGCTGTGCTTTATTTCTACTATTTGTCCCTCTAAATAGCTTTTAAGCGCTTGCCTGTCCTTTTATACCTACTTTTTTGAGTTTATGGAGAATCAAGTCATAACCTAGGCAATCAAATGCTTTACTGAAGTCAAGCTGTACATATGCTATAATTGTATATGTAGGCATTTCACATAATAATCAATTAAGCTTGGAGACAAATTAACGGAGTAGGAGTATACTTTTGTGAACCGGCCTTCATTCAAGGTCAGTTTCAAGTTCCTTATCCAGCGGAAAATATTTTTACTGAACATTGGTTTGATGGACAAAATACATAGTATGGAAGGAAGGATTTCATTAGGAAGATGATTTGTTACCGATATTATTATTCTGTTCATTGTTTTACTACATGATAAGATATATAAAAGTAGCTTATAAGTTATTATTTCATTTATTGAAAATTCCACCACTGATATCAAATGTGGGTTGTATGCTGAAATTGCCTATTATAGATAGCATAGCTTAAATGCTGTGGAGCAGCACAGGTCCCATAGGACATTATTATTTACCTCAACTTAACCCGACGCACACCTAAAATTTAATTTAATGTAACCCATCATAACTTATCTTACACTCCATTACCATGAAGAACTATTAAAAGAAAATTAAATGTGAAAGTAGACATCAAACAAAATTAAGTAGGCTATATAGGTAATTGTTTTTCCTTATAGGCCATATGTTATTTTATAACACGTTCGCTGCGGGCCACTCACCTGTGAGTGGTCTAGTTCCTTGCCGCCATGTTGCGGGCTCACAGGTGAGTCTTCATATATCGTCTTCTTCATCCTGCACACCGGTGAGGTAAGGGGAGCTTTAGCCCACGTTTTATGGACGACTCAGGCTGTCTAATTGTTCTCAAAGCTCTTTACGCTTATTGCTGTTATATCTTACACAATTTTGGGTTAATTTTAATTGTATTTAGGGCTGCATTATAATAATGTAGGGTTTTATATTGTGTAAAATGATGGCTTGGGCATCTAAGTAACGAAAAATGGGCTTAGAAATGACTCAGACAGTGATCAAAAGTTTCTAACTTGGAGTTGACAAACCCAATGACAACGCGAGATGCTGCTCACCAGTGAGTGCCATGACAGAGATCTTTTTAAATAATTGTATATGCATTTTGAAACCTTTTTTAACTTTTTTCCAATTATTGAAAAATTTTATGACATTTAAATCAAATAACGTGTATCGTTGATATGGCGGGAAAGTGCGGGAGGGCACCAGGTGCTGAGCACTCACCAGTGAGTGCTATTTTCAAATTTCACACACAGAAAATGAATCGGGAAGAGCTTTTCAAGTAATCAGATGGTCTTCAGCAACCATAAGGGATTTTTATGGAATAAAACTTTTCAGCACTTCTCTTCTGGAATTACTTCTGTACACTGAACCCAGACAAAGCCTCTGCCGACGTACCTCTGACTTGTTCTGCGCCCAGAAAGCGGCAGTATCCATGATGACCGGAAACCAAATGAACTGGACCCAGCCTAGATACTGTTCGCTTATCAGGAGAGCGTCGACACCGTCTTCTCTGGCGAACTGATCAAGTAAGCTATCAGCCATTCTGAAGGATTTCTAAGGTTGGCCTGAAGGATCCTCACTATGACTTAAGCTCCTTGGCGAAGTCTATTGCCTCACCGAAAATTGCTCACTTCCTCATACTGGGCAGGTGCTAAAAATTTACCCGTCAAGCCCTTTGTTTTACAGAAGACACAGTGTTCCTTTCCAGAACAGCCTTTGAACTTGTTTTTGTATTTACCGCAGCGGAAACACAAGAAATTATTTATTTCTTCTTAAATAATTGATAAAAAGCTACTCTTTGGTTTGTTTTGACTAAATGAAAATTTTTATTTATGATGCAGATGGGTTAGGCAAAAGTCTGGACACCCCAAGTTAACTTTTTAACGCGTTGCAGTAGGAAAACCAAACTCGGCACATGTTAACAACTTAAAAAACTGTACTTTTTCTTCAACTACACAACTTTGCCCCTGCCCCCAAAATGGGGTATTTTGGGGGCAGCCCCAAATTTTCAAATGTAAACCCCTATTGAGTGACCAATCATTTTGAACGGTTTATCAAGAGAAATTAAATGGCGCAAATCGGAGGTCGATATCTCACCCCTAAACAAAATGGCAGCCATTTCAAAATTTGAGAAGGGCAAGCAAGTTTAAGTCTGGACACCCCCTATTAATCTTTTAACCCGTTACAGTAGGAAAACCAAACTTGGCACATGTTATCAACACAATAAATTCAATTTTTCATCAAAGACACAACTTTGCCCCTGCCCCAAAATGGGGTATTTTGGGGGCAGCCCCAAATTTTCGAATATAAACCCCTATTGAGTGACCCCTCATTTTAAACGGTTTATCAAGGGAAATTAAATTGTGCAAACCGGAGTTCGATATCTCACCCCTAAACAAAATGGCAGCCATTTCAAAATTTAAGAAGGGGTGATTGACATTCAATAAAATTAAATCGGAAAATAGCTATTTGTGAAATATGAATTTTTAGAATTATTTTAGAACTGATCCTACTAGTTCATTTCTGCTACTAGGTTCAACTCTAAAATAATTCCAGAAATTCTTGATTCTAAAAAAGCTATTCTCCGATTTAATTCTAACGAATGTCAAATAACCCTTCTCGAATTTTTAGATGGCTGCCATTTTTGTTAGAGTTGAGATATCGACCTCCAGTTTGTGCCATTCAATTTCTCTTGATAAACCGTTTAAAATGAGGGGTCACTCAATAGGGGTTTATATTTGAAAATTTGGGGCTGCCCCCAAAATACCCCATTTTTTGGGTGGGGGCAAAGTTGTGTCTTTGATGAAAATTTGAATTTATTGTGTTGATAACATGTGCCAAGTTTGGTTTTCCTACTGTAACGGGTTAAAATATTAATCGGGGGTGTCCAGACTTAAACTGGCTTGCCCTTCTCAAATTTTGAAATGGCTGCCATTTTGTTTAGGGGTGAGATATTGACCTCCGGTTTACGCCATTTAATTTCTCTTGATAAACTGTTCAAAATGAGGGATCACTCAATAGGGGTTTACATTTGAAAATTTGGGGCTGCCCCCAAAATACCCCATTTTGGGGCAGGGGCAAAGTTGTGTAGTTGAAGAAAAAGTGCAGTTTTTTAAGTTGTTAACATGTGCCGAGTTTGGTTTTCCTACTGCGACGCTTTAAAAAGTTAACTGGGGGTGTCCAGACTTTTGCCTAACCCTGTATATATCTAAGGTCTGCCTACCATGATTTATAGGGGAAAGTCGGGTAATATCGGACGGCGGGTAGTATCGGACAAACGCTGTTTCCAGCTAGAGACAGCACTGACTAGGACATCAGCAGAAGCACCAAGGAGAAAGACTATGTGAGCGCCATTATGCGTTTCGTGCCTCAATAATTGTCTGTGTTGTTACATTTTTTTTTTTTTTTTTTTTTGTTTTTGTGACAATTTCTGTGCACGTATTTATGTTTGAGACATCAGCGTGCTAAACTGAGTCAATACTTTTATGATTCAACACCACTATTTGATAGTTATTATTATTATTACATCTGTGAGTGTGGAATGAGATATGCTACCTAAATTCCATAAGTTTGATGCATTTTGCATACATAAAGTTTTATGACACTGACTACCAAACACAACATGTATATTATGTATTTAATGTCTCCATTAAACTTAAAAAAAGAAATAAAAATATTTCAATGATAAAACAGTTTTAAAGGGGAAGGTCGGGTAGTATCAGACACTTAAGCTTTTTTTCGATTTTCTAATTAGTGATAAAAGAAATGATAATTTACTATGTAAAATATCAAAGTTTGAAATGTTATTTATATACACATTTAATATAATAACTATTATATGAATGCGTGTACCACTTTTCCATACTTTTTTTAAACCTTACTTTTGAGCCCATTTGATTTTTGGAGGGTAGTATCGGACAAGGTTAACTACAACTGCTTGTAGCTAAAATAAAACCACTTGCAGTCTAAAAACACACTTTTATCGTTACAAATTGTTTAAACACTAAAAAACTTAACTATAAGTATAAATAAACGGTATCAGTTAACTGACACATACTTTCTCCCAACAATATAAAAAAAGTGTTAAAAGCTCCAAACATTAATGTCTTGATGACTCGCAGTCGGATAGCTACCAGCTGAGCAGCGCTCGTTTAACCCTACGCGCGTCTGTGACTTTTAACAACGTACTGCGTTTAGCGCTAAACAAAAAATTGAGTTTTCTCCGCAACCACTTGACGTAGAGCAATAATTTAAAATACTGGATTATTTAGTTTTTTGAGCTTAATTTAATGGTGATAAGTAGGAATTTATTTAAAGACAACAGCTATTTTGAAAATCCAAAAAATTGATTTTTAAAACACTTTTTACTCCATAACTTTTGAACGCGAATTTTTTCGGAGATGCAGGTGGTGTCATTTTATTCACCATTTTAAGCTTAATTAACCACAAAATTTTAATCAAAATCGTTACAGCCGTTTTTGAAAAATTTAGATTTTTGACGATTTTTGAGGGTTTTTGGGTGTAAAATACCCTTAAAAATAAAAAATTCAAAAAAAATGAAAAAAACGCCTGGAATTATCGTGAGTTTGGACCTACATACCAAATTTCACGAAAATCGGACCATTGGGGCATTCTCTAGCTCTGTTTACATCCAGACACACACACACACACACACACACACACACACACACACACACACACACACACACACACACACACACACACACACACACACACACACACACACACACACACACACACACACACACACACACACACACACACACACACACACACACACACACACACACACACACACACACACACACACACAGAGAGAGAGACATCACTCTGAAAACTACTTTTTTGGACTCAGGGGCCCCCAAAATGGATAAATCCATCGACAACTCAAATTCGAAAATTTTGACGGAAACTACTTTTTCCACATACAGTACTATGGTATAAAGGGAGAAAGTAAAAATTGGTTTTCACTACCAGTTTTTTTACCTGATAAACTTAAGTCTAAATAAAGGAAATTGAGTTTCAAAGTCACAAAATTAAGATCACTTTGGCTCAAAACATTGTTGGTGTTTCCATTTAAAGTCTTTTCTTCTTTGCTTCGTGCCCAAAACAAATATCATACACTTACAATAGAGATGGCTGTCCTCAAGCTGAGCACAGTTTTCGGGAGGCCAACGCTTGCAATGTGAACATTGTATCCAGTTTTCTTGAAATGTCTCATCACAAATAATGCAATGTGTTTTAGACCTACTTCATTCTTCAAACTGTAATTGCCTTTTTGTAACTTTTTTACATTTATGTCTTTTGCTTTTTTCAAAACTTCCTTATTTTCCTCCTTTGAAGGTTTTAGTCCATTATTTATGTTTTTAAGTCTATCTTTGCGCTTTTTATTTTGTTAATTTTCTCTCTAATGATGTTCAAAAACCTAAAAATAAATAATGGGAGTTAATTATTGATTACGTTAAGTTTTTTTACAATTATTTCAACATTTTACAACCCATCCATTCTGTCCGATACTACCCGATACGAGCTTGTCCGGTACTACCCGACTGACATGGTCCGCCATGTTGACTACCACTTCCATAATAACCAAACTAAAATAACCATTCACCTACAAAACAAAGTAAAGCCTCTTTACTATCAAATAGTGGTGTTGAATCATAAAAGTATTGACTCAGTTTAGCACGCTGATGTCTCAAACATAAATACGTGCACAGAAATTGTCACAAAAACAAAAAAAAAAAAAAAAAATGTAACAACACAGACAATTATTGAGGCACGAAACGCATAATGGCGCTCACATAGTCTTTCTCCTTGGTGCTTCTGCTGATGTCCTAGTCAGTGCTGTCTCTAGCTGGAAACAGCGTTTGTCCGATACTACCCGCCGTCCGATATTACCCGACTTTCCCCTATAAATCATGGTAGGCAGACCTTAGATATATACAGGGTTAGGCAAAAGTCTGGACACCCCCAGTTAACTTTTTAAAGCGTCGCAGTAGGAAAACCAAACTCGGCACATGTTAACAACTTAAAAAACTGCACTTTTTCTTCAACTACACAACTTTGCCCCTGCCCCAAAATGGGGTATTTTGGGGGCAGCCCCAAATTTTCAAATGTAAACCCCTATTGAGTGATCCCTCATTTTGAACAGTTTATCAAGAGAAATTAAATGGCGTAAACCGGAGGTCAATATCTCACCCCTAAACAAAATGGCAGCCATTTCAAAATTTGAGAAGGGCAAGCCAGTTTAAGTCTGGACACCCCCGATTAATATTTTAACCCGTTACAGTAGGAAAACCAAACTTGGCACATGTTATCAACACAATAAATTCAAATTTTCATCAAAGACACAACTTTGCCCCCACCCAAAAAATGGGGTATTTTGGGGGCAGCCCCAAATTTTCAAATATAAACCCCTATTGAGTGACCCCTCATTTTAAACGGTTTATCAAGAGAAATTGAATGGCACAAACTGGAGGTCGATATCTCAACTCTAACAAAAATGGCAGCCATCTAAAAATTCGAGAAGGGTTATTTGACATTCGTTAAAATTAAATCGGAGAATAGCTTTTTTAGAATCAAGAATTTCTGGAATTATTTTAGAGTTGAACCTAGTAGCAGAAATGAACTAGTAGGATCAGTTCTAAAATAATTCTAAAAATTCATATTTCACAAATAGCTATTTTCCGATTTAATTTTATTGAATGTCAATCACCCCTTCTTAAATTTTGAAATGGCTGCCATTTTGTTTAGGGGTGAGATATCGAACTCCGGTTTGCACAATTTAATTTCCCTTGATAAACCGTTTAAAATGAGGGGTCACTCAATAGGGGTTTATATTCGAAAATTTGGGGCTGCCCCCAAAATACCCCATTTTGGGGCAGGGGCAAAGTTGTGTCTTTGATGAAAAATTGAATTTATTGTGTTGATAACATGTGCCAAGTTTGGTTTTCCTACTGTAACGGGTTAAAAGATTAATAGGGGGTGTCCAGACTTAAACTTGCTTGCCCTTCTCAAATTTTGAAATGGCTGCCATTTTGTTTAGGGGTGAGATATCGACCTCCGGTTTGCGCCATTTAATTTCTCTTGATAAACCGTTCAAAATGATTGGTCACTCAATAGGGGTTTACATTTGAAAATTTGGGGCTGCCCCCAAAATACCCCATTTTGGGGGCAGGGGCAAAGTTGTGTAGTTGAAGAAAAAGTACAGTTTTTTAAGTTGTTAACATGTGCCGAGTTTGGTTTTCCTACTGCAACGCGTTAAAAAGTTAACT
Organism: Neoaliturus tenellus; assembly: GCA_030545055.2. Lineage (NCBI taxonomy): Eukaryota > Metazoa > Arthropoda > Insecta > Hemiptera > Cicadellidae > Neoaliturus > Neoaliturus tenellus. Next base: position 153,628,394 of record CM061533.1, on the reverse strand, counting down.
TGGGGTGTCCAGACTTTTGCCTAACCCATCTGCATCATAAATAAAAATTTTCATTTAGTCAAAACAAACCAAAGAGTAGCTTTTTATCAATTATTTAAGAAGAAAGATTTGAAGAAAATATTTACCAGTTACAATGCATCAGCACAAAAAACCTCCATCAGCAGATTAACATGTAATACATTAAAATAATGTATAACGCATTTACAATTCACTTTCACATAAATTGAATCTGGGTTGTTGGGGGCGTGTTAAGTAATTTACAATACATGATTTGTGAGGAACTGTTGTCATATATCAGTTGGGTGGTGACGCACCTTCTCCTTTGTTACTGTTACGCCATTTTTAACCCTTGACTAAAGAACGTGTTGTGTAATTAATTAGTTATAATTTACATAACATATATATTTTAATGACAATGCATAACAATAATTATTAAGACATCTATATATTAATACGCAAGCATGTTTCATTTCCTCCTTTTTTCTCAGCTCGTGTACATCGTAGGATAAATCTGCGCATACCATTAGAAAGGTATAGTCCTGTAGATGAGCAGAATCACATTCTAATTCACATCGGACTCCAGTGCTACGCCCCAGAGGCTTTCAAAGTTCCAATGTTAATCTAATGGAGAAAGGAGAATTGAATGAATCATTAGACAGCTGTTTTAAAAACAACTGCTATAAAATTAGGAAGAATAGATGTTTTAGTTCTAAAATGTTTTTAAGCTTCTTGGGTCCAGGTCCAGATCAACTGAAATTTTGATCGAATTTCGATCAGGAGGCGATCTCTAGTTTTATTTAATAGCTATAATGTAATCAAACCGATTTAAAATAACTAAGCAAGCAGTTCGTATCTTGCCAAAGGTAGCATTATCTATTAAATTCCAGTGCGATAAAAAAGTCCATTTAAGCTCAGCTGATGCCCACTTACTTTCTGTTAACCTCTAGATCTAAACCGTACGGTTCGTCTCTAGATTCTAAACCGTACGGATCTAACATCATACACATTGTCATACACATTGTTCTATCGCTACTTTTCTCCAGTACGAGATTAATTACTTTACTAATTATTGTTAGTTATGTACCATTATGCTCCCGCAAGTTCGCATTAACGAATGAACGTGATCATGTTAATTGTGCGGAATATCGCGCCGTGCCGGTCCTCGACATGATGTCTTCACCACCGCCACTGCAGTACCAGGGGCCCCTGCCATCGCTTCCAGCACCTCATCTGGCGTCCCACAGCAGCCCTTGGTCCTTTGGGTCAACCTCCGTCCTATACCAAAGGCCACGAGAGAAGACTCAGTATGCGTGAGTGACACAGCCAATTAATTTGTAGCACCTAAGATTAATAATGATCTTCCTAGAGTTCCAGGTACAGAGCCGCCATTACGCGTTTGCTAAATGAACATAATAATACAGTCCATTGCCAATTTCTTTTCTAAGGAAAGAGTAAATTATTTCAATCATATTTGACAGAACGCTTCTCAGTTTATCTATGGTTTCAGTAGTAGTGTGTTTTTGGGAAGGCTGGCTCATGACGTCATCACGATGACGTCAGCAGTGATGACGTCATCAATGACGTCACTAATGACGTCACTAATGATGTCATATGACGTCACATGACGTCACATAAATGACGTCATGGTGACGTCATTACCGCTGACGTCATCATGATGACGTCACTGACGTTAATTAGGTCAAGGTCACGCAAGAATACAAAAAAAAAAATTTTTTTTGCACTTTTGCGATTCCTCAAATTTTGCTGAGAAATTGAAATTTCTCGAGGAATCACAAAAGTGCAAAAAATATTTTTTTTATTCCCTAGCGATCAGACTCTTGACCTAATATATCCGTCAGGGGTCATTGACCCGTCCCAGCAACCCCACTTGAAAAAAAAAATAAAATAATTTTATTTCTTACTTACCCACCGAGAAACCAGAAGTCTAACTGGAAAACACTAAAAACACGGAAAATACGCGATGGTGTTGACACCAAGAGAGCCGAGCTCCGACTGATCAGACAGCACCGTGTAATCAGGGTACTCAGCTGCGTGGTGGGGATGAGGAGGTGGTAGGGGTAAAGCGGTCAGATAGAAGAAAAATTTTATTTTTTTTAACAACTTACCCCATTCGGTCCTTTACCGGACATCTGTAACTCGGATTGGAAATATTTCCTGAGAAAAAATAATTTTTATTCTTTCTCATGTGATCTTGGAACTTGTAAAATTTCAATTAAACCAAAAGTGAAAAAAATTTTTTTTTTGTTATTTGAAACTTTGCTTAACATTTAAGAAATGTTTGATATTTGGCTAAATATTCAAATTTAAACTCAATATAAGTAAATTGAGTGTAAAAAGTGAGATGTGCACACCACAAGAGTTGTACAGCAACTGAGCAAGTCGCTCCGTGTATCTCAGGTACCCGGCCCACTGGTGGGGATAAGGAGATGGTGGGGGTAAAGTGGTCAGATGGAAGAAAAATTTAATTTTTTCCAACAACTTGTCCGAGTCTGTCCTTTACCGGACCTCTGTAACTCGGAGTGGAAATATTTCCTGAGAAATAATTTTTTTTTAATTCTTTCTCAGGTGATCTTGACACTTGGTCTGGAATTGGAGTCACCAACATTATTTTACTGGCAAAAGTTAGCTCGTCTAAAAAGTTTGTGAAATATTTTATCACCCATAGTGATATTTGTGTCCCTTGAGTAAAATTTTGGATTATTCTTGAAGCAATGTTTCATTTTTGTTAAAGTGGAAGTCTTGGACACCTTAACAGAATTATTTTGCTTGGCCAGCAAAAATTTTACTCTTAATAATTTTTCTCGCAAAGTTTCAGCCATAGATGTATCCCACAGTAAGGTTTGGATAAAACTGAAACACTCAGTGAAGTGTTGCACCTTAGCTGGAAGTAGTGGGGGAACAGGGCTATAGTGGGAGAATGAGTAGTGGAGGGGGTAATGCGGACTGTTGTTGTGAAGTGTAGAAACAGTTTGCTGGGAACTGTCCAAGGAGTAACATGTACTGTGCAGAAAAATTAACCGAGAGACTTGTGTAAAATTTTACTCCAAGAAATATTTAATGTAAGACTAAAAGAGGTAGAGTCAAATGAAAAATAATTTTGTAGGAGATGGGCATGGATCAGTTTTGTAGTAAAGTTTAAAATCCACTTGTGTGGAATAAAAAAAATTGTGAGCGAAAAATATTTAACCACACCTGCAAAATACAAGTGTAGGAAAATATTAGGAGACCTGTATAGCTAAATAAAAATTAATTTTGTATCAAACAGTCTTCCAACATTTCAGTTTCTAAGTCTTAACAAGTAAGGAATAAAATATTAAATAATGAGTGGAAAATAATTTGTTAAGTAAACGTAATTGTAGCAGTGTAACAAAAATTAATTTTGTGCAAAACAGGCTAGGTTCTGTTTTGCTAAGTTTAATAAGAAGGAAAAATAATAATTTACTCACAGAAAAGTCCCGCGGCGGCGAGGTGTGGCGTGTTTGTTGGCTTGCAATAAACTGACTTACCTTCTGTTGAGCTACAGTTGGCAAGCTGTCCAAGAAACCAGTCTGTTATATAAGCATTACGTAACCGTCTCTGCCGGCTGTGCTGAGTTTGGCAAGCTAAAATATAATTCTATAAAGTGCAATAAAAAAAATTTTGTATTCTTGCGTGACCTTGACTTAATTAACGTTAGTGACGTCATGTGACGTCATGTGACGTCAATGGTAGTGACGTCACCATGACGTCAATTATATGACGTTACGTGACGTCATATGACGTCAGCTGTAGTGACGTCACCAGTTAGTGACGTCATATGACGTCAGCTGTAGTGACGTCACCAGTTAGTGACGTCATGTGACGTCACCAGTTAGTGACGTCATGTGACGTCAATGGTAGTGACGTCATGTGACGTCAATGGTAGTGACGTCATGTGACGTCAATGGTAGTGACGTCATGTGACGTCAATGGTAGTGACGTCACCATGACGTCATTTATATGACGTCACGTGACGTCATATGACGTCAGCTGTAGTGACGTTACCAGTTAGTGACGTCATGTGACGTCAATGGTAGTGACGTCACCATGATGTCATATGACGTCAGCTGTAGTGACGTCACCATGACGTTATTTATATGACGTCATGTAACGTCATATGACGTCAGCTGTAGTGACGTCACCATGATGTCATATGACGTCAGCTGTAGTGACGTCACCATGATGTCATATGACGTCAGCTGTAGTGACGTCACCATGACGTTATTTATATGACGTCATGTAACGTCATATGACGTCAGCTGTAGTGACGTCACCATGATGTTATATGACGTTAGCTGTAGTGACGTCACCATGACGTCATTTATATGACGTCATATGACATCATTGGTGACGTCATTGACGACCCTTGACCCATATTTGTGTGTGAATAAAATAATATTATGTTTCACCCAACATGTAGGTCTGCCATGACTTAGGCTTCTACATGTCCAATTTTGCTTTAGGTTTTTTAAACAACACTTAATTATTGGTTTAATGTAAAACTATGAAATATGTTTATATATATATATATATATATATATATATATATATATATATATATGAATTATTAACAAAACCTTAGTTTTAACATTAAATGTCATTAGGAAACTTCTAATTGAGATTAAGCCATTTAAATGTTGCTACTTTTAGGTAGCACCGTTTTGATGCTACCTATGGTGTACTATTTTTACATGTCCAATTTTTGCTTTAGGCTTTTAAACAACACTTTTAACTACTGCTACCAGTCTACCACTGAGGTACCTATGAAGCAAGTTTGGTTCATCTTTTTTTCTCTCTAGTTGCTAAGGTGTTTAGGAATGAAAGGTTAGAATTACTTTTAAGGTTAAAAAAAAGCACATGGTGCGAACAGAAAGTTCACTATTGTTTTAACATTAATGGTCATTAGAAAACTTCTAATTGAGCTTAACACATTTAAATGTTGCTACTTAAAGGTAGCACCGTTTTGGTGCTACCTTTGGTGTACTATTTTTTACTTGTCCAATTTTGCTTTAGGTTTTTAAACAACAGTTTTAACTACCGGTTAAATGTAAAACTACTAAATATGTTTATATATGAGCCTCTTCTGACTCAGAGACAAGTACTTGGCCCCATTTCTGTCCATCATTAAGTGTACTGAGGCTTTATGTTTTTAAACAAGACTTTTAACTACTGGTTTAATGGAAAACTACGAAATATGTTTATATATGAGCCTCTGCTGACTCAGTGACAAGTACTTGGCCCCCGTTCCTGTCCATCATTAAGTGTACTGAGGCTTTAACTTAACAAAACCTTAGTTTTAAGACGTCAATGGTAGTGACGTCACCATGACATCATTTATATGACGTCATGTGACGTCATATGACGTCAGCTGTAGTGACGTCACCAGTTAGTGACGTCATGTGACGTCAATGGTAGTGACGTTATGTGACGTCAATGGTAGTGACGTCATGTGACGTCAATGGTAGTGACGTCATGTGACGTCAATGGTTGTGACGTCATGTGACGTCAATGGTAGTGACGTCACCATGACGCCATTTATATGACGTCACGTGACGTCATATGACGTCAGCTGTAGTGACGTCACCATGATGTCATATGACGTCAGCTGTAGTGACGTCACCATGATGTCATATGACGTCAGCTGTAGTGACGTCACCATGACGTTATTTATATGATGTCATGTAACGTCAGCTGTAGTGACGTCACCATGAAGTCATATGACGTCAGCTGTAGTGACGTCACCATGACGTTATTTATATGACGTCATGTAACGTCATATGACGTCAGCTGTAGTGTTGTCACCATGATGTTATATGACGTCAGCTGTAGTGACGTCACCATGACGTCATTTATACGACGTCATGTGACGTCATATGACGTTACCATGACGTCATTTATATGACGTCATATGACATCATTGGTGACGTCATTGACGACCCTTGACCCATATTCGTGTGTGAATAAAATAATATTATGTTTCACACAACATGTAGGTCAGCCATGACTTAGGCTTCTACATGTCCAATTTTGCTTTAGGTTTTTTAAACAACACTTAATTATTGGTTTAATGTAAAACTATGAAATATGTTTATATATATGAATTATTAATAAAACCTTAGTTTTAACATTAAATGTCATTAGGAAACTTCTAATTGAGATTAGGCCATTTAAATGTTGCTATTTTTAGGTAGCACCGTTTTGGTGCTACCTATGGTGTACTATTTTTACATGTCCAATTTTTGCTTTAGGCTTTTAAACAACACTTTTAACTACTGCTACCAGTCTATCACTGAGGTAGCTATGAAGCAAGTTTGGTTCATCTTTTTTTTCTCTCTAGTTGCTAAGGTGTTTAGGAATGAAAGGTTAGAATTACTTTTAAGGTTAAAAAAAAGCACATGGTGCGAACAGAAAGTTCACTATTGTTTTAACATTAATGGTCATTAGAAAACTTCTAATTGAGATTAACACATTTAAATGTTGCTACTTCAAGGTAGCACCGTTTTGGTGCTACCTTTGGTGTACTATTTTTACATGTCCAAATTTGCTTAAGGTTTTTAAACATTACTGTTAACTACCTGTTTAATGTAAAACTACGAAATATGTTTATATATATGAATTCTTAACCAATCCTTAGTTTTAACATTAAACCGTATTTGGAAACTTCTAATTGAGCTTAACACATTTAAATGTTGCTACTTAAAGGTAGCACCATTTTGGTGCTACCTTTGGTGTACTATTTTTTACTTGTCCAATTTTGCTTTAGGTTTTTAAACAACAGTTTTAACTACCGGTTAAATGTAAAACTACTAAATATGTTTATATATGAGCCTCTTCTGACTCAGAGACAAGTACTTGGCCCCATTCCTGTCCATCATTAAGTGTACTGAGGCTTTGTGTTTTTAAACAAGACTTTTAACTACTGGTTTAATGGAAAACTACGAAATATGTTTATATATGAGCCTCTGCTGACTCAGTGACAAGTACTTGGCCCCCGTTCCTGTCCATCATTAAGTGTACTGAGGCTTTAACTTAACAAAACCTTAGTTTTAACATTTAAGGTAATTTGAAAACTTCCAATTGGGCTTAACCTCTTTAAATGTTGCTATCAATGTTAATCTTATAGTAAATTAACATGTTCGCTACCAGCTGCCGCATATATGCGGCAGTCAGACCAATCCCACAGCCCACCAAAATAATCATGGACTTCCCTGTAGATTGCCCCTAGTGGTTGTGACTTATGCTACAGACCACAAATAGAAACCGTTCAAAAATATTTTTCACACTTAAAAATATCTTAATTTCATTAAATAAAAATATATATACAATTTTATCTTCATTTTTGGTAATTTTTTGAGCGCCGCTCATTTGAGGCGCATGGTCAGAGACTAAGTGACGCATCGGCACTAATATATCCATATTGTTAGTCATAAACTTTGAAAAATGGAAAATGAAATACGGTTTATACATAAAAACATTGTATTGAAATATTTAGTTTACAAAAAGAGTTGTTAACAATTCATTTACGTAGTGTAATATTTGTGTAAAGATATATCAAATACGTTAAAAATGTTACTTTTAAAAACACATTAAATAAAAATGTGCATAAAACATTTTAGTGACGTCAGTGATCATTTAAACTACAGACCAAGCCGCGCCTAAACTGTCTGACCATTAAAATAGGCCGCACTGAAGAAATTTCGTATTTAGTATCATGGAACCATCGCCGCAGATCTGCGGCGGCAGTCTATTTTAATGAGCTCAGCCGCCGCAGATATGCAGTGGTGGGCTCTAAGTAGAACTCGCCCACCGCAAAAAAAAAAATTGCGGTGGGCGGGCTGTGGTTACGATTTTTTAACATTGTGGTAGCGAACGTGTTAACAAATCCTCGTATCTCCTCTAATTATTAGCATAACTTGGTTAAATTTAATGTGCACATTCACAAGGTATTGTTTAACTATTGGCTGATATAGCAATGATATTAAGCCGCGGTCGTGTTGTCGGTTTCAGATAGCCGTAGGCTATCCTTGACTTGGCTTATTTTCTGGCCAATGAACCCCCAAACAAGACCAAAACGCTTGGAGTTACTTACTGAAGGTGGCAAAAAACCGTAAGTTCGATCACTTGTAACCATGACCGCTATATACTAGAGTAAGGTATAAAAAAATAAGGCTTACTCTACTTTTTTAATACAGTTATAAGTTTACAGTTGTTTTCATAGTATAACACGCGTAATTACTGATAGAACACTAATATTGAAATAATATACAACTACTTATAAATTGTAGATGTTTATAACTAATGAAAGAGATATAATTGGTTCTATGCATTTGTTTTACCTATGTATATTTTTATTATTTTAATTGTCAAATTTGAGTAAAACTATTTAAGAGTGGTAGAAAAATCCATACCTGATTACATGTGGTATTTTGTAAATTGTGGGTTTAATTTAAAATGAGTTTACAAAATTATTATAATGAACAGTAAAGTCTTGTTCTTCTAACTCAGGGATAATAAAACTCCAGTTTATCGGAAGTGTTTATTGGGATATTATTAACATACCAGGTGACTCAGGCCATCCGTACATTCCTTTTAAAATCTATACAATTAATTTTTTCACAAAATACAAATTGTGTCATTGTGGGTAAATAAGATGCGCTCTATCAATTGATGGTAATTTCAATGTAAAGGGTGTACCAGAAGTTAACTATCCAGACTGGAAGTCATTACTTTTAAATAGGAACCCCTCTTTTAACAAATTTCCCTATAGGGAAAACGCTATTACGGTAGTAGCCATGGTAACACCTAAGCCCGGGACCATGTTAAGCGCCCGGGACCATGTTAAGCCATGGTAAGACCTAAGCCGTCCCGGGTATTTGGATATTTATCTTAGCATAACTGGTTACGGGAAAATCCAAAAATGTGTTTTCCATTTTATTCTTACGGGAAATCAAGAAAATCATATATCTTGCTTATTTTTTGATATAACTTAATCAAATTTGATATGTGTGTTATCTAGATGAGGTTTAACTTATACATGCTTACAAAACCTATATGGTGGCAAACCTACATACTCACCCCCATGGGGGTTTATAGGGTTTCCATTTTATTCTTACGGGAAATCAAGAAAATCATATATCTTGCTTATTTTTTGATATAACTTAATTAAATTTGATATGTGTGTTATCTAGTCATATATCTTGCTTATTTTTGATATAACTTAATCAAATTTGATATGTGTGTTATCTAGATGAGGTTTAACTTATACATGCTTACAAAACCTATATGGTGGCAAACCTACATACTCACCCCCATGGGGGTTTATGGGGAAAATAAAAATTGCCAGAGCTTGATACAATTTTGTGTTAACATTTACCAATTATTGATAAACTAAAACTAACAACACCCAATGGTAGCAAACCTACATACTCGATCTTATATTTTTTCATTTCAAGGTCGTCAGAAGCCAAAAACACAGTTTTTTTGAAGGGGACCTCCGATTTTGATGAAATTTGGTATGAAGGTGTTAGACCATGTCTATTTTCATGAGTTCGCGAAGAACCAGTTATGGGAACGGGGTTTTATGGGGTTTTAAAGGCGCCAAAAATGGGTTTTTGGCATTTTTCTACCTAATTTTCAAATTCATAAATTTAACTGAAACCCTTTAAAAGAGGTTAAGAAACAAACAATTTGGTATTTTGGATATTTATCTTAGCATAACTGGTTACGGGAAAATCCAAAAATGTGTTTTTCATTTTATTCTTACGGGAAATCAAGAAAATCATATATCTTGCTTATTTTTTGATATAACTTAATCAAATTTGATATGTGTGTTATCTAGTCATATATCTTGCTTATTTTTTGATATAACTTAATCAAATTTGATATGTGTGTTATCTAGATGAGGTTTAACTTATACATGCTTACAAAACCTATATGGTGGCAAACCTACATACTCACCCCCATGGGGGTTTATGGGGAAAATAAAAATTGCCAGAGCTTGATACAATTTTGTGTTAACATTTACCAATTATGATAAACTAAAACTAACAACACCCAATGGTAGCAAACCTACATACTCGATCTTATGGTGTTTTTATGGGGAAAGTAAATAATTTGAAATTTCATTGGAAATTTGCTGAGTACGTAGGTCTGCTGCGACGGGGGTATTTTAGCTTTTTCTGTTTACTTATCAGTTTACTTTTAAATTTAAATACAACTATGATTGAGGAAATGGGATTGTTTTTATTAACATGCAGTGGCTGCTACTATGAAATAGTATAGTAAGTTTCTTTTTTTCTGCCTGTTAACCCCATTGGGCAAATATCCTGTTTTTTTGAGATGGGCCCGAAACCGTGGGGCAAGTGGAACACACACAGAATATCACGAATCTAATTTATAAAAATTAAAACAAACAATTCTATATTATACATATTTTAACTTGGCTTAACAAATCACAGAAGTCGGTTTCTATGTTTATCTTATAGTAAATTAACATGTCCTCGTATTTCCCCTATTTATTAGCATAACTTGGTTAAATTTAATGTATACATTTACAAGGTATTGTTTAACTAAAACTTTGCTTACAACACCCCATTCACAGAGTATGTAGGAATGTGGGTATGTAGGTATATAAAAAGCTCTATGTGATGTCAGTTAATAGCTCCAGCTTGGACTCGGTCGATTTTAGGATGACCTGGCATGCTACGCCTGGAAATGTGTAGGCCTACAAGTGAAATATCCACTCCTTAAGCGGAGGAACATGTGTTCCATAAATTTTTCCAACATAATAATGGGCTTTTTGCATTTTTAGAGCATAATTTTTAAAAAATTCAACAATTTTGACTACAACCATTTAAAAGTGCATAAAAAACAAACAATTTAGTATTTTGAATTTTTAACTTGGTTTAACAGGGTACGGAGAAAATCCAAAAATAGGTTTTCTATGTTTTTTTTTTATGGGGAATTAACAAAACCCTATATTTCACTTATTTATTGGAATAACTTAATAAAATTTAGTATGTACATTCCCTAGGTAGGGTTTAACTGATATTTGCTTACAACACCCATATGGCTGCAATATTGCTTACAACACCCATATGGCGGCAATCCTTCATACTCACCCCAATGGGGTCTATGGGGAAAAATTAAAGGTGTCAAATATTGATACAATTTGATATTTACCTTACCTAACTATTACGTTTTCTAACAACATGCCATGGCAGCAAACCTACATACCCATTTCATGGTGTTTATGGGGAAAATAGAAAATCTCAAGATCCTTTGGAAATTCGCTGAGTACACAGGTCTGCTGCGACGGGGGTATTTGTATTTTCTCCATAAACATAATAATAATGAGTATGTAGGTTTGCTGCTATTGGATGTTGTTATGAAATGTAAAGTTAGGTAAGGTAAATATGAAATTGAATTAATAAGTGCCACATTTTAATTTTCCCCCGGAAATACCATGGGTGAGTATGTAGGTTTACCGCTATAAGAGCATTGTAAGCAAATATCAGTTAAACCTTACCTAGTGAATGTAAATACCAAATTTTATGAAGTTATTGCAATAAATAAGCAAGATGCAGGAACCTTACCTAGTGAATGTAAATATCAAATTTATATCGAGTTACTGCAATAAATAACAAGATGCAGGCGTTTTCTTAATTTGACATAAGATTAAAAACACATTTTGGTGATATCCGTAACCATTTAGGTTTTGCCGTAACCATTTGGGTTTTGTTGGTAAATATAAGTTAAACCCTATTTAATGAATGTACATACCAAATTTTATCAGGTTATGGTGTTCTTTTTATTTTCCCCATAAACCCCATAGGGGTGAGTACGTGGGTTTGCCACCATATGGGTTTTCTAAGCAAATATAAGTTAAAGGCTTCCGAATGAATGAACTTACCAAATTTTATCAAGATATGTCAATAAATAAGCAAAATAGAAGGTTTTTTTTATTTCCCACAAGAATAACTTGGAAAACATAGTTTTTGGATTTTTTCCATAACCATTTAAGCTAGGTTAAAAATTCAAAATACTAGATTATTTGTTTTTTTAAGCTCTTTTAAATGGTTTAAGTTAAAATTGTTGAATTTTATAAATAAAAGTTAAAAAAGCCAAAAACCCATTTTTAACCCCATAAAACCCCGTTCCCGTGGTCCGATCATTCTAGTTTGCGAACTCAATCTAGTAGATGCTGGCTTACACCCCTGTATCAAATTTCGTCAAAATCGGAGGTTCCGTTCAAAAGTTATCGTGTTCACGGACACATACATACACACACACATATATATATATATATATATATATATATATATAGATATATATATAGATATATATATATCAATTTGAACGAACAGTGTTTTTGGCTTCTAGGGATCTCAAAACGAAAAAGTATCATGGTCCCGGGCTTAGGTCTTACTGTGACTACTACCGTAATAGCGTATTCCCTATAGGGAAATTCGCTAATACCAAAAATTTTACGATTCTAAGCAGTGTACAGACAAAAAAAACTCTAATTTCCATCAGGTAAAGTCGTTGTCCCGTAAAGAGATAATGAAATAGGACCCATGAGTGTTACAGATGGAGAGACAAACAAAGGAATTTTTCACATTGATCTTATATGTTGATATTTTGGTAACATAATAACAATAAAAGGCATATTAAAAATAAAGAAAACAGTTGTTAGCTGTGAAGAGGTATATTTGGTTGTTCGCGGAAATTTAATAGCTTTATTACTACTAGAGATCGCTAATTAGTCGACATTCAACCAAAATTACCGTTGCTCTAGAACCAATTTAGTTTTAAACATATTCCACATTTGAAACATTTTTTACCGTTTTTTTTTTCTAGAATTTATTATTACAACAACTGTCTAATTATTTAATCAACTACAATTCTTCCATAAGATTAACATTGGAACTTTGAAAGCCTATGGAGCGTAGCCCTGGGGACCAATCTGAATTATAAAAGGATTCTGCTCATCTACAGGACAATACTTTTCTAACAGCATGCTCAAATTTGTCCCACGATATGCACACAAGCTAAGAAAAAAAGGAGGAAAAGAAACATGCTCGCCTATTAATATATAGACTAGAGATCGCCTCCTGATCGAAATTCGACCACAATTTTAGTTGATCTGGGGCCCAATTTTTGAATCGAGTGAGTCGTGAGTTACATCTCACTAGTTTGTTCCTTACCGACTGGCTCGAGATGGTAAAATTGAAGTTTATGTTAGCATCCGGTTTCAACCGTAAAAACAATAACAAACATTAAATATTGCCAGTTATATTAATTTAAAGATTCCTAATGACTTGCATTGTTATATTTAGACCATATTTACAACCTTATTTTATTTTAAATGTTTAATTGCACAATTGTAAGTATCAATCTATTTTTAGGTATTTTTATTCTAGACTATTTTACAATTTAATGTATACCCCCGAAGTTTTGATTTTTTCCATAAAAATAACATAGGTCTAAATTACACATCCATAATCACTGTAAATTCCCAGTTAAATGGAAAACAAAACTTCTACAGCCATTATTCCCCAAATTGTTAAGTAGTCTTCAAAAGCTAAATAACTTTTTGATTGTTAGGGAGTGCTAAATCTCTGTTTTTTTTGCTAAGGCTCGGTTTTATAGGAGTGACTATAAAAACTGGAGCCGAATATAAGTGCCTTCTTAAGAATTTCCTTGTAGGGATCCTTCAAGGTGAGAGTGAAAACAACTAATTTACATAATGCACTCGGCGTGGCCACCCAACGTCTCGCTAATGATATCAGTTAGATTGTAAACAAATAATTTGTATAGGCTGCATAATGAATAGAAATGTCAATTTATAAAAATGAACATCCGTTTTTTAATCATGGTATTACTCATAAATCACTGGACCTATTTAGCTAATCTCATTTTTTACCCATCGAATTTTGAAACAAATGTGATATATGATACTTTTTTGTTTTCCTATAAACATTAAGAGGTGAGTATGTAGGTTTGCCACCATGTGGCTGTTCTAAGCAAATATAAGTTAAACCCTACCAATTTAATGCATATACCAATTAGTCTCAAGTTATACTTAGAAATAAGCAATATACATGATTTTGTTGATTTCCTATAAGATAAAAATAAAAAAAACCTGTGTTCTTTAAAAAAAAATGAACATACTGCTTTTAGGCTGTTTAATGGTTTTTATTAAAGTTGTAGATTTTTTAAAATTAAGATTGTACCCTACACTCCTTTACTTTGGAGCCCTTGTGACCCCATGCTCCCCGTTCTCCCGTTAACTTTTCAAAAACCCGTGTTTCCTGTACCCCCTATACCCTCAAGGCATGAGTACCCCCGTACCTAATTTGCCCCCCTAACTCCTCTGTGACCCCATTGTCCAGTGTTCTAATACCCACAGTTTTTCTCCGTGGTCCACGTGCCCTCTATGTTCCTAATTACTCCCCCAATGCCCCCATGCCCTACCAACTTCCGTGCCAACAACGTCCTTAGTCGGCCCTACCTCTTGTGCTCTCAATCCCATGCCTTCATACTCCCGTGCCTCATGCCCACCATTGTTCCCCGTACACCCTATATCCCCATTGACCCCTAACCCAGTGCCCCAACAACCCTCGTATCCCCATGCCTCCGTCTCCGCATTTTACTCGGGCGTGCATCATTTGCGCATCATGCAGAGAGCCAGGTAGAAGGGATGCTTGTTTTGCACATCGAGCTCCAGGGGGCTCTCACTTATATGCATCGTTTGCGCACTGCAGGGTGGTGGAAGCGGCATTATTTTTATTTACATGTTGTTAGTTATTGAAAACTCTGGGATGTTGTTAGAAAACGTAATAGTTAGGTAAGGTAAATATCAAATTGTATCAATATTTGACACCTTTAATTTTTCCCCATAGACCCCATTGGGGTGAGTATGAAGGATTGCCGCCATATGGGTGTTGTAAGCAATATTGCAGCCATATGGGTGTTGTAAGCAAATATCAGTTAAACCCTACCTAGGGAATGTACATACTAAATTTTATTAAGTTATTCCAATAAATAAGTGAAATATAGGGTTTTGTTAATTCCCCATAAAAAAAAACATAGAAAACCTATTTTTGGATTTTCTCCGTACCCTGTTAAACCAAGTTAAAAATTCAAAATACTAAATTGTTTGTTTTTTATGCACTTTTAAATGGTTGTAGTCAAAATTGTTGAATTTTTTAAAAATTATGCTCTAAAAATGCAAAAAGCCCATTATTATGTTGGAAAAATTTATGGAACACATGTTCCTCCGCTTAAGGAGTGGATATTTCACTTGTAGGCCTACACATTTCCAGGCGTAGCATGCCAGGTCATCCTAAAATCGACCGAGTCCAAGCTGGAGCTATTAACTGACATCACATAGAGCTTTTTATATACCTACATACCCACATTCCTACATACTCTGTGAATGGGGTGTTGTAAGCAAAGTTTTAGTTAAACAATACCTTGTAAATGTATACATTAAATTTAACCAAGTTATGCTAATAAATAGGGGAAATACGAGGACATGTTAATTTACTATAAGATAAACATAGAAACCGACTTCTGTGATTTGTTAAGCCAAGTTAAAATATGTATAATATAGAATTGTTTGTTTTAATTTTTATAAATTAGATTCGTGATATTCTGTGTGTGTTCCACTTGCCCCACGGTTTCGGGCCCATCTCAAAAAAACAGGATATTTGCCCAATGGGGTTAACAGGCAGAAAAAAAGAAACGCTAAGAACAGAACACTTGCTCCACCTGAAGAGAGGGAGGTACAGCCCCTCCCCCAACGGTCTACTGCTCTCTCGCCTCTCAACATTAATATTTACTATACTATTTCATAGTAGCAGCCACTGCATGTTAATAAAAACAATCCCATTTCCTCAATCATAGTTGTATTTAAATTTAAAAGTAAACTGATAAGTAAACAGAAAAAGCTAAAATACCCCCGTCGCAGCAGACCTACGTACTCAGCAAATTTCCAATGAAATTTCAAATTATTTACTTTCCCCATAAAAACACCATAAGATCGAGTATGTAGGTTTGCTACCATTGGGTGTTGTTAGTTTTAGTTTATCATAATTGGTAAATGTTAACACAAAATTGTATCAAGCTCTGGCAATTTTTATTTTCCCCATAAACCCCCATGGGGGTGAGTATGTAGGTTTGCCACCATATAGGTTTTGTAAGCATGTATAAGTTAAACCTCATCTAGATAACACACATATCAAATTTGATTAAGTTATATAAAAAAATAAGCAAGATATATGACTAGATAACACACATATCAAATTTGATTAAGTTATATCAAAAAATAAGCAAGATATATGATTTTCTTGATTTCCCGTAAGAATAAAATGAAAAACACATTTTTGGATTTTCCCGTAACCAGTTATGCTAAGATAAATATCCAAAATACCAAATTGTTTGTTTCTTAACCTCTTTTAAAGGGTTTCAGTTAAATTTATGAATTTGAAAATTAGGTAGAAAAATGCCAAAAACCCATTTTTGGCGCCTTTAAAACCCCATAAAACCCCGTTCTCATAACTGGTTCTTCGCGAACTCATGAAAATAGACATGGTCTAACACCTTCATACCAAATTTCATCAAAATCGGAGGTCCCCTTCAAAAAAACTGTGTTTTTGGCTTCTGACGACCTTGAAATGAAAAAATATAAGATCGAGTATGTAGGTTTGCTACCATTGGGTGTTGTTAGTTTTAGTTTATCAATAATTGGTAAATGTTAACACAAAATTGTATCAAGCTCTGGCAATTTTTATTTTCCCCATAAACCCCCATGGGGGTGAGTATGTAGGTTTGCCACCATATAGGTTTTGTAAGCATGTATAAGTTAAACCTCATCTAGATAACACACATATCAAATTTGATTAAGTTATATCAAAAATAAGCAAGATATATGACTAGATAACACACATATCAAATTTAATTAAGTTATATCAAAAAATAAGCAAGATATATGATTTTCTTGATTTCCCGTAAGAATAAAATGGAAACCCTATAAACCCCCATGGGGGTGAGTATGTAGGTTTGCCACCATATAGGTTTTGTAAGCATGTATAAGTTAAACCTCATCTAGATAACACACATATCAAATTCGATTAAGTTATATCAAAAAATAAGCAAGATATATGATTTTCTTGATTTCCCGTAAGAATAAAATGGAAAACACATTTTTGGATTTTCCCGTAACCAGTTATGCTAAGATAAATATTCAAATACCCGGGACGGCTTAGGTCTTACCATGGCTTAACATGGTCCCGGGCGCTTAACATGGTCCCGGGCTTAGGTGTTACCATGGCTACTACCGTAATAGCGTTTTCCCTATAGGGAAATTTGTTAAAAGAGGGGTTCCTATTTAAAAGTAATGACTTCCAGTCTGGATAGTTAACTTCTGGTACACCCTTTACATTGAAATTACCATCAATTGATAGAGCGCATCTTATTTACCCACAATGACACAATTTGTATTTTGTGAAAAAATTAATTGTATAGATTTTAAAAGGAATGTACGGATGGCCTGAGTCACCTGGTATGTTAATAATATCCCAATAAACACTTCCGATAAACTGGAGTTTTATTATCCCTGAGTTAGAAGAACAAGACTTTACTGTTCATTATAATAATTTTGTAAACTCATTTTAAATTAAACCCACAATTTACAAAATACCACATGTAATCAGGTATGGATTTTTCTACCACTCTTAAATAGTTTTACTCAAATTTGACAATTAAAATAATAAAAATATACATAGGTAAAACAAATGCATAGAACCAATTATATCTCTTTCATTAGTTATAAACATCTACAATTTATAAGTAGTTGTATATTATTTCAATATTAGTGTTCTATCAGTAATTACGCGTGTTATACTATGAAAACAACTGTAAACTTATAACTGTATTAAAAAAGTAGAGTAAGCCTTATTTTTTTATACCTTACTCTAGTATATAGCGGTCATGGTTACAAGTGATCGAACTTACGGTTTTTTGCCACCTTCAGTAAGTAACTCCAAGCGTTTTGGTCTTGTTTGGGGGTTCATTGGCCAGAAAATAAGCCAAGTCAAGGATAGCCTACGGCTATCTGAAACCGACAACACGACCGCGGCTTAATATCATTGCTATATCAGCCAATAGTTAAACAATACCTTGTGAATGTGCACATTAAATTTAACCAAGTTATGCTAATAATTAGAGGAGATACGAGGATTTGTTAACACGTTCGCTACCACAATGTTAAAAAATCGTAACCACAGCCCGCCCACCGCAATTTTTTTTTTTGCGGTGGGCGAGTTCTACTTAGAGCCCACCACTGCATATCTGCGGCGGCTGAGCTCATTAAAATAGACTGCCGCCGCAGATCTGCGGCGATGGTTCCATGATACTAAATACGAAATTTCTTCAGTGCGGCCTATTTTAATGGTCAGACAGTTTAGGCGCGGCTTGGTCTGTAGTTTAAATGATCACTGACGTCACTAAAATGTTTTATGCACATTTTTATTTAATGTGTTTTTAAAAGTAACATTTTTAACGTATTTGATATATCTTTACACAAATATTACACTACGTAAATGAATTGTTAACAACTCTTTTTTGTAAACTAAATATTTCAATACAATGTTTTTATGTATAAACCGTATTTCATTTTCCATTTTTCAAAGTTTATGACTAACAATATGGATATATTAGTGCCGATGCGTCACTTAGTCTCTGACCATGCGCCTCAAATGAGCGGCGCTCAAAAAATTACCAAAAATGAAGATAAAATTGTATATATATTTTTATTTAATGAAATTAAGATATTTTTAAGTGTGAAAAATATTTTTGAACGGTTTCTATTTGTGGTCTGTAGCATAAGTCACAACCACTAGGGGCAATCTACAGGGAAGTCCATGATTATTTTGGTGGGCTGTGGGATTGGTCTGACTGCCGCATATATGCGGCAGCTGGTAGCGAACATGTAAATTTACTATAAGATTAACATTGATAGCAACATTTAAAGAGGTTAAGCCCAATTGGAAGTTTTCAAATTACCTTTAATGTTAAAACTAAGGTTTTGTTAAGTTAAAGCCTCAGTACACTTAATGATGGACAGGAACGGGGGCCAAGTACTTGTCACTGAGTCAGCAGAGGCTCATATATAAACATATTTCGTAGTTTTCCATTAAACCAGTAGTTAAAAGTCTTGTTTAAAAACATAAAGCCTCAGTACACTTAATGATGGACAGGAATGGGGCCAAGTACTTGTCTCTGAGTCAGAAGAGGCTCATATATAAACATATTTAGTAGTTTTACATTTAACCGGTAGTTAAAACTGTTGTTTAAAAACCTAAAGCAAAATTGGACAAGTAAAAAATAGTACACCAAAGGTAGCACCAAAATGGTGCTACCTTTAAGTAGCAACATTTAAATGTGTTAAGCTCAATTAGAAGTTTCCAAATACGGTTTAATGTTAAAACTAAGGATTGGTTAAGAATTCATATATATAAACATATTTCGTAGTTTTACATTAAACAGGTAGTTAACAGTAATGTTTAAAAACCTTAAGCAAATTTGGACATGTAAAAATAGTACACCAAAGGTAGCACCAAAACGGTGCTACCTTGAAGTAGCAACATTTAAATGTGTTAATCTCAATTAGAAGTTTTCTAATGACCATTAATGTTAAAACAATAGTGAACTTTCTGTTCGCACCATGTGCTTTTTTTTAACCTTAAAAGTAATTCTAACCTTTCATTCCTAAACACCTTAGCAACTAGAGAGAAAAAAAAGATGAACCAAACTTGCTTCATAGGTACCTCAGTGGTAGACTGGTAGCAGTAGTTAAAAGTGTTGTTTAAAAGCCTAAAGCAAAAATTGGACATGTAAAAATAGTACACCATAGGTAGCACCAAAACGGTGCTACCTAAAAATAGCAACATTTAAATGGCTTAATCTCAATTAGAAGTTTCCTAATTACATTTAATGTTAAAACTAAGGTTTTGTTAATAATTCATATATATAAACATATTTCATAGTTTTACATTAAACCAATAATTAAGTGTTGTTTAAAAAACCTAAAGCAAAATTGGACATGTAGAAGCCTAAGTCATGGCTGACCTACATGTTGTGTGAAACATAATATTATTTTATTCACACACGAATATGGGTCAAGGGTCGTCAATGACGTCACCAATGATGTCATATGACGTCATATAAATGACGTCATGGTGACGTCACTACAGCTGACGACATATAACATCATGGTGACGTCACTACAGCTGACGTCATATGACGTTACATGACGTCATATAAATAACGTCATGGTGACGTCACTACAGATGACGTCATATGACTTCATGGTGACGTCACTACAGCTGACGTTATATGACATCATATAAATAACGTCATGATGACGTCACTACAGCTGACGTCATATGACATCATGGTGACCTCACTACAGCTGACGTCATATGACGTCACGTGACGTCATATAAATGGCGTCATGGTGACGTCACTACCATTGACGTCACATGACGTCACAACCATTGACGTCACATGACGTCACTACCATTGACGTCACATGACGTCACTACCATTGACGTCACATGACGTCACTACCATTGACGTCACATGACGTCACTACCATTGACGTCACATAACGTCACTACCATTGACGTCACATGACGTCACTAACTGGTGACGTCACTACAGCTGACGTCATATGACGTCACATTACGTCATATAAATGACGTCATGGTGACGTCACTACCATTGACGTCACATGACGGCACTAACTGGTGACGTCACATGACGTCACTAACTGGTGACGTCACTACAGCTGACGTCATATGACGTCACTAACTGGTGACGTCACTACAGCTGACGTCATATGACGTCACGTAACGTCATATAAATGACGTCATGGTGACGTCACTACCATTGACGTCACATGACGTCACATGACGTCACTAACGCTAATTAAGTCAAGGTCACGCAAGAATACAAATTTTTTTATTGCACTTTATAGAATTATATTTTAGCTTGCCAAACTCAGCACAGCCGGAGAGACGGTTACGTAATGCTTATATAACAGACTGGTTTCTTGGACAGCTTGCCAACTGTAGCTCAACAGAAGGTAAGTCAGTTTATTGCAAGCCAACAAACACGCCACACCTCGCCGCCGCGGGACTTTTCTGTGAGTAAATTATTATTTTTTCTTATTATTAAACTTAGCAAAACAGAACCTAGCCTGTTTTGCACAAAATTAATTTTTGTTACACTGCTACAATTACGTTTACTTAACAAATTATTTTCCACTCATTATTTAATATTTTATTCCTTACTTGTTAAGACTTAGAAACTGAAATGTTGGAAGACTGTTTGATACAAAATTAATTTTTATTTAGCTATACAGGTCTCCTAATATTTTCCTACACTTGTATTTTGCAGGTGTGGTTAAATATTTTTCGCTCACAATTTTTTTTATTCCACACAAGTGGATTTTAAACTTTATACTACAAAACTGATCCATGCCCATCTCCTACAAAATTATTTTTCATTTGACTCTACCTCTTTTAGTGATACATTAAATATTTCTTGGAGTAAAATTTTACACAAGTCTCTCGGTTAATTTTTCTGCACAGTACATGTTACTCCTTGGACAGTTCCCAGCAAACTGTTTCTACACTTCACAACAACAGTCCGCATTACCCCCTCCACTACTCATTCTCCCACTATAGCCCTGTTCCCCCACTACTTCCAGCTAAGGTGCAACACTTCACTGAGTGTTTCAGTTTTATCCAAACCTTACTGTGGGATACATCTATGGCTGAAACTTTGCGAGAAAAATTATTAAGAGTAAAATTTTTGCTGGCCAAGCAAAATAATTCTGTTAAGGTGTCCAAGACTTCCACTTTAACAAAAATGAAACGTTGCTTCAAGAATAATCCAAAATTTTACTCAAGGGACACAAATATCACTATGGGTGATAAAATATTTCACAAACTTTTTAGACGAGCTAACTTTTGCCAGTAAAATAATGTTGGTGACTCCAATTCCAGACCAAGTGTCAAGATCACCTGAGAAAGAATAAAAAAAAATTATTTCTCAGGAAATATTTCCACTCCGAGTTACAGAGGTCCGGTAAAGGACAGACTCGGACAAGTTGTTGGAAAAAATTAAATTTTTCTTCCATCTGACCACTTTACCCCCACCATCTCCTTATCCCCACCAGTGGGCCGGGTACCTGAGATACACGGAGCGACTTGCTCAGTTGCTGTACAACTCTTGTGGTGTGCACATCTCACTTTTTACACTCAATTTACTTATATTGAGTTTAAATTTGAATATTTAGCCAAATATCAAACATTTCTTAAATGTTAAGCAAAGTTTCAAATAACAAAAAAAATTTTTTTTTCACTTTTGGTTTAATTGAAATTTTACAAGTTCCAAGGTCACATGAGAAAGAATAAAAATTATTTTTTCTCAGGAAATATTTCCAATCCGAGTTACAGTTGTCCGGTAAAGGACCGGATGGGGTAAGTTGTTAAAAAAAAAATAAAATTTTTCTTCAATCTGACCGCTTTACCCCTACCACCTCCTCATCCCCACCACGCAGCTGAGTACCCTGATTACACGGTGCTGTCTGATCAGTCGGAGCTCGGCTCTCTTGGTGTCAACACCATCGCGTATTTTCCGTGTTTTTAGTGTTTTCCAGTTAGACTTCTGGTTTCTCGGTGGGTAAGTAAGAAATAAAATTATTTTATTTTTTTTTTCAAGTGGGGTTGCTGGGACGGGTCAATGACCCCTGACGGATATATTAGGTCAAGAGTCTGATCGCTAGGGAATAAAAAAAAATATTTTTTGCACTTTTGTGATTCCTCGAGAAATTTCAATTTCTCAGCAAAATTTGAGGAATCGCAAAAGTGCAACAAAATTTTTTTTTTGTATTCTTGCGTGACCTTGACCTAATTAACGTCAGTGACGTCATCATGATGACGTCAGCGGTAATGACGTCACCATGACGTCATTTATGTGACGTCATGTGACGTCATATGACATCATTAGTGACGTCATTAGTGACGTCATTGATGACGTCATCACTGCTGACGTCATCGTGATGACGTCATGAGCCAGCCTTCCCAAAAACACACTACTTTCAGTATATTAAATTATGCATGATTGGTCAAAATCAAGTTACATAACGCTATAACACATTTTGTGTCAAAGATTACACCACTTTTAGTTATTTATTCTTAAAATAACCAGGCAACTCTTGGTATTGTATCCGAATTGTATAAAGTCCTCTCATGTCCTGAGTCCTCTCATGTGTTAGATATTAAGTGAGCAATTAATTGTAACAGTAATAATTGCATGAGGCTGAATAGTAACAGGCCTCTCACTGAAAGACCCATGATATGCCACTGAACATTTACAAAATCATTATTTATCCATGATTGAATTCCTTGCGTAGGCCTAATAATAGATTATGGGGAAAAGTTAAGACATGTTGTCATTTTAAAATTCTGTTTATTTAAAATTTTTTCGTTTTGGTGACATTATTAAAAAAGAGATTTTTTTTACTATATTGACATTTTAACATTTTAAAGTATTATTAAATACCCCTGTCGCAGCAGACCTGCGTACTCAGCGAATTTCCTAATGAATTTTATATTTTTTATTTCCCTATAAACACCATGAAGGTAAGTACGTAGGTTTTGTAAGCAATAGTGATGTGTCGGTACCACCTTGGGGGGTGATGTTGTTCGCGTCCGAGGCATTCCGTTAAAGCTGCACGTACTCCCCGGGTGGTGCTAAACGAACAACAACTTTGGCAGCTGATCTAAAAGGACGGTGATCTCTTAGCTATGCCAGCTTCCAGACAAAATGAAAATGGCCCTTTCCACGGCCAATTTAGAAATTTGGGCTGTGTTTTAAATATTTGTCATTTTAACGTAGAGGGTCTGAGCAAATATAAAAGTGACTGCCTTAGCAAGGTGCTGCTGGAAAATGAGGTCGATGTCCTCACACTGCAAGTAACACATGCAGAACAGAAGACTTAGAGAACAGTGCGCGGAGCAACATCCCAGGATATAAGCTTGTGGAAGAAATAGGTCACAGAGTCTATGGCGTGGCGACGTACGTTAAGGCCGGTTTACACTATATAGCTGGAGAGCTATATAACAAATGAGCTATATATAGCTCCGTCAGCTAAATGTAGCTCTGCTAGATGTAGCTCTGCTATAAGTAAATTGAAGCTTTAAATTTCGTGTAGCAGAGCTACATATAGCTTGGGAGTGTAGTTTCCAGCTAGATACCGAGAAGAAGGTAGTTCTTGCAGCAGCTACTGTGATATTATCGAGACAAAGAAGGAAAAGAAGATACCAATATCCAAAGGCTTGATCCAAATCAAGCCTTCACTTCATGCTAGGAAAAGATACAGTGGTAGTGACCTTTTGAAAGACCTTAACGAGGACGTATATAGACAATTTGAATTATGAAATTCGTTGTGATTGAAGTTTTAAAAACATTCTCCGCATGGAAAGTGGTGATTTTGAACATTTGCTTATTGCTATTGGACACAAAATTTCAAAACAAGATACGTCTTTTAGAGATGCAATTCCGGCGGACTTTAGGGAGGGGGCAGCTACATATAGCTCTGCTACAAACAAAATGCATGTTTAGCAGAGCTATATGTAGCAGAGCTAGATATAGCTCAGTTTCCCTTTGATGTTTACCGACACTTTTGGATAGCACGTTTTCTGCTATATAGCAGAGAAAAATGGCTTAAATTTGCTATATAGCCGGGCTATATAGCAGATCTCAAGTGGCACTTTTTAAACTTGTAGCAGAGCTATATAGCTGTGCTATATGTAGCTCTGCTATATAGCTCTGCTACATAGTGTAAACCGGGCTTTAGACAGGATATAGAAGACGTATCAGTCTCCCACAATAGTTGTGATAACAACATATTTGTTGTTGCTGTTAAGGTTTCTGAGACTACTATTGTAAATTTCTACAAATCACCGAACACCCAGTGGTCAGACACAGTTCTCCGAACTTTTGAACATCCTGTGGTATAGGTATATGTAGGTGACTTCAACAATCATCATACCCAGTGGGGATACTCGTCAGATGATGACAATGACACTATATAGTCTTTCAAGTTGGGCTGAAAATAACATTCTTTTCTTGGTTGTTATTTTCATAACAAAACCAAAAAATGAAATTTTTGTTGTAAATTGAACCTTTACTATCTTAAGTTACATGTCGAGTTTCAAAGCAATTGGTTGAAAAACATCTGAGATAAAAATGTTTTGTGAAAAATACAAAATGGCGGATATTATTTGCTTATTATTTATTATTTTAACTTATTATTTTATTATTTATTATTTTGCTTTTGCTTATTATTATTTTTTTTTTTATTAATTTAAAGCCGTACAATTGATTATTTTGCATTATTGACCATACTAATGTGTTCAGGGAGTTTTGGGCTGTATGAAAAACTATGTATGCTACGTGCGCGCACTGTTCATAACCCTAATTCTCGTGTCTAGGCTGCCGGTCGTGATAGCTTATGTGGGTAAGGCGTAGGCACCTTGGCCAGGACGTCTACGCCAGCGCGGGTTCGATTCCCGCTCACGACCAAACCTAACTTGGTGGTGCAACTCTTAAAAGGGTTTGCCGGTCTGTGGCAACGTTGGTGGGAGGGCCCTCGTTGTACGGACACATATTGTTCACCAGGAACTTCTCGTTCGATCTAAGGTAATTATTAATTTAAGTAGCTTTTATAAATAATTTTCAAATTGGTTGATCATTTTACTAAATTATTGTACTTAAATACAGAACACGCTAAAAATAGTTTAATCAAGATTTTAGAAAGAACATAGTACAATTTCCCAAAAATTTCACAATCCGAAATGTTGGGGTCAAAACCCCAGGTATAAAGAGATAAACATTCTTACTGTCGCCCTGAAATAACTTTCCAGTTTCTCCCCCATTTGTCGTAAGTTTCAGCGGCAGTGACTGCGGCAAGGAACAAACAAAGCGCAGTAAAGTATGAGCCCTTACGTGGGCGAGACGTCGTGACGCCGCGCTGGCCGCCCTTTCCTTCCGCCCCTCACCCTCCTTCCTCCACAAACTAACGAGTACATCACCGAACCCCCACTCAATATATCACCATTACTTTCTTGCAATGGATCGGCAGGTATCAGAAAATTTGTTATTCATTTAAGATTTTATTTGTAATAGAGATGATACTGACATGCAAAGGGAGAAATCAACCCTTATATTAACTGAGGTCTCATTTAAATTAGTCGTTTTATAAGTCCCTATGAACCAATCAACGAAGGGCTTGATGACGGATGAACAAACTGTTATCCTGTTTTTAAGATTAGCTTAAGATCCTTAATCCTATTATATTAAACGAGAAAGTTTTGTAGTAGGGTGTATGGTTGGAAATTATTTCGCAAAGTACAAGTGGGAAACCGTCCCGGAGGACAAAAAAGCATTTTTTTGGTACCAAATGATGGCAGTTTAATTCATCAAAACGTCAAAAACACTCAGATTATTTCATTAAATTGATAATAAAAATCACGTTTCTCTAAGAAAAGCATTGGAGAGATCGCCTAATTATAAAACTTTCTCTGAAATGTAAGTCCCGTGTTTTATAACCATGTAGCCAGTTTGTGTATTGAAAACGATAAAATTTCTTAGTTGTGTTGGTGGTTGGGCATAATCTCCAAAAGCACGAGTGGAAACCCGGTATTGAGCGATAAATTCTATGGTATAAAATAACGATAGTTTAATTCATCAAGACACGAAAACCCTTGGATTAATAGTAAGATTATGAATAAAATTTTTACTTTTAAGAAAATTGTAAATGCAAATCATATGATTATTATAAAATGAAATGCTTTATTGTCAATTGAAACAATAATCATGTTTATGGCAATCGTAAAAAAATCAAACTAAGGCTAGTTTGTTACATATCAAACTTAACCTAAAAGAACTCTTCAAGTTTGTACAAGCAGGTTTTTGTTAAACCTGTTTGTATAACATTCTTAAACTTAGCTCTATACAAGTTTCTAATGTTAACGGGCAAAGTATTATACATTTTATGCTCTGATAGCAAAAGCTATGGTGAGTAGCTGAAAACATGCATCTTGACGTGGAAATATTACCTCTAAAATTGGGCAGTAGTTGTAACCATCCGATATTTTGGTTAAATTTGGCAGAATGTCCTTGACAAAAAGCAAATATGACATGACGAACAATTATGGTAAGGTAAGTATTTCAAGAGCAATGAAGAGTAGTTTGCAATGGGTTTGCTTATGAACACCACACATTAATCTTGCCTTTTTCTGCTAGGTAAAAATTCTGTCAATGACATAAGAACAGTTAGCTCACACTGAGGTTCCATTTGACATAAAACTATGGATATATCCGTAGTAAAGACAGAGAAGCATCAGGAGGTACCCTTAGTGATCTTATCATAAATATACCCTTCGCAATTTTTGAAGCCAAATAATCAATGTGTGTTTGCCCCTTAAAATTGGACTGCAAATGAAACCCCAAGAACTTAAGTGAGTTGAAATTGCTGGAACTAGTGCCCAGACACAGTGTTAGTGTTTGCAGCATTCAGGTGGAGTTTAATTGCATTGAACCACCCAGCAATAAAGGTTGACTTAGAAATAACCACATACTTTAACACCATTTAGCGAGTTGAATTGCAAAATTGCATTGAACCACCCAGCAATAAAGGTTGACTTAGAAATAACCACATACTTTAACACCATTTAGCGAGTTGAATTGCAAAATTGCATTGAACCACCCAGCAATAAAGGTTGACTTAGAAATAACCACATACTTTAACACCATTTAGCGAGTTACGAGTACATTATGCACTTAGAAATAAATCTCCTAAAAAAAACGTTTGACATGCTGATCATTAATATTTTTTTTTTAATTTAGTACTGTCAATGTATACAGAACCGAATAAGCAGGGACATCCTTATGGGGAAGTAAGAACGCCACCCTTGAAATAGCACCAAGATGTAGTATTTATTTACGAATTATGCTGATTGGTTGAATGAAAACAGATGGCCTAAATAATTTTGCAGATGTTTGTTGTTGTATTTATTTTTGGGAAACATATGCTCATTTGGATATTTAAGAGGTAGAAAGAGCGCTTTTGTGACAATAAGGAGAAGTAATCCTACAGGGCTTTAGTATCAGCGCTTTATTTTCATCCGCTTTTCGAGCAAAAAAACTTTAATGGGATTTCCGAACGAGGTTGAAATAGATATAGAGTGATTAATACATGTTAATTTGTTGTTCTCTGATCATTAGGGCCATTTTACCTATGATTTCCTCCGTTTCCATGGTAACTACCCACACCTTACCATAGTTTCCTCGATTACCCATTTTGATTTTGTGGTCTGTGATCAAGCATTTGAGATTGGTTACCACGATCATAGAATCTTCGTATTGTGGGTAAAATGTCTATTTGCAAATGGACAAGTGTAAACCGAAGCCTGGTTACCAAAGAAATGTCGAGAATAGAAGGTAAAATGGCACCAATCAACAGGCGACAAAATCCCCTATCCTAGTAGCACTCCATCTGTTTCAACCTCTTTGGGATGTCCCTACTTATTCGGTTCCGTATAAAATAGTATACATTGGTGTTTGAAAAATGAAGGCAGTTTGTGCTTTAAATTTTTATAGCTAACTTACCCGTGCTCTGCAACGCTATTCTAATTGCAAAGCCAACCCGAGAAATTTTTTGCCCTTCAGATGAGCTCATTATTGCTACGCTCACTCGCCTCAAGTCTATAATATCCTTTAGATTTTTATTAGCAATCTTCCCTCAATACTTTAAATGAGAACAGATGTTTATTAAAAAAATGTTCTAAATGTTTTTCATATGTTCATCACTAAAATGTTTCTTCCATAAGAATAACATGGTAATTTTGAAGATGCCCGGGGCGAAGCCCTATGGAGGTTGGGAGGTTATCGTCAAGAGCTTTCAATCACATATAAGGTTGTAGGGGCTTTGACTTCTGGGAATGCTTTTAAGCAACTTGTGTTAAGATTTAATATAGGCCTTACTACGTTTTGTATAGTGCTTGCACGTTTAACTGGATACAAATATTTACCAAAGTCCAATGCCGTGAAGAATGAATTTTTAACAGCTGTGTATTTATATTATTAAATTGAATTAAAGATTAAATCAATTTAAAGGCAAAAAAGTTACTACTTAAAAGTTGCAAGTTACAAGTTTGATAATTCTGTTGTCCACAGGTTTGAAATTTTTTACGTACAATACATCTGCAAGGTCATTAGGGCAAAGCCCCAAAGGCTTATGAATAACAGGAATAGGCCTATCTTAATCTTTTTCCTAAATATAAAAGTATAGTTTTACAAAATCTCAGGTTAATCGGTCTGGTAATCTTTGGGCCTATGAACTTACCTACGTACTTTCGTTTTTATTGATAGAGATTATGTTATTTAAGGAAACTTCAAATTCTCAAAAACGTCTATCGCAAGTTCAAATTCTTTGTTTACAGTTTAAATACGTCTCAAGCCCCAATATTTCGAGGAGGTTAAAAACGAATTAAAAAAAAAGTGTATAGAAAAGGGAGATTGGCGTGCTCTGATGTTCTCACCCTAACATAATTAACGGATTTATAGAGCGAAGCTCGGCTCCCTGGTACTATTTAAATTAATGCACAGTGATATAATAATCTTGAACCGGGGACCGCTGGCTTGTTAGGCTAGAGCTCTACCACTGAGCTGAAGCTGCCGTCGGTATATATTTATTACTGTATTTATTTTTGATTCCTTAAATTTGTGAAATTCTTTGATAGCCAGGCTATCGACTATGTACAATAGCGTGAATATACTTCTCATAGCATAGCCGTGTTTGAAATATTTTACTAAGAGATATTAAAGTTTTTTTTTCTTTTTTTTTTAAATCGTATGTAATTTCTAAAAAATTAAGTTGTTCTAGTTCTTTAATATATTCAATGGTTGGTCTTGGAGGAGAGTCGTCAGGACTTTACGATACAATATTCTATTGCAAGGACACCGTAGAATAACACATTCATGGTTTCATGTTTTACCATGCAATAGTATCAATGTTTTGGAACTGAAAGTATATTCTTTGATTTTATATTCTTCTAAAAACTAACAAAAATAAGTTAATAGTATTTTATTATTTGTTGTCTATAGTAGAGTACTTCATTTTGAGATTTAATTTCATGATCCAAACAAGCGGAGTCTTTAAATAATATTTTAAATAGTAAAAAACTCTCTACCGTAAACTATGTATGTGAATAGTTTAAACTTAGATAAGCTTTGTATTGCAGTTATTAAATTTTATTTTAGTTAGAATTAGATCATATAAATTAAAATTTGATATATTGAAAGCTGAACTCGTACAGTTAAAAACGAGTATTATTATTAATAGTTGAATATTATTAATAGTTAAGTGCGTTGAAAACTTTATACTACTCCCTAATTGTTCTATCAATTGTTAGTCGTAATCTTGTGTGCCAATAAATTGTTAATCGTTTAATAAAAAAATTCATTTTCAGTTCTTATTGGCCATATAATTATTATGAAAAAATGCCCTTCCGAGGCTAGCCTACATTTGCAGTATGCTGCTCTATACTAATGAAGAACGTTCCTGGAATCGTATGATAAGACGCGCTCATTAACTTGACCTAAAATTATGATGTGTGTCTGTATGGAATCGTCTCACTTATAAGGTTTTTCAAATGCAACCGTTTGTAAACTTTCTACACTGAAGTATTCTTGAGATTGTATTAGCAGTAAATACGGTCTGTCCTATGCATACATTTGATTTTACCCTTTCCCCAGAACTTGGGGCCTTCACTTACTTTACAATATATGCAAACCTCTATAAATATTATGTTGAATAATTTCATACTATAAATTTAAAGTTTTCTTTTCAAAGTATTACTCATAAGAAACTTTAATTATAACAAGGATTAGTTCATACACATAGTTGTTTCTAATCAGAATACGCTTGAGAGGTGAAACTAGAAATTTCGTGAACAAAAGGATCTGAAGAAGTTTTAGCCCAATTGAGATCAGTTAGAAAATATCGTGTTAGTTAATCTATACACAATCTTTGGCTGTGTTTTAAAAGAAAAAAACACGGTTTCCTTAAAGGCTCGCTCGCTCTATTGTGCAAGACCCTTTGTTTCCTGAAGGACTTCAACGTTCAAAAATATGTTTCATATTATGTTGACAGTTTTTGAGTTAAAGTCAAAGTACAAACAAACGTACAAAGCATAGAAAAAGTATGAAAAATAATAATAGCGAAGCTATTTATTTAAGTCTAAACATATAGGAGCAAACTTTCTGGACTTCGCATAACATGATTTTTAACCGGTACTAGGTTGAAAATTTTATATATAATTAAATATATATTCACTAGCTGGTAGCTAGTAAAAATGTGGACAGTTTTTAAGAGTACGTTTTAATTGAAAATTATCTATCTATCTATTCTATATATATAATACGTGATGCCCTTTTTTTGTTAACACTACTCCTCCCTTATTTCTGGACCAATTTTAAAGTTTGAGGTGTCAAAAGAATGGTCTCAGTTCGTAGTTTTGCAATAAGGTTTTAGATTTTTGATATTTTAATTCTGAAGCCCACGGGAAACCTTCAAAGTTCATTTTCTGTCCATAAGATTAACATGGGGAACAATTTATATTGAATTGCTAAATAAAACAGCTGTTGATAGTTAAACAAGCAATCACATATTAAAAGCTGAATAGAGGCAAATTGAACTGGTAATGAAATATCAACTCAATTTCATACTTTAATACGAGAAGTGTCTAATCTGAGGTTTTAACATTTTCTCAAAATGTAGCAGGTAGATTTTGCTTGAAACTTTTGGAAATTGAAGTTTTTGACATGGGTCTTATTGGTTGTCCGACTGGTATTGAAACAATAATGAAAGGTAACAAATATTAAAATAGAATACTAAATTTGTGTGCATGGGTTTTCAAACTGCTGTAAACTATAAGGAAAAGGGATAGTTGGTTGTAAGTGTAATAACCCTTTTGTTTACTATTATAGTATAAACATAGTATACAGGTTTTTTATTAAAAAACCTGTGTAAAAGAGACAACATTTAAAAGTTTTTTACCTACAGTATAGAAAACAAGCTTATTACAAAAATGGTTTTTATAAAGAGAAAGTTTTTTAACCAAAAGAAAAATGCCACTAAAAACAAAATGGACCACACCAACAAAGATGTAGATTCTCTTAATTTTTGTGATTTCTTTATTTAAATTTTGTTATGTCATGGAAAGTTAAGTTAAAGAGGATTTAGGCTTAAATAATAATGTGGACTCATTCACTATGTCATTGACTACCTCATACAGTAGTACTACAAAAACAGCCGCAGTGGGTGCTGCATAACTCATACAGGTCTGGGGAGTAATGAAATGTTGATTTTTATTCTGTTGTCATTTACGTTTTATGTTTGATGAACTATGTGGATCAATTTGTGAATTTATTCTAAATTTTATAGGAGGGTTTAGACAAAGGCCCTAAGACATATCGGCAAAATACATAATCTGAGCTAATTTTGACCTAAAAGAACGAGCACCAACATATCATCTCAACATCTCAACACTATCACATTGGGAAGTTGGATAGTTGGTAATGAAGATCGATCGATGAAACACCAAAAATGTTCTATCTGATGTTCACTATAGTAAAAGTTTTTTTCAAAGTAACTCTGTTCATTACCATGGAGCAAAGTTTGATCACCAGGTACCCTAATAAATGCAGCGCATTGCGCTGCACGGGCCCCCTTGTATAATGTATTATACGTGTTATAGTCTGAATGACTGCTTTCTCTAAGTTACTTTAAACTAAAACTGATGATTACACCAGATTTTTGCCAAGTGATTTAACATTGACAGTTTTATAGATTAGTTTAAACTGAATTGGTAAAAGCGGCCCTGAAGTATTATTTTCACTATTTCTTAACAATGTGAAGTTATTTTAGTGCTTATAGTAAACGGGTATTCTAAGCATATAAACCTACAACATGATTATAGCAAATTTTAAACCCATCGCAGAAAACCTGCGTATTTAGTACTTTTTCAATAACCTTTTTTAAATGTTTATCCGTCCTATAAACACTATTGTTGTTTTAACATCAGGTGTCAAATACTTATTTTTATTGGATTTTATTTTTATTTTTTGAGTCTCTTGTTAAACGTAAATTATTAGTCATCAAATTTTGTTTAAAAATTACTTTGTAAATGAGCACTGGTTTTAAATTTTAGAGTAGGATATGAATCACATGGAGCATACAAACCGACAAAATAACGTCTTAGATATAAATAAGGTTTAATTTTTCATTTTACGTTGCTAAGGGAACCTTATAAGGGATTCCATATCTTTCCTATCTAGTAATCTATTGACACCAACATGACCATAATCCGTTCAGTAGTTTTCTCTCTAAACCCTTAAATTCTCTCTTTTATTATATACGATATTATGTATAAACTACTATTGAACATTTTAAAATCACCCTTTGAAATTTTACTGTAAATTTAGTCAGCTTACTTTATATATTTTCAACAAACGGTATTAGTTTGTTTTATCGGAATTCTTTTTTGCTCAATGAGCACTCACCTAAGTAGTTTAGTAACATTCATTAAAACTTTATATATTCCTTTTTGTGTTTGTCTCCAGGTAAAGTAGTTTTAAACTCAACCAGGACAGATTAAGTCTCCAAATTGTATGACATAGGCCTATTATATTTCAATCCTTTACTCAAAGAAAATCTATTTTGGTAGAATAAGGAAACTACAAGCCAGAGCAAGTTATTAAAACTGTATTGGCATAAAGTTGCAACAGACCATTAATCAATCTTACAACACATTCCATCCGTAATCGGTAATAGACTATTGGTAGTATTCGACACCAGAAAGTAGTCTACAGTTGTGTGCACGGCATAGTCATCGGATCTGATGATGCACTATTGGTTATTCGGTAGCGGAAAGTAGTCGATGATAGTCGTGTTTTTCGCATCCCTGCAGCCGGTGTCGGATCGATGCCTAGGTGCCGGCCAGTCGACAGCGCTATGGGCACCAAGCCAGCGCTTTCCTTCTTTTGGTAAACGACGAAGTCGAAAATAATCGTCGGAAATAATCGCTTCTCTGTTATTAATTAGACTGAATTGTAACTTAAGAGAATTGCGTTTTAACTCCAGCTCCGCAGTTCTGTCAATGGAAGGTTGACTTGAATTTATCTTGTTGGAGAATATTTTAGTCTGATTTCACATTTAGATGATTTATTATTAAATTAGAGGAACTTTTTATTTGTTTATTATTATTATTTTATAATAATTTAATAAGTTATATTATTTATGTGTGCAAGATGCGAAAAAATCTCTATTTAATTTTATTTCCTAACATGTATTTTGCTATGGTTTTTTCCTGGTACTTGCGTAAAACAATTCGGGTTTAGTAATTATTAAAATTCTAATTGAATAAAAATTTTGACATAGCTATATGTCAAAAAATATGTCAGTAACAATTTTATGTAGCCCACATAGGAATAGATTTAAATGCAGTTTCTGCTTATATGGGGAATGGTAAGTTATAAGAAGACTGGGAAGCTCTAACGTGAAGAAGAACAGCCACGAAAAATGATGCAAAAACAATATTCGTATATTTTGAATTGTACACAAAAAATGATTCGTTTTTAGTGTTTAATAGCAACAACGTATAACAATAGCAATAACGTATGCTTACGCAAAAATATCGTTATTCATTGCAGCTAAATTTTCATCCTTATAGAGCATTATAAGGACGGAGAGTAGTTAATAAGTGGAAACATTTTAAAAAGTAAGGAATATAAAAATAGTAATTTGTGATTTGTGACGGGGGACAGCTAGACATGGGGCTGTCATGTCACCCTTTTGTTCCGCTAAGTGCTCCATTGTCACATCTCGGACTGTCTCACAAAACTGCTCGGACTGGGGCGATGTTTCATCTGATTTGAGGTCACCGGGCTAATTTTATGGTATATTAAATTATTTTAAATAGAAAAATATAATAAAGAAAAACTTTTCTGTTATAGTTAAAACAATATATAGATTTATTAAAAGAAATAGAATTTCACTCGTATTATGTTTCTGTTGGGTTGGAGCTGGTCTCTTGATTTCTTGAACAGGAGAAAAGACTAAACCTAAAAGAACACAAATAAAATTATTTTGCGAAGTCATTGATATTCAAAAATAATGTAAATATAGCTTTATTATGGTACTGAAATGAATTCATAATGTAGAATTTGTAGTAGTAATATGGAGAATCCATGCTTATTTAATATGCTAAGGGGTTTTTAGAACTCCTCCTTCAAGTTTAAACCGATATTAAAGTTTTTACTGTCGTTGGATATGGATTGGTCTGTTGTTATTTCTGCCAAAAAATTATGAAAATCGGCATTCAATTTTACACACACTCACACACACACATACAAAATTAATTGTTTTTTGTAGATTGTTCAACTTATCTAAGTGGGTAGTTTTTAAGGGATGTTATTGAATTCCAAGAATACATAAATAATCCCTTAAGATAAGTAACCGCAGTGGACTTGCCAGCACAAAAACTGACGTAGCTGCATTATGACTCCAAACTTAAAAAAATCCCAGCATCAACCTCCTCCTCACACCCCTCCCACCCAACAGCACAAGTACACTGTTATGGTTGTCGTATGCAAATGCGTTGCTATTGTGAAAGAAATGACCCGTCATTCAAGTAAAATACTCGGGGAAACCAGACATTTTCCTTATCGATGATTGATTTTTCCTGACCCCCTATATTTCCTTCACTATGCACAAAATAAATTGTGGTATAAATGTATTGCAGGAGCCATGCCGCTGGTCAATTAAAAAGCAAAATACCATTCTTTTGTATAAGTTACAATCTACAGATATAAGAACTTAGTTCAATTAATAGCTTAAAGTTGATATTATTTACTGTAATTGGTTGTAGTGTTGTTCCAAATTATTACTGGGCATCCATTCTCATCCCCCAATTAATTTTAGGTTGTGGAAACAACTGATAAAAGATGGAAATTGTGAGATAAACAAGGTTTTGGAAAACAGTTCATGTGCTGAATAATGCACAATAAATAATAATGCATAATAAATTACTCCCCAAACGATTTGGTTCGAGTAGTATCAATCTGTATATGGCAACATAAAGGGTTCGTATACGTATTACTGTCCGTACAAAGACTATCCACAAAGAATTATCCTGCTTGGGCTCAAAGTTGATGGATCATATTGGGTAATACACATCAAAGTTACAAGAAACCTGACGTAATAAGAAAACTATTCGCCGTTGTAGTTAGTTTTAGTACTTATCTGTGGTCAGGCAATGGTTCTTTAAAACATGCTCTTGTACGATTTTAGGGCACCGTTCTGCTCAGTTCAATGATAGCTAATTATTTTTTGACCTTTTAGCAAAATGGTAATTTGCTGTAAGAAATTAATGTTGCTTTCTTGTTTTTTTTTTTTTTTTTTTTTTTTTTTTTTTTTTTTTTTGTTCAGGTTTGGTACGTGGTTTGAGTGTTTCCAGTCGAAGATGATTCAGTCATCTGAAACGAAATAAACAAAATATCATATGAAGTCATGTTCAATTCATATGCTACGAAACCCAACAAGAAGTTTGGTAGCTCATAGTAGAAACGTAACAATTAAAAATTACTAGAATAAAATAGAAGGCATGTCAAGTCATACCAATTATCTTAGTGATGATTAACTAGTAATGCTGTAGTGGTATATAATATATACTATTATTATATATGGTATATAATATATATATAATATATATTATACATATATGTATATATGTATATGTATGTATATATATTATGTATGCATGTATGTATGTGTCCCTGGACACGATAACTCTCGTAAAAATGGTCCGATCGAGACCAAATTTGGCAGAGATGTGTAATCCTACGTTTATTCGGATGAGTTCGTAAACCAGACATATCGACCTACCCCAAGGGGTAGTTTGGGGGGATTTTGTACCCCAACAATGAATGGGCTTTTTGCATTTTTCATATGTAATTTAAAAAATTTTAAATGTTTATTTTTACCCTTGGATTTAGATAAAAACAAACACAATTTAGTATTTTGAAGCTTTGCTCTATCTCCCATGTTTACCGAGATGTCGAAAGTCATTGTATTTTGGGGCTCCAATGTTAATCTTAAGGGGAATAAGAATATGTTAATATTTCACTTATTAACCAATATTTTTGGATGAAACTTCGTATTCAGCTTCATTTGGTTGAGATTTACCCATTTAAGGTAAAAAAATCTTCGTTTTTGAGCTTATCATGGCAGCAAACCTGCATACTCTTTTCCCATGTTAATCAAAAGGAAAATAGGCAAACTCCTTTATGTATGTACAGATAGAGATGAAACTTAGTATATGGCTTCATATGGTCTAAATAATTTTTTTTATGCTAAACACCTACTTTTAGTGTTCCCCACGGCAGCATACCTGCATGCTCTTTCCCTATATTTATCAAAAGGAGAATACACATTTATTTCCCTATTTATGATCATGTGATGATATTCGGTTTACAGGTCTATCTGGTCAAAATTAATATTACTAATTTGGAAATTCGCTGAGTACGCAGGTCTGCTGCGACGGGGGGTATTTTGTGTTTATTGCAACGTTTGTAGATATATCATTGTTAAAATTGGCATATGATACAATAAAAACCGTCCTGGACCAATTCTTCTCAACCTCTTTTATTTAATTATTTATATGGATATTATCTTCGTAAAAGTATTGTGGTCTATGAAATAAAAAACTCAATTGATTTAACTAATGTTTTGCTATTTGTCAATATTTACACATCAATTAAAATGCCATAGATAATGCGATATATGTTTTTTTCAGCCAAATATATAATGTTTGTTGTCATGGAGTAAACATATCTTTTGACACAAGTATAATATTGACATTTAATGAGTGGCTCTACATTGCGTTGTAACTTGACAAAAAGCTTTTAACGACATAAACTGACATATTACCAATCACCTAGATAAATATATTTAGATTAAAAGCAATAGAAAGTTTCAACAAAACAGAGAAGAAGAAATTCTGTAATAACCTGCATTGATCTAATCAATTGCTCAATTGTATGAAAGAATACTCTTCATTACTTATTAGATTTAGTATTTCTTACGAGTAATTATAATTTAAATGTTAAAATGTTGAATGAAGAGTTTTTAATGATGGTTCATCTTTATAGTTTCAAAGTAAATTTGACTAAACGCATAAACGTGAGACCGATTAAATCACTTATGACATTTAGTAAGATTTTTTGTGCCTTGAATGCAGTTATGGACTTTCAGTTAATGGACGTCAAAGGACTGTACGATTTGGTTGCATCCTGCACGAATTCGGTCAGGAATTTGATGTTCATAGTTGATGTTTTAAACGAGTACTTTCTATCGTCATCAAACCTTTATCAAGAAATGAAACAACTTGAAGTTCAAAATTTTGAAAGAGAATCATCATTTGATTTACTGTTATTGTCACTCTTACTTTACAAACATATTTCATTTGTTTCATGCTTAACCATCCTGTATGTTACTATAACTGGGGATGTACAATTTATGCTAATGATAGTGGCCAACTGCGACTGCATGTCCCGCATGGTTGACATCGCCATTCTGAAGCACCTGGTCGTGAAGCGGCTCAGGACCATCAGGACATTGGCAGAGACCGCCGCCCACCTGGACCAGGTTGTGAGCGGGCTGCGAGAGGTGCTGGCGTACAACTCCAAGGTGAACAAAGCTTACAGTGCTCTGTCTACTTTGTTGATGATTATTTCATTTTCAAGGTTTTTACTGTTTAATTACGCAAGCTGGATTTTATTTGGATTAGGAGAAACTATTCCACACATGTTGGCAAAAGATTACGCTACCAGTATTTACTTTTTTTATTGGTTCGCTTCAGTCCTGCTAATGGTGATCTTCAGCTCACGCGTCTCTGATGAAGTTGATGAGATCAAACACGAGCTTGATGTAACCATGACTGCAAGGCCCTGCACCAAACAGAGCCAGGGGATGATCTCTCTGCTGCTTTTGGAGCTTCATCACAAGCCCATCGAGTTCTCCAACCTTGGACTGTTCGTGGTCAACCGAGCGGCTCTTGCTAAGGCGATTGTCATGGGCATTTCGTTCATGATGGTATTTATTCAGTTTTCGTAAGCAACACTGTTAATGGGAGATACGAGTTTTGTGAAGTTTATTGAACATTGTAGGGATTAAATGGGTTCATTTGGGTTGGGTTTCTGAACATTTTCTGAAAATTAACATTCTTGTGATAAGGGTGGAGTAATAATTTAATTCAACTTTCTGGAACGGAAAAAGTGTTAAAACTGTTTGAAATCAACGCCGTAAATGCAATTGCTATTTGGGTTGGAACATGGGCCAAAAATCTAGAAAAGGTGAGTATTGCAAAGAAAAGAAAGCAATCAGATTTATGTTAGGACTAATTAATAGGGAAAGTTGCAGAAATATCTTTCTGGATTGGAGGTTGATGTGTTTTGTGAACATGTAATGGTTATGTTACGGAATGGTTTTGCCTTTCTAAATAATAACACAACAAACTACAAAATTCATACGTACAATACCAGACATGCTACCGACTTTAACCTGCACTCTCATCACACGAAAATTTATTAAAAAAAACCGTCATGTTGTGTTTCCAAATGTTACAACGTATTGCCAGAGATTATAAAAAAATTTAAACAAATTATAAGAAGTTAAAGTCATCTCTTTTACAATCCCCATTTTACAATTATAATGAGTTTTAAACTCGAAAATTAGAATTAATTATTTAATTATTTATAATATCTATGATGCATTTAATCTTATATCATTTATTTAATTTCTATTTCTAAGACTTATATACGTTAAATTACAGAATTATAGGTAAAAATTGCATTATTTGTCCCATTTATAAATGTGGTTAATTTCTCTCTCTCTCTCTCTCTCTCTCTCTCTCTCTCTCTCTCTCTCTCTCTCTCTCTCTCTCTCTCTCTCTCTCTCTCTCTCTCTCTCTCTCTCTCTCTCTCTCTCTCTCTCTCTCTCTCTCTCTCTCTCTCTCTCTCTCTCTCTCTCTCTCTCTCTCTCTCTCTCTCTCTCTCTCTCTCTCTCTCTCTCTCTCTCTCTCTCTCTCTCTCTCTCTCTCTTTCTCTCCCTCCCTTCCACCCTCCCTCCCTCCCTCCCTTACTCCCTCTCGCTTTCCCGCTAAAAACCAAATTGTGGTGAACGGCTTAACCGAGAATTGTTTAACAAATATTTATTGGAACATTTTTTGTTATGTTGATGTGTAAGATAACCCCCATAATTATTGGAAAACATATATTGACACCCCTTATACGTTTTAATTTTCTGGTAATATTGTGCAAATGCGAACTACGAAAACCCCATTTTTTATACCATTTCAGGTAACAATATTTCAGTCATAAAGAAATTTAAAGTTTTAAATACTCCTTATAAGAGATACTCCTCTTGAGAGAACCCGCAGTCACGTAAGAAATGTAAAACTAATCAATTTAAAACCAAAACAATTATATATTTGAAAAAATATTCTATTACAGAAATGAAAGATTCCAAACGAAATGTATGTTTTTCAATGACGAGTGCAAATTATCATAATCAAGTGCAACGTTTTTTGTTGTATAATGTCATTGAAAGATGATAAAGTCATATTCAAACATTCTCTCACTTCAATTTTTTCCAGGATGGGAATTTTGAACTTAGAGCCAAATTGAATTACTATTTAGACACAGTTTGTTATTAGTTAAAAGGTATGTGATTTAATGGGACAGGATTGAATTTTCACGGACTTTTAAATTAGTTGATGACTAACGAGTATATAGTACTACAATCTACAATAATAATATCTTATTTATGTTAAACTTTTATAATACCTAAATACCAAATGATTCAAATGATTTTTATTATTCTGCACGAAATCCTGTGTTCTTTCAATAGTACACAAAACAATTGGTGATGTTGTTCGCGTCCGCAACATTCCATTAAAGCTGACGTACTCCCCGGCTGGCGCTAAACGAACAACAACTTTGGCAGCTGAACTATCACGCACGTGATCTCTCAGCTATGCCAGCTGCCAGACAAAATGAAAATTTCCCTTTCCAGGGCCAATTAAAAAATTCAGGCTATGTTAGCTATATAAAGAGAGATCTAATTTTTATTTTTGTATTTATTTTTTACATATACTGACTCACGTGCTCTACACCGCAGAATTTATTTTCCTATTCTTAAAACCTGGTGGCTGGCTAAATTAGCCATACGATATATATATATATATATATATATATATATATATAGGCCTAGATAATTTATTTATACAAAAATATAAACAAATTAACTTCTTCTTCCATTGAAGTTGCTTCTTGACAAAGATTGCTTAGTTTTAACAAAATTAAATACTTAAATAATTTGATTTAAACTGACTTTTTCAACTTTGTATAGATGGTTATTTAAAATTAAAACAGAGTATTTCACTACACTTTCTGAAATTTTGTTTATATTCTTCTTTTTTAATTTAAACCGAGTCCAAAAATCATACAAAAATTTTGAAATAGTCCCACGGGCTCCTACAAATAATTCAATATACACATTTGTTTCAAGTCGTACTTTTCTTTGAAAAAAATTATCGTAGGTTCATATATCTTCTTTTTTTTCGTGGTCTACTGATACTGGCTGGTCTGATCCTGTTTCAAATCTAATTGTTGGGTCGATAACATCAGACATACAAAAAAACAAATATTACTCATTAAAAGCAGTTAGAAAAAATACTACATAATTTAATATCGTTGTAAAAATGAGAACTTGTAATCCATTGTATATTAATTTTTATCTTTCAAAAGCTTACCAAAGGGAAGTGAAAATAGGGGGATGAAAAATGATATCTTGTATTGACAAGATGCAAACAAGTTAAGTTCCCAAGTCAAGTTGCTGCCTCCGACATCGCCTGCCGTATCTGTGTTAACTCCTCATTTTTTATCATTTTAAAAACTTTACTTGTATTTGTTTGTAAGTTAAAAATATCTCACATAATAAGTACTTAATTTATCACTTCAAGCGACCTTTTAAGTTTTATGGTAGAAATTGGCTAGCCCATTACTTAGCATACATTACTGCCTCTGAGATTGTTCCTATAGGCAAGACAATAACCACAAAGGAAGATTAGTTTCTGTGTAGAGGTAATATCCACTTGTGATTGATCTAATAGGCTTCCATTAGTGTCAATTGTAGGTGGACTAATTTACCAAGAAATGTCAGGTATAAGGACATACAATATAATTGAAAGATTCAATGTGCTACATTTAGCGTCTACTATTTAGGAAGACTTATTGAACACTTTTGAACTCAAAAGTAGCAAGTTTGACTAGCACTGATGTCCTGACAAACGCAAAAAACCTGTCATCGAGTAGAATTTTATTTTAATATATACATTTTCAGATAGACCAATAGGTATTGTTAAGGGTTGTTATTACTGTACTCAGAATTTCCAACACGCTACAATATAAGCAACCTCCAAGGGTCGGAAAGTCATTTAGTCCTTTTTGTTTAATAAATATTGTAACGTCATTTAAAGAGTTTAACCTTATTTGTATAACAAGTAATAAAAACAATGTGATTAATTGAACTTCGGAATTTATAATTTCAGTGAAATAAAGTGTAAGAAATGAGTCTTTTTAACAGAATGTTTAACAAATAAAATTTAGAAAACTGATTAGGTGTACGTATTTATTTACATTTATATTAATGATAGTTAGTTATTTTTTATGAAAAATTACAGGTTTTAGAGCATTGTCATATGTATAGCACAGGAGTAAATATAAAAAATTTACTAACGGTGATGAAGAAGCAGAGAAAGCACGATTTGTTTAGCTAAGGCGAAGTTTAGAGTGATTTTTTATATAGCTGCAGCCCAGTGCAGGGTTTTTGTCCTTAAAAAATAATTATACCTCTTTTCAAATTCCTTGTCTTAAGACAAACAAAGCTGATGAATTCGTTGTATCTCTCGGTGATAAGTCTACCGCTAAACGTTTCTTTAGGTGCCTTAACAAGGACATGACCAAGGGCTCATTTGCGCGGCCAACAACTGGTTAATCTAAATTTGTTAAAATTGCTATATTTAACATAGACTGTATACTATTATTCGAGACTGCTCAGTTAAGGATTTATTGATCTCATACAATGTTTTATCCCTCTACTTTTAACAATTTATGCACTTGTACTGCACCATTTTGAGTTATTTTGAACGTTACTCTTACAAAATGACTGGAATTTATAATTGAAAATTGAAAAACTACGAATGCAAACCGAGATTGCGATTTACCTACTTTAACCAAGGAGGTTATTCTGAGGGGTGAAAAATGGGCATGAGATCAGATGAGTTTCTTGAAGTATGTGTTGTAAAACCTTATTCAACTTGTGGTGTTGGTAATCGAAACAAAAAGAGCAATGTACAGTTGAATGCAAGAAACGTGA
Organism: Neoaliturus tenellus; assembly: GCA_030545055.2. Classification (NCBI taxonomy): domain Eukaryota; kingdom Metazoa; phylum Arthropoda; class Insecta; order Hemiptera; family Cicadellidae; genus Neoaliturus; species Neoaliturus tenellus. The sequence goes on along the minus strand of CM061533.1, from coordinate 153,584,716 downwards.
GACAGCCCGCCAGGATTTGTGCTACACATGGGCAGTTTAACAGCCTGAATTTGAAATGAAAACCTTAATAATTATTTTACTGTATATACTTATCCAATCCACGCCATGTTGCTCGAGATAGAGTCAACCTACAATTTTAGCAAAAATTCTGGCGGGCTGTCCCACGTCTCGTGCAACCAACTGTATCACAGTAAGTACAAGATGAGCGAAAAAAATATTGCTATTAAGTGTAAGGTTTATATATAACAAATATGAAAAAGAGGTTAGAGCATTTCATGATATGCCTTGTATCTAAGGATAAATGTAATAACTAATGTATTTGAACTCCTAAAATAAGTTATGGTTCTGAAGTTGATTTTAAATTGTAAAAATCAACTTGTATCACAACTTAGTATTCTTTATCATTATAATTGTTTCATGTTCAAGCTGTAAATAAATTAGCTGTTCTAGCTGTAAATAAATTGATTTTTGATGTTGAAATGTTCAACCATAAAACTCATTTACTTGTATTTTCAAAACAGAATTGAAAAATTAATCAAATGCGTATGCCAAGAACAGTGGCAAGGACAACGCATATTCTAAAATAACATTCGAGAACGAAACTAGTAATTTGAATTCATTTCCTACTACTGGAATGTCGAAATTAATTTGAACTAGGCATTACCTTCTGACATTCCTTGTCGCTGGTGGTTAAGTTGCGACGCGTTTCGTCACAACAGTGACATTTTCAAGCATCTTCTTCGCACTAGCGTTTCGTCATAAGTTAAAATCAAACATTTAAACACGACACAGACACATAATAAATAATACCGGTAACACTTAAACATATATCACGTCGACGCGGTGGCCACATTTCGCACGACACGGACGGATGGTTTGCAACGACTGGAAGAGCCGGGAGCAGTGTTATCTAAGTTGACCTTTGGTTCGTGACGTATTTCCAGGTGCATCGCCGTGTCGAACAATGAATTGGCCTGGCTGTTTATTTTATCATTCAGCACATTACTCGGGTCTCTTTTGAACGCCTTATAAATCTCATAGTTTTCAAGTGTGGACATTTCACTACTTTTCTTACATTTATGGATTATTTTTAAATTGTCGTTGATTGATTTATAGCTGTGTCCACACTGTATGAGATGTTCTGCAAAATTAGACCTCTGAATTATGGCTTTTTTAGGCAGGTGTTCCTTAAAACGGGTTTTAAATGACCTTCCCGTTTGACCTAAGTAATATTTGGGGCAGTCACTGCATTGGATTTTATACACCCCACTGTCGTCAAATTCATCACCTGTTGTTGTCACTCGAGTGCTAATGAGATTCCCTACTTTGTTGGTATTTTTATAGGCTACTGTGTATCCGTGTTTGGTTAATATGTTACTGACCGTATGGTTTAATGTGTTGCCATAAGTTAATGTAACATATTTTTTGTTTCTTTGGCGTTGATTGAAAATTTGATTTTTCTTCCTACGGAGTATTTTATCAATGACTTTAGTATCGTAGCCGTTATCAAAAGCCATGTATCTGATTATGTTCAATTCTTTGTTGTAGTCGTTGGAGTTCATGGGAATCGTGTTTAATCTGTGAATGAAAGAATTGAAAGCGGCCATTTTATGAGAAACAGGATGGTTGGATGTGGAATGAATGGTCTGACTGGATTGTGTAGGCTTGCGATAAATGCTGAATTGATGGCTATTGTTTTTTATTGTTATAGTTAGGTCTAAATAATTGATACTGTTTTGTTGTTCTATTTCATTCTTGAATTTTATTTTCGGGTGGATACTGTTGAGGCTTTTAGTAAAAAGATCTATTTGTCTGGCATTTCAGATATGTCGATGACGCTATATGTTTATTTAAAGGAAATGCCAGACAAATAGATCTTTTTACTAAAAGCCTCAACAGTATCCACCCGAAAATAAAATTCAAGAATGAAATAGAACAACAAAACAGTATCAATTATTTAGACCTAACTATAACAACAAAAAACAATAGCCATCAATTCAGCATTTATCGCAAGCCTACACAATCCAGTCAGACCATTCATTCCACATCCAACCATCCTGTTTCTCATAAAATGGCCGCTTTCAATTCTTTCATTCACAGATTAAACACGATTCCCATGAACTCCAACGACTACAACAAAGAATTGAACATAATCAGATACATGGCTTTTGATAACGGCTACGATACTAAAGTCATTGATAAAATACTCCGTAGGAAGAAAAATCAAATTTTCAATCAACGCCAAAGAAACAAAAAATATGTTACATTAACTTATGGCAACACATTAAACCATACGGTCAGTAACATATTAACCAAACACGGATACACAGTAGCCTATAAAAATACCAACAAAGTAGGGAATCTCATTAGCACTCGAGTGACAACAACAGGTGATGAATTTGACGACAGTGGGGTGTATAAAATCCAATGCAGTGACTGCCCCAAATATTACTTAGGTCAAACGGGAAGGTCATTTAAAACCCGTTTTAAGGAACACCTGCCTAAAAAAGCCATAATTCAGAGGTCTAATTTTGCAGAACATCTCATACAGTGTGGACACAGCTATAAATCAATCAACGACAATTTAAAAATAATCCATAAATGTAAGAAAAGTAGTGAAATGTCCACACTTGAAAACTATGAGATTTATAAGGCGTTCAAAAGAGACCCGAGTAATGTGCTGAATGATAAAATAAACAGCCAGGCCAATTCATTGTTCGACACGGCGATGCACCTGGAAATACGTCACGAACCAAAGGTCAACTTAGATAACACTGCTCCCGGCTCTTCCAGTCGTTGCAAACCATCCGTCCGTGTCGTGCGAAATGTGGCCACCGCGTCGACGTGATATATGTTTAAGTGTTACCGGTATTATTTATTATGTGTCTGTGTCGTGTTTAAATGTTTGATTTTAACTTATGACGAAACGCTAGTGCGAAGAAGATGCTTGAAAATGTCACTGTTGTGACGAAACGCGTCGCAACTTAACCACCAGCGACAAGGAATGTCAGAAGGTAATGCCTAGTTCAAAAAAAAAAAAAAAAAAAGAAACTAGTAACCTTAACCGGACACATAAGGTCCAGTAAAGTCTTTTCTTTGGAACTAATCCAGTTAAACAACTTAAATTTATAGTTTTTCACAAAAGACGCGACTACAGGAAAATAAAACAAGACCTTGTTTACGAGTATCTTTGTATTGTAAGACTTTCATGAATTATTGAATTACACGAAGATTTATGTTTGAGTGTGATTTCGGGTGAAAAACAACGTCGCAGGTCCATTGAGGGGTCGGTTGTAGCGGGGGCGGTGAATGGATGACGTCATGGGGGGGTGGTGGCGCCACCCACGGGGGTATATAAACGTGGGGCGCCGCCACGCCGCACACCGCGTCCCGACGTCCAGAGCACACGCACGCACTCGCTCGTACACGCTCGCACAACACGCTCGTTATCGCTCACGCTCAGGGTACGACTGCACGGTAAGGCGACCAGTGGAGCATGTCACTTGATGGGGTTATTGTTATTGGCTTATCGGTTGGATTAAGTGTAGACAGAGACCGAAGGATGGATAATGTTTATGGAGTTGTGAATATTTGCCCCATTTTTAAAAGTATGTTAAAATAGTTTTATAAATCAGTGACATCACAAGCTGGATCAGACTGCAATAAACTTCTAAAACAAATAGATGCAATCGAGTTTTAATTTTAGTTTGTGGTATAAAAAAGTAATTAAAATGTGCGCTGGTTATTTTTAACGACTTAAAAAGTATCGAAATAATATGAAAATTGCATCAAAACATTAGCAAAGTTTAATTGCACTGTTTAAAATCATCTTAAAATTAAAATATTCGTTATGGATTGGTATGTTTAATAAAAATAAGATTAATAAAGTCTATTTTTTTTATTGTATGCCTTTCAAAATTATTTTCAACACAGACAGCCACAGAGTCTATTATTAAGAATGGTTTATAGATTCTGAAACTGAAATTTTCTTTAGCGAGTTTAGGTCTAATGGTCAAAATTTTTTAATTGTTTCTAACTGTAAACAATAATTAAAGCCTAATTTAAAGTTTAAAATCTTGTTAAAGATTTATTCAAATTACGATGTATAACACTGGTTATTATATCATATAAATTCCTACCACTGCCTTAGGTCTACATAAAATTGTGGAGATCAGATTTTCATGAAAACGGTACTGTAAAATGCAATACTAGCTGTGAACAAAATACAAAAATGTAGTCAAGATGTATTTTTCTTTTTTCTTTTTCTGACAATGTTAACATATTATTAATTTGCATGGATATTGTCAGTTAACTAACTAATTGTATGACCCTCTATGTTTAGTTTTATAAACATAAACAAAGTTTTTAGTTTTAAACAAACTTGCACTTTTACTATGCGTTTAAATTAAATTTATAACAGAGTCACACTGAAATAGCTTATTAAAAAGGCTAAGTTTGTTGATATGGTTTAGGTACCTAAAATCGCATTTCAAATAGTTCTACCACAATATGAAGCTTTCAGAAACATTTATATTATTAGCATATAAAACCACTTAAAAATGGTTTATTCTATAATATTGAAATATTGAACTTAAAAAAAAAAAAGAAGGAAATCCACTTAACCATTTTAAATCTAAATCCAATGCTACACGATTATCAGGAAATTTTTTAAAAATTAATCTCAACCTTTTAAGTTGACAAAAAGTAACTTTTCAAAACATATTTTCAATTGTATTGATATTTAACTACCGTACTTTATAAATATTTTGCACCAAAACCATCATTTCTGAGTTTAAAATAGAGTCTAATTAGTTTTCTTTATAATGTTTTTAAAAGTTGTTAATAAAAATACTCAAACTTTGTAGTATTACTTCATTACTAAAACTTCTACCTCAGTCTGTAAAAATGTACACATTATTTAAATATAAAGCTTGCTAAACGCAGAACATAAACATTGTCACCAAAGGACAATGTTTGATCACCATGATGCCATTACACCATTTATGTTTTTGTAACTAAAAATGTAATTTATAAAAATGTAGTGCATATCAAGTCAATAATAGAATAAAATTAAATACGAAAACCATATTCAAAATTGATAAATGAGGAATAATGATTTGAAAAATCATTTTTATGTAGGAATAGGTGTCATGATTTTTTTTTTTAATACTGTAGTTATAAATAATAATAATATTATTATGTGGATGTCAACAACGTTAGCATTTTGCTAACTTCAATATACCCTCAATTATCTTAATTCTTTATGCATGTTTCAAAGACCATGATTATTACCACGAACAACTAACTTACAATGACATTAATTATTAGTTATTACTGTATCGCTACTCATGATTTTATAAAACTTTTGTTATTGATATATTGAGTAGCGATAATAACCAATAATTTAATGCTTGTCATCGAGAAAAGTAGGATACCGTAAGGAATCACAATATACCAAAATAGTGAATAGGTATTATTCCTTTGACACTGATGTTTGTGGGTGTGCAGTGTTTATAAGAAATTAAATCTGAGAACGCCAGAGACATCATAGTAATTAATTTCTTTTATCTTATCAGAGAAACAATAAATTTTCTTATAAGATAAATCTATACGATGCCTTGTAATTCTGCTAAAAAGTCAATTGATAAAAAACTTTAAACTATAGGCCTAAGTATGATTTTAATTGATTAATATTTTACCTCACCTACATTATTATGAAAGTCCTTAAACTGCAGAGATGAAAGAACCAATTTAAAACTAATTTTAAAAATTAGTTTATTTTTTGAATATAAAATTAATTTATTTTTTTAACTCTCCACCTGGACTATCCAGCGTACAAAATGTCTATACTAATTACTTAACTGCCTTTTTGTAATTAACAGCAATAAAATAGTTTTGACATACCATGGTATTATTTTGAAAATACAGTGTAAGTAAACAAAAAATCTTGAAGTAGGGAAATAATTCAGGAAAATACTTACTTCGATGGCAATACTTTATTGCCCATTAATAAGAAATATTTTTGTGTAATTTTAGTTTTTAAATTTAAATCAAAAGTAACTTTAAAGTTTTCCATAACATGACTTACGGAATAGGAACACTAATAAATTTTCCACCCTTGCATTATTTTATCAATCCTAACTGGCCGAACTAAAACGAAGTAGCATTAAAAATTACAAATAAATTGAAAAGAGAATTGAAATTGTTACAATATTTTTACAGTCTAACATTTCATTTGACTTATAAAAACACATGGATACAATGTTCTTGATTCTGCAAATAGTGGATAAATCATTTAATAATACAAACATACATAAAGTCATTTAATAATAAATACAAGCATGCAAAAATTCAGAATCTGAGAATACAGAATGGAGAAAATGACAGCCTCTGTCAGAACAACGCAAAACACTCACTTGAACAACAAATTATCAATCACATATACACAGGCATATAGAAAATAGTAAGAGCGATGGGACTTTACTTGGGGAAGATTAAGTAAACAGTAAACATTTCGCAACATCAGCGAATGGAGCTAGCATGATAAAAATGTGAAAAACAAAAGGGAAGAAAACCCTATACAACTACTTTATTTACTTAAAAGCCAATGTAAATTTGAATACTGTCCACTTTAATGAAAATTATTAGAGCCTACCTTTTACCCGCGGCTTCGCTCGCGTTACTTGCTGCCGTAAGGTTTAGCTCGTTCACTACACTCACTCGCCGTCACGCTCTCCCGCCATCAGGCTTAGCTCGTTCGTTACGTTCACTCGCTGTCACGCCCACCCTAAATACACCTAAGTTTTAAAAATCTTTGGAATAAATAAAATTGGAATTTTTTCATTGGATTTGTTTCTTAGCAACAAATTTATAAACAATAAAATAAATTTTAAGATATTTAAAAAATGTATTTTTTAAATATCTGATTTTTTTAAAGTGTTTTATGTTACTTCTGATAGCTCCAAGAATATGCGGAGCCTACAAAGTTCCATGGCGATCGGTTGAGTAGTTTTCGCGTCAAAGCGTAAAAAACAAATAAACGGACATTCACATTTATAATATTAGTAGGGATTGGTATGGAAGCTTTATAAGTAAGCTTTATATAGTTAGCTTAAGTTAGCTTTATAAGAAAGCTTTTATAAGCTTTACATTAAGACAGACATTCTACCTTCCATTTAGTTAGACCAGCCATGTTTGAAATTTCAAAGGGGGGATCTCGCGCCTTTTCTAGATGTTGAAGAGTTTTGTAGTATTTAATAACAATTAAGATCACTTTTATGAACTGATTCAATCCCATGATTTATCTTGCCTAAAAGTATATTGTTTAGAAATAAGAGTCAATGTAAACAAAACAAATTGTACATATTTTAAATAATTGTTTGTTTTGTTAAAAGATTTTACAGCATTCTAGTAGAAGCAGGTCTAATCCACTGCAGAAGGTGATTCGCGGCAGTATCATGAGTTCGTCATAAAGCAATTGATCTGCTGTTTTTGTTAAAAACTTCCAATGATAAATTTAAGCTTAACTAGAAGTTTATTCACAAGGAGCTTATTGCTAGGAAGACATAGACTCTCACAATTTAGAATACTTAAATGAAAATTTATACTGCTTATGTTAATATTACAATTGACTATAATCACTAACGTGAATTGACGTTTCATAGCATATCAATTTAGTATGGTGTGATCTTCCGGGGGAGCATAAAGTACAAATAACCTAAGTAAATCAGTATACTACTGTACACTTTTATTAACTATGAATGAGCCATATTATTACCGGAGAGTCTTTTTATTTTAAGATCATGTGTTTTTGCAGCACTGCAAAACCAGCTGAATAATTCAAACATCGATGCAGAGCTTCTCACGAAGGCGTACTTACATGTTTTAGTGTAAATGCTTCGGAAGCGAAGCATGTTCACGTTAGTGTGTATAGTTGATGATATTACTTACTTCAAAAGTACTAAATTCTATCATAAGGGCACTGATTGCATATTATACGGCATTTGCAAATCCGGGCCACACTCTGTGAACATATGATAGTTTGCGATTTTTTTGTTCGTGGTGTGAATTTGGCAAAACGATATACTGTAACGAAAAATTGCTATTTGTGTATTAAGAGCGCAAAGTACGGTACGTCATTGCCGCTCGAGAATTTAGCTGAGTGGGTCCAAACATTTCAAGAGCAGCAATGATTATTTGTGCTCGTAATACACACAATATTATTTCTACCAACATAATTACAACAGATTAGATAGTTTATTCTATACAAAAGGTCCCTTAGGTTACGTTTGATTTCTCTGTTCGAATACACTAACAACTATCAAACATAACCTGAACTAAAAAAAAACAAAGAACAAAATTAATTATTAATCGACAGCAATGACCAAAAACTGCGATTCGGTTTGTAACAACAGCTGACCTTATATAACTATTTAATTTAGTGTGCGGAAATTAACATTCCTGCTCTAGAGCGGGAATGAAATCAATAGAGCGGAAATGAACTGTTTTGTGTATGCTACTGTTGACAGTTGTAACAGTGTAGATTTTTTTTTTTTTTTTTTAAATAATTACTTATTATTTTTATTATTATTTAAGTAGAAAAGCATTATATTGCATGACCCGGTTCCAATTATACTCTGAAATTATTTTTAAAATATGTAAGAACTTGATATTTGCTGGGCTATCTTTTTGGAAGCTATTCCACATAAAACCGCCCTCCGATAAACAAGAATTTACATTTTAAATTGTTGTTTTCACCATCTGAATTTCAAATATGGCTTATGAATGTTTTTGTTTCTAAGTATTTAGTCTCTTACGATTTTTTCTTCTTTGTTTTGATGTCTTAGGGGTTGTATTAGTTTTTCACGCGCACTGTGTTCTAGACACGTTTCAAAAATATGTTACGCAAACTACATTGCTTTCTAGGAAAATTTGTTTAAATAACTGGTCTCCAATGTTTGCGAGTTATTTTGAGTGAGCTGTGTCAATGATTTCAACTCTTAGACAACTTACAGATGATATCCGGTATTCATTTGTATAACGAATAGCTTTCACAGTAAACATTTTAAACTCAAAAATATCTATTGTGGTAGCAGTAATGAAACCGCCTAAACATTAATCATCAATATATTACTCTTTTTAACTTTGATTCCAACGAAAGAAATGTATTTTTATGTATACATAATGTAAAAATACTCTGTTCTAAAAAAGTTATTAAGTATTCATATTCTATTTCGTTCGAATGCAGAATACATTATAAGAGATGGGCGGATTAACGGTCAGAAATGCTCCTTTGAAGTTCGCTGACTTCGTTATAAGCAGAACTCATTCGGCTCTTCCCATACTGAACCGCTGCATAAAAATTTGAATACATTATAATAAAAGAATTCAACAAACGTAGAGAGAGGCATTTTTATAGAAATAATTATATATACTTTTATTTTTTGATAAATTGAATTTTTGTTGATTTTATGTTCATTGACATATTTAACTTTTAATAATATACAATTTTTAACCCAAAGTAAGTATAACCTTTAAAAAATGTTTGAATTTCGGGGGAAAGATGAAATTGTTGCACTTTTTAGGTGAGCAATTTTTTGTCATTATTTAAAATTTTTTTATTTAATTTGTGATGCTGACATAATGGTCGAATATTTACATAATTAACATAATTAACATACGTGGCAGTAAATTTGAGAAAATAATGTAATAAAACCTAGAAAGTATATATTTTCTAAAAATATATTTATTACCAATTTCCAATTTTACCAATTTTACCAATTTCCAGATTACCAATTTCTTTGTTACAAGACTTGCGGATTGATATCCGTACATACTTGTTATTACAGTATTTTAAATATCGATGGCTGTTTAATAGAACTAAATAAACTTTAACCTTTTCTTGTAGTTCTAATGCACACTAAAGCATTGGATATCTAACACATAATTTATTGTACAATACAATCTTGAGGTTTTTATAACTGGCCCATCGATCAAAGCCGTACAAGTAATCATAATCTCCATTTTTCTTGGAATTTCCTTGACAATATTGTTGTTATTTTTTCAGAAATTATTAGAGACCAATTAGCTATCATCGATGTAAGCTGTCCAGTACACTCCAAAGGTTCTTGGCATATTAGTTACTACTTAGTGATGGAAAATGTCCACAGTGACATGTAGTGAAATATTCTGTCAAAATGTTTTGATGATTTGTTAAAACAGCAAAAATGTTGATACAATATTGTTATCACAATAACAATGTTGATCATACAATAATAATATTGTTTTGATCTTTAAATATAATCATTTTTCTTAATTGGGTCTCTGATTTATAAATTTATAAAGCAAATTTTCTAATTTATAGGCCTAAAGCAAATTTGTACAAACAACTTTGTGTGAATTTTAATTACTAAAAAGAAATAAAAATATAATTTTTCTAGTCAGCAGATGTGCATTTTAAATCACAGACTATGTTTTTATAGGAATTTTGAATTAATTCATGTAATTAAACAACTTTATTAATTGATTACCAAATAGGAAAATTGCTCGTCGTACATTGCCATTGCTCCAGGAATCATAATTTTTTACGAGGTTGGTTATATATTGGTATTTTACAACCTTTCAGAAATGATTTGAAGCTTAGGTCTACTGCTAAGTAACATTTATTCCAATAAATTATAACTAAACAGTGTTTTTGAAGTCTACACAGTCAAGTACTGTAAATTGTATAAATATACTCATTAGTGAACTTGCACTCTTGCAGTTATTGTAATAAGGAATCAAGGCAATAAAACTAATGTTGTATGATATGTGCATTGTGAAGGAATGGTTTATTCTAATAAAAAGTAATGTACATTGAAATGTTGTTCATAAATTTACCAATTATAATTTATGTATAAGGTTAGGTTTATAAGGTAATAAATTTCATTAATTTTCAGGTAAATTCATTTGTTTAAGCTTCCTTGGTTAATTAAAAACCCGGGATGAGAATTAGGAAACTATTACTTTAAAGTTAATACTGCCAAAATTATTCTCTAAAATAATTTATACTGATATTACTGTATCTATTATGATTTATAATTATAAATTATTCTCCATCTTCGGAATGAAAAAAAACATCAAATAACTAAAATTTCCGACATTGAAACATGGACGTGAGATATGTTCGTTTATTCTTACTATAATTGATTTTTATCAAAGAGAACATGTGTAATAACTCGTTTATTATGGTTAACAGTATTGTACTACGTTATGCAGTTTAATCAGTCAGATACGTAAAAAAACTTATCTTATCCAAAATGATGGTCAAATAGTGATTGTACTCCACGTGCTTTACAACAGAACTTTAATTCAGAAAGTTATTAAATGTAAAATAATAATATTTGAATCCCAGGGTTGGCTAGCCCCATAGAAATGTAATAAATGTTAATGTATTACTACTCGCATGTATCATATAATAAACCTCTCTACGTATACAGTAAAAAAGGGAAAACCATGAAAACGTTATGTGTTGATTCCCAACTACATTATTTAAAACTACGTTATGTACTACAATACGTTCTTTAATGAAAGAAAACGTTTAGATAATGTGCTTAAGTTTTACCAGTTATTGGTGTATAGCATTCTGTTGATTACGTTTTAAATTCGAGCTCTATAAATTTTTTTCATAATAATAACATTGACTGAAGATTAGGTTACGTAGTCTACCTTGTGCCGTCGTCAATCCATATAGTTTTTCTGATAACTAGTTTCGGGACTGTTGTCCCATTTTCAAATCAGTAGAACGTCGTCAAAACTTTAAAAACACAGTCATATACTTTACATTTAAAAAACAACACATAACACAACACACGCGCGAACATTTAACAGTTAATTTGAGGTTGGCCGGCCAAGACATCGAAGGTTACCGAACACGCGGCGGACGGGATGACGGATGCGACACGACCGTGTCTAATAGAGTTCGTGTCGCATCCGTCAACCCGTCCGCCGCGTGTTCGGTAACCTTCGATGTCTTGGCCGGCCAACCTCAAATTAACTGTTAAATGTTCGCGCGTGTGTTGTGTTATGTGTTGTTTTTTAAATGTAAAGTATATGACTGTGTTTTAAAGTTTTGACGACGTTCTACTGATTTGAAAATGGGACAACAGTCCCGAAACTAGTTATCAGAAAAACTATATGGATTGACGACGGCACAAGGTACGTAACCTAATCTTCAGTCATTGATCAATCCTGGAGGCAAAAATGAATAATATAATAACATTGGCAGACCACTAAAACATTTGAAGGACGAAAAGAGGCCTATATTTCTCATAAGTATATAAACTATATTTATGAAAAATGAGGTAAATAATAATTAATTATTTATCCAGAAGTTTTTGCACACATTCAAGACAAAAACAAGACAAAGATTCGTACATTTGTTTTTACAGATATAGAATTTATTAGTAGGATTTACTAAATAACACCAATCATTTATAAAGTACCCCGTAACATGTATAGGTAAAAATAAATCACGAAACTTAAAAGAGTACTACTGTGTTTAATCACATAACAAATTAATACTTTGATATTTTGGCACATAATAGAGGTTAATGGTAAAATTGCCACATCAACATTACAACATTCATAACATCATTCAACCTCACTTATGAAGAATAAGTGCAAGGACTCAGGGCTAAGATATATTCCTCAACTCTATTTTTAAATGTTGTAATTAACTTGCCTAATTCAGATGGCAGTTTGATTACTAGATATCAGATACTAGATTGTTTGCAAACAACCGACGTAACAATGAATGTTAGAGCACAATTCTAAACATACGCCTAAGATTCTTCAAACTTGGTGTAAGATAAACAATGGCACCTAATACACTTAGTTGATCCATTGCTTCTAGATCAACTTTGTACATTAAGGAAACACAATCAAATTGGAAGATGCATGTGAAAAGAAGTGTAAGAGGTGATAACTCCAGCTTGGGTTTCCTGAAGAGTTAATGTATTACATGGATCGAGATAACCTTATTCATGCCTCGCCGTTGAAAGCAAGTAATATATTATCAAGCACAAGTTGGAGTGGATGTGAGCATTTATTGTGTAACTTCGTCATGTACTTTCCAAAATGTTTGAATCTTTTTTTAACTTCAATAAAGTTATTTGATTAATAAAAAGGTGCACAATTTAACAAACGTGCTTTTTTTGTGCACTGTCTTAACAAAATATACATAATCAAATATACCCTCAAAGTTTGTAGCAACGTTTGTGTTTGTAAATATTTAGAGCACTTCCCTCATTTAATACTTAGTATGCAAACTCTTTTACAAAAATGTTTATGAAATTCAATCTAAATTTATTTTACCTTGTATATTTACACTATAATGTAAACTTGATACAGGGTGATTCACGACGAAGTGCAGAAATTTTGGGAGCTGATTCTATACATGAAAATAAACAAAAAAGGCCATATAAACATAATTACCATTCTGGAAATTACCATTATTGTGATAAAGGTCCATGCCAAATATGAAGTAAATCCATCAATTCATTACGGAGATAAAAATTATTACGTGTAAAAAACAAAATGGCGGCTAGTGGCTAAACGAAAGATTTTAGGACATATGTTTATACGACCTTTTTTGTTTATTTTCATGTGTAGAATCAGCTCCCGAAATTTCTGCACTTCGTCGTGAATCACCCTGTATATAAAACCACACAGAACAAGTGTGTGCCTGTCATTCTCATGAAAATTAAAAAATTTAAAATACATTACATCATTAAAAATAAATAAATTACTAAATAGATTTAGTAAAAGTAAATTTATTCATACTGTTAAATTTGTGTCCACAATTTAAACTTACAGTTTACTTTCGTGTTAGAGAAGTAGTAGATATACCGTAGCAATTAAGAGCATTTTTATGTAAAAGAATTAAGCATGTTAAATATAAGATACTGTGTTATTTGTTAACAATATCTCGTTCACTGCAAAACTTAACTTAGATATAGAATACGTGTAAAGCTATTCACACTACAATGCACCTAAATATTAAGAACCAAATTATATCCCCTGCAAAGATAACCTCTCTGTTAAAGATTACATAGGTTTTGTTAAGAAATGCTTTCAAAATGTCTGCAAGGTAGGTTTGGACGGCTTTAATTTAACCAAGACCCCTACTTTTAAGAGCGATAAACTAAATAGAATTAAATGCCTGCAGCATTCTACATCCTACGCTTATCTTGTTATTACGATCTTATTCTACCCTGGGCTTCTGCTCTACAGAATGGTGGTACCACATTTGCTGAATTTGGATTATAAACAAAATTTGAATTTGAGCGCTTTTTGTAAAACCCGCCTTTTTCGATTTTAGGTATGTATTTCCTTAAAATTATATAAATATCTTCAAAATGGGAGTCACTAAGTGGGTCTGTACGGCATTAATCTAACGAAGAATCCTACTTTTTAAAAATCGATAAACTAAATAGAATTTAATGGTCCCGCATTTGTTACATTTGGATTATAAAACAATTAAATTTGTGTTCTTTTTGAAAAATTTATTCTCCCCCGATTTTTGATGTGGATTTCGATTGGAACTATAGGTATTTTACAAAAAAATACTTTCATTAAAATTCCTCAAAATTGTAACTAATGGTAAAAAATAACAGAAATAAACGGTTTTAAACTATTCTAAGAAAAGAAAACAATTAAAAAAATATACTGAAGTCATAGAAAGTTTTACAAATTTGTAAGGGAAAGAAACAATAAACCAAACCTATCGACAGAGACATTGTTATTGTCCATTCTCGACAACTAAGGGTTAAGGGAGGGACCTGATTCCTATATTCAGTTATTTATGTATCAAGTTTATATTCCCTTCCACCGCAATTCTTGACCGGAAAGTAGAACATTGAAATAGGCCATACAAAACTTCTTACTTCCTTTCAATTTAGATTCTTGTTCCTCTCTTCAATAGAGCAAACTATCTTATTACATACTGGCCTGTGCAATATTTTCCTAATTTAATTACTTACATTCATTTGAAATGAAGTAAAGTGAAAAATGTATTTTCAAGGTGAAATGTATTTATCTCTATACCAACCTGTGGCACATCAGAATTTGAAATACTTATATTATATTTTTAGAAAAAGAATAAATTTGAAAGTTTTAAAATCAGAAATCCTCAAAATCATCTTAATGACTGTAATTAAAAATGAAAGATGTACCACCCACATTCACACTCATTCTCACTAGACCACAAACCAACGCCTATCAACACTAGCGAACACCTTTCTTAAATTTTGATACTATCATGAAGTGTATAACAAAATCTGGATGCCGTAGCAACAAAAATTAGCTGTTGTATCGAGTATTTATTTGGATAAATAGAAATTAACAGAAGCAGGTAACCTCTGCGAGTGACACGAGTGCTTATATCAAAAATAAATTTAAAATTATCGGATAGACACCTAAAAACATGTGAATTGCTGATAGTGTGCAATTAAAGGAGGGTGCTAAATTTATGTAGATCTTTATGATCATTTTCTCATCGGCCAAGTGATGATTTGGCAATTTTCTTTCATCAATTTTAATCGGACGACTAATAATCTTTTTAAAATGAGGATGACCATAGAAGAACATTTTTGTGCCTTAGATCAAACATTTGATTGAGTAGTGTTCGTATAATTGAAGTGATTTCTATTAGATAGACGTGTAGCTAAGCTAAAGGAGAACTATTTTTCTTCATTACTGGATAAATGGTTGAGGGAGGTGAAACGGACGTTAGTGGATTATCACATCACACCAGAAAACATTGAGTCTCCACCCACACACCCACATAACCTCTGTTCGCGTTGATTGGACTGATAAATGTTTGTACGGAATACGAACTAAAAAATGTAATTGCAATTAATTAACTCGAATACATACCTTCAGAAAGAATACAATTAGTTTTCGGCATTTGTATTCCACTCAAGAAGGCAAATAAAAAAAATGTATTATGACTGCTTTCTTTGTGAAGTCAGACTATGCATGTGTATCGATTGTGAAAAGATTATGACTATACTATAATACATTTACTGTCTGCTTATATTAAGAAACGTAACAACGGTTTCCCTCTGCACATAGTCGTCCACCATGTCCGTAATAACAAATTAAAATGATTTTGGTTTCATAGAAACTTACAATGAAAAGTTAAAGAACTTTGAATAATAATGACCAGTAGAACGATATGTACCTCATCTCCAAACATCCATCCAGATATAATAAATTCCAAGTTGTAAAAATCCAAGGTTGTTAAAGTAGTCCTACTTGTTAAAGTAAGTATTTATTAACACCAAAGAATCTATAAATCAATAAGTTTATAATTGTATGGATACGAATATGAATATTCCTAATTATAATGTCCACAAGCACCGATGGTGAAATCAACAAATGTATGTATAAACAATTTTCATATAGTATTGAGTAAGTTGATATATTTTTTACTTCATCGATTCGATCATTATCTACTTAAAGTTAAATAATAAAACGTTATTACAAAAAAACGTTATTAACTTTTTTACATGATATAAAATACAATTCATAAAAAGGAAAACAACATATTTCAATTCTGTAGTATTTTAAAACCAATACTTTATGTTTTTCAATACTTTATTTTTATTCAATACTTCTATGTTAAAACAACAATAGTAACACAAATGATATCAAATTATTGTTTGATTTGCTTTATACTTTTACAACGAATTTTTGAAGTTTTGTGGATGAAACATTAACATTAATTGAGAGATAAATAAAAATATCCGGAATGCCACAATAAATGTCCCATTATTGTGTTACCAGTTCAAAGTACCGATTATTGTTTGACACTAAAATAAACGCAACGTAAAGCCGGAACATTTGCTCCGAGCTGTTTCAATATTTTATTGTTTGGTGGCAAATGGGCTATAAAAGAGCTGCACTGGCCCAAATTATTGCATCTTCATGCTTTGGTTTATTTATATTCAGGAAATACTTCTAAAATTACAAAGTAAAATTGATAAATTTTGTTTCAATTAGCATTATATCAAGGGTAAGAATGATTTTCATATTTTTGTTTCATAAAGGAAGGATTTGTGTTGGTGAATCATTAGTCATTTATCAAACAAAAACCAATTACAAACTTCTATAGTGTTAAATTTCAATATTTTTATTTGAGTAATAATTTAATAATATTTTTGTTTGAGTGATAAGTAAGAAGTTTTAGGATTCAATTAATTTACAAAAATGGTTTTGAAATATTTATACAGAACTTATAAGGAGATTAACAAAAACAACTGTCCTTAATCGCAACATGAAAATAAACATTTGTTTTTTACAAACTGATATAATAAGTTTGGCTCATATATTGCTTGAAACATGAAAGATTGGACTGGTTGCGTTGTTTTGACGTAACAGAATGCGGAGATAAATAAAAACCACCGTTATTCCACAAACCGAACTTTGTTAAATCAGTTTAGTAATCCTTTCATTTGTCAAACGTTTGTTCGTTATGTGTTACGCCACAAATACTGATGAGCTTGTGTGAAACTCTCCCTTCCAAATTAAACTAATGTCGGAAGGTTATCTTCAGTGTGCAATTTAAATTTCTCCCTTGTCTCTATTTTGGAATCAGGTTGAAGAGCCTGATTTCAGTGTCGGTTGCGGTTGATTTGAGATAATTTGTCTTTCTTAACAAGCTTTCACTTAAATGTACTTCACAGTGCTATGTGATGCTATTAGCCTAAAGGAAACAAATTGAACATATTTTTGTATATTTCATAAAATACAATAAACAACAAATGAAATCTATAAAATCTTCATACCTCACCATTTCTATTCTACGATGTAGATTGGAGATTTAGATTTTGAATTCCCTAAGATTTCTCAGGTCATGTTTTAGATATAATAATTTAAACATTTAAATATACGATATGAGTACTGTAGTGATAGTATTTCGACATCGTAAGTTAAATCACGTTATTAAGAGTCATCTTCACTCCTGGGCCAGTAGCCCATTGTTGCGCAGTCGGCAATGTTAATCATACGGCTTTTATGCTAAAACATGGTCTTGTATTCCCCTGTTTCGGACGCCGTTTTTCAACAGATTTTCTTGAAATTTGGTAAGTGTTTAGTTGAATAGTTATATTAGGTTTCTCATACCTCGGAATTTTGAAAATTTTACAAATATTACTCTCTGTGACGTCGCAAAGTAACTCGATTTTCCTTAGTTAATATTTCAAAATTTAGTAAAATTTTCAAAATTTCGAGGTATGAGAAACCTAATATAAGTATTCAACTAAACACTTACCAACTTTCAAGAAAATCGGATGAAAAACGGCGTCCGAAACAGGGGAATACAAAACCATGTTTTAGCATAAAAGCCGTATGATTAACATTGCCGATTGCGCAACAATGGGCTACTGGCCCAGGGGTGAAGATGACTCATAAACGTAAAGTTAAACGTTAAAATTTAACGTTTAGTTGTAAATGACCTTCATAACGGATTGCGTACCATCTTGAAGTATTTGAAAAACAAATGTATTTCATATTTGACGTGAGCTTAATTTAGTCCAATGAGAGGGACAAATACATCAATTAGATATATCATACACATTTTATAGGTGAAGGGTTAAAGTATATATTTATAAAGTATATAAAAGTACTAGACTTAATATAAAAAACTTCATATACATAAAAACCTAAAAAGTTTCATAATGAATGAAAGTATATTTACTTTAATAAACCTTTAGTGAAAAACATTTTGTAGTAAAAGTAATGAATTAAACCTTCCTTTTATAAAAACAATATATTTAGGAAATTTCAGTAAAATTATATTATACATTTAATAATTATATACAAGTCATTAACGTAAAACTCCACTAGCAGGGTAGTTAAAATATAACACGTTTACACACGTTTGAGTTAAATGAAAGAAGTTTTATATTTCAATTTAATTACCGAAAAGGAAGCAGGTAGAATGGAAAATGGAAGTAGGTACGTTTGAGAAGCAGGTAGGCTTCTTATTCTAAAGTAAAAGGTAATCCAGTACCATTTTTATGTGGTGTACCTGCCCTTGTGCACCTTTATATTAGGTTTCTTCTTTCCTCATTTAGTTTATAAGTCAAAGTAATTCAAACAAAATAATATACTGTATTTACATAGCTGTTAGCTGATAATAGTCATGATTAAAATTACGTTGAGCACTAGTTTTATAATTTCTTAAGCATAAATTCGCATTATTTAAGTTAGTTAAAATCAAATAATAAACTCCTATTTTACGTTATTTATTAATACATATTTAATGAAATGCTGCAAAATACGAAGAAAACATTTTATAATACAAATGATGTGACTAAGAGATATGTTTTTTTTTTTTTTTTTTTTTTTTTTTTTTTATGAAACATACACACAGTAGTTTGGATAGGATTCTAAATAGATATGTCTGTAAGTTCATTAGCATCTGGCTGCCCTTGTTTCCCACTTACACATTTATGTTTCCTCGTTGAATACTAAAAAGAAAATCCTAACTTTATATAACTAAGACATACACATTTTCCAGGTAGTTTTTTTGTATATTATTTTATATGTAAAACACGTCTTGGGATGAAAAATGCCTGAAGTTATAAAAATTATTATCTTTAAAAAAATTTAAAAATAAAGATTACATTAAATAGCTTGGGCAAAAGTAGAAAACTTGTTGACCGTTTCATACAACTTTCATTGTTTGCACAGTGAAGAATTTATCTTGAAATTAGAGAAGTGTAGTTAGCCCAGTCAAAATAGATTCGTGCAGGAAGTAAATCTGGAGGAATTTTTCACAGTTGATAGACTATGATAAGGTGTGCATTTTCCCAAAAGTCCCGAAAAATCCCCCTTAAGCTTTCCGCCCCTTTAAAGTTAAAGTTGCAGTAAGTTAGAAAATCAACTACATTTTCTTAAGGAGAAAAGCAATCGAAGTGGCGTTGCTTTAATTTTGTTTCCAATCAAATCTGTAAAAAATTTTTTTTACCACTTATTACAAAAACCCTGAAGTTTTGTGTCAAAATCGACACAAACGTAAAAAATTGATTTTTTTCTTTACATAATGTAAAAACCTTCTCTTAAAGCTCCTTTGTTTGAAGTTTATATGTAAAACCGTAAATCTTAAGTTTGTAGAGAATTATTTTAGCTTTACAATGATATAAGTTATAATATCACCTCACGAAGAATATATTTTCGGTTTGAGGATAACGAGCAATATTGTATTTTATTTTATGGTGATAGTGAAAAGATGCTCCGTTCTTGGCCCCATTTCAGTACAGACATTATTGAATTTTAATGTCTTCCCCTTTATTTCTATGAGGGATGACTTAGAGGAATGGAACTTCAAAAATCCGTATTTGGCCATTCGTACTTTAGTTTTGTGGTACAATGTGATTTTTAGCCCCAATGGGGAACGGCCCACTAGGAGTCACTAGAATATCTTAAATGTAAGCATAGGGCAATATGTTATTGGTCTCACTTAAACGGAACACAAAGCCGCAAACCCTACCTCAATCGCATATCCAAGCCAGAAGTAGCAGGCAATGAGAGTTTTTGAATTTTGAAATTGTTATAAAAGATTTTAATGAAAAGTTAAAATGCCTCCCATTTCCGGCTGGGTTGTTCGCTTCAATTCCGCTTGATTTTCTTGTGACTCCTAGTGGGCCGTCCCCTATTGGGGTTAAAAAATCGCATTGTACCACAAAATTAAGTACGAATGGCCAAATATGGATGTTTGAAGTTCCATTCCTCTAAGTCATACCTTATAGAAATAAAGGGAAAGACATTAAAATTCAATAATGTGTGTACTGAAATGGGGCCAATAACGGAGCCTTTTTTCACTGTCACCATAAAATAAAATACAATATTTCTCGTTATCCTCAAACCTAACATAGAGATATTATATATCATTGTGTTTGTAAAAAAATCCACCATTCGTTGGATAAGTTAAGTAGTTTTCCCAATAAAGATAAACATTAATTCTTTCCCTATGTATTATAACTTCGACAGGTTAACACAAAAATATTAAATAGTGAATAAGACACATTAAGTAATTAACAATGCACAGATTTTTAGAGTACACTTAAGAAAGTATATGAATCCATCAAATTTATTGCTTTTATATTTTGTAATTTTATTTATTAATTTATTTTTAACCAAGTTACTGTGAACTAACTACTAGCTGATTTAGATTGTAATAATGAATTGATGTAAAACAATTTGTATGTTACTAATTTCAATTACTTACTAATTTATTTTGTAAAACCAAAGGTCTTCTAATTTAAGATATTATCTTGAATAGGTCTTTTAAAAGTAATCAAATCCCCAGAAAGATTTCCTTTAAAAATTTTTTTTAAGGAGCTCTGTTGAGTCATTATAGCATAAAAATTAATAATTAAAGCTATGTGTATCGGAGGAATTAACTATTGTCTTCTTTCCTTCACGTTATATAAAAACGATAATGCACGTCACAGGAAGTTGTTTTAATAAGACGGTCAAAAAGGAAAGAAAGGAAGTCCGAGCTTCAGACGCGTTCGTAAAGTTTATATGTCGGTGGCGCCGCCTAGTTTCAGCTTTTACAAGTATTGGCATTTCTATCACCAGAACTGATCCTCATAAACGCGGTTATAGTGGGGCAGTCCCCGGTTAAATGGAATATTTGAAAGTAGAAATACTAAGAGTAAGTTTAAAAAGTATAATAAGATGTTATTTATTCTAATAAGAGTGGACAGTCATCTAAAGAGAAATCCTTTACGGTCATTCCACAATCGTAAATATAAAACAGTATCTCCTGTGAGATAAAATATACTCAATTAAAAATGTATCGACAAACAAATACATTCTAAGGCAAGCTAATCTAAAGCTACTTTTTGATGAGCCAATTCACGTACTTTAACAAAAGTCCTTAATCAATAAACTAGTAATATTGTATTGTGTTGATTTTTAGTTTGTTTATTTTTTGTATACGAATGAGAAAATACTCTGTAACTTATTAAATTAAAAAAAGTATTTATTTTGAATAGTACCCTAAAATAATAAAGTAACCAGAAGTAAATGAGAAATTCTTTTAGGCCTACTCATTTCTATTTTAATACGTCTCTTGAAATTTATTAACATATAAAATACAATTACCTGCATTTCAAGCAATATATAATTTATTTGGAATATACTTTGAATAAAAAAATCAAGTTTGACCAAACCCTTACAAATATACATTAACAAAATATCCATGACAAAATATTTTTGATTATATTCTAGGAATTCGATTAAATGTAGCCAAATTATATAGAATGATATATGAATATGATATAGAATAAGAAAAACCTAACTTGTGAGTAACTCTATTTTGAACACAAAAACTTAATAAGTTTAAAAGACACTATCTAATCGGTGCTGCACAATCTCACACACTGTTTGACTTGGCTATTTATTAAATAATACAAAAATATATATTGAAGATACATAACAAATACATAAATATACATAAAGATACATAAATATACATAAATATTCATAAAGATACATAAAAATATAAAAAACAAACGAATTAAGAACGAAACAGTAAGGCTGCTAAAATTCTGCTGCCAACCTTTATAAACAAGTTACCTGAAGTCTAGTACTAACTAACCGAATAAAACATCAGTCTTTTGTTATTTTAGTTAATACAAACAAATTAAAATGTAATGTGGTTTTTAACTAAAATTTGTCATTCATAAGAGTGTGATCAATACATTCTAGCCCTCTCCAGAATCAGTATTCAGCATTCAGAATAAGTACCATATCAGTACTATGCCACAAGAAAGTCAATAGAATAAATATTATGTAAAACAAAATAATTTTAAACACTCGGTTTACTTTACCATCATCTCTCTACTATAGTTATTCACCCTAATATTCACGTAATCTGCTTAACTAAGTATGCTCTACCTACTGCACAATTTAAAAATATTACCTTTTAATGAAACAATGGGCTTAAAATATTCAAAAACTGAATTTAAATCTCTAATTGATCTAGAAAACCCGGTCGTATTATTCCACTTGAGTTTTCAAATTATAAATTACATTTCTTAGTGACCAGTCAAAGGGAATAAGAATTTCAATTTCAGTATTAAATGGAGCTGTCTCTTCACTTTTTCATTGATTTGTTTTCTTTGACGTCATTTTAATTTTACACATAACATATTATTGAGAAGAAAATTATAAATGTAACTTTTTATTAGGTCATTAAAATACTATAAGAATACAATATACATTTTATAATAGGTTATATATATTATACTTTTATAACATATTATAACTTTATGATTAATTTTAACAGACAATTTCTTGACTCACATACAAGGCTTGGGAGGAGAAAGAGTGGAAAATAACGGTCGAAGATGCCAGAAGATATTAAAAGGTGAAATGAAGTTCACCGTTGCGCGAGCCCCATGGGCTATACGGCACACGAGACGCACAGAGCGCCGCGCCTCGCCGCGCCGTTATTCATCTTCCTCACCCCAAGGTTTTTTGGTTTAAATGGCCAAATCGGTGTACATGTGATTTGAGCGTTAGGCTCTTGACAATTTTGAAATACACCTAATTTAAATTGATTTACTTAAACGTTTCAGAAAAATTAGTAATGGTTTGTGTCAATATTCCAACGAGTATTTTGCATACTAATAACTTGCAAGTATTTTAATCAAAAGTCAAATTAATATTTTTAATGGCAGAATTTTAACAAAATATACTCTCGTTGGCTTATAGTTCTCTTTAGTGTAATAACCGACCGACAGTTATTTTATGACCAAGTGTTTTATTAAGAATTAAACATGTTATTTATTTTTTTTGTAGGAAAACTGTACAATTTGTTTAATTAATTGTTATGATTGTTAATTGTTGTGTCCATCTTCATCAGTTTAAAGTGTTGATAGAAATGAGTCTGCTCTTTTTACTATAAAATATAAACTTGCCCTTTGTATCCTATATAAAAACTAAGAATAAGAATAAGAATGATTTATTTCTCCAGATAAATTACACACATACATTTAGTATACACAAATAACACCAAAGATACAATTATTACATGCTACTTTAATAATAAGATGCCAGGCCTGACCTTCGGTATAAGGATAAATATGGCTTTCCTACAAGGCATAGCCTGTTTGGAGGCTCTAGTATAATTTGAAAATTAATTAATTGTGATGACAGTATAAAAACGATTCTTACAAGTATAATTAAAAAAAATATAAAAAAACGCATAAGCAATAAAGTTATAGACACACGCGGGCAATAAAGTTATAAACATACAATACATAAATAACATTAACACATTATCTTAAAAAATATTGAATACAGGTAGGAAAAAAATTGAGAATAAATTACAGTATGAAACTAATTATATATATATATATATATATATATATATATATATATACATACAGTATGTTTCGTATATATATATATATATATACAGGGTGGAAAAAAAGTCTGGAAACGGTCTAATATCTTTAAAAGTATTTAAGTAATAAAACTAAAACATTGCAAACTTGTTTGGAGTGACAAAGTCTACTGCCTGAACTGCTTTTTGTCCTTAGACCTCCAAGGGGGGACGGCCCATAAGGAGTCAGAAGAAAATCTTAAATGTAAGCATAGGTCAACATGTACATCAAATTAAAGGTCTCTAAAAATAGGGAACAATGCCGCAAACCCGACCTCAAAAGGATGACCGAGTCGAAGATGACAGGCAATCAAAGTTTCATTAAAATCATATTGCTGAAAACAAAAAATGCAATAACTCCCGATACACTCGACCTTTTTAGGTCGGGTTTGTGGCAAATTGCTTAAAATGCAAGGCCCTTTAAAATGATGTATCATATGACCTAGGCCAAATGAGTTACTCTGACGACTTCCACAAAGGGACGTACCTAAAGGAAGTCTTGGGAAAAAATTCATTGGTCTACGTCATGTGATATATCATTTTAAAGGGCTTTGCATTCTAAGCAATTTGCCACAAACCCGACCTCAAAAGGTCGAGTGTATCGGGAGTTATTGCAATTTTTGTTTTCAGCAATATGATTTAAATGCAAAGTTTGATCGCCTGCCATTTTTGACTCAGTCATCCTTTTGAGGTCGGGTTTGCGGCATTGTTCCCTATTTTTAGAGACCTTTAATTTGATGTACATATTGATCTATGCTTACATTTAAGATTTTCTTCTGACTCCTTATGGGCCGTCCCCCCTTGGAGGTCTAAGGACAAAAAGCAGTTCAGGCAGTAGACTTTGTCACTCCAAACAAGTTTGCAAAGTTTTAGTTTTATTACTTAAATACTTTTAAAGATATTAGACCGTTTCCAGACTTTTTTTCCACCCTGTATATATATATACATACACACGAAACATTTCACTTTAAATTACTACTATAAGTAAAAACATTCCAACACCACAAAACATAAAAATGATACACTGTATGAAGACATCTAAATAATACATAAGTAACAATACAAAACAAGTAAAAGGAATGAACTAAAGGGAAGAAACGTGTTGTCTATTTATTTTCAAGCTGAGAATGATGGTTTTTGTGGCTAATACGGTTGAACTACTGAGTTGAAACTATTGAACCGTTCTCCACGATTTATTTGTCTTAATGAGAATGATGCTTGGATTTGCAGAATTTCTTTTTATGATAAATCTTTCTTAGGCATATGTCCTATAGCCCTTTGAAGTTTCAGATCAATGCAACTATCATAGAAGAGTAAAATTCAGTTTAAATATGCCAGCTTTTAAATCAGCTTAAAACTTTAAATCGGAGAAGTTTTTTATTCTTTTCATAATCTTATTTGCTTTTTGTTGTGGAGCACGGCAATTTAGTTATAAATTAAAATCTTAATGATAAATGGCTACTGAGTTAAAAATAGACTTTTGAGTGGCATACTATAGTTTGAATTTGGAGCTTTAAACCACTAATTTTAGTATTTCATGACTAAGCCAGTGGATGAAGAAATTTACTGATTCAAAGCAAAATTCTACAAATGTTAATAGATAGTCATAAATATGGAATTGCCAACAACAGAACTGTAAATTACACCGTGGAAAGGATACATTTATCATGAAAACAGTTTCATCTACAGCTAAAGTTATTCTTTATAACAATAAACTGGCTGGCTGCAATTCTTGCTGAATCCCATGCATATAAACTACGGCGACGCCGTGTTTGTTGTATGTGTGCAATCAAACTTGCGCTAGAGGAACAAGACCACTTTATTGCCTGTTGTTGCGCTATCCGACACAGTCAGTTAGATTGCACACGAGTTGAATTTTTGATTTGGGACAAAGAAAGATTACTTTCAAGAATTGGGATATTTTTTCCAGTGACTTGTGTTTCATCCTGTCAATATATGATGGGTTGAAAATGCCCATCCCTTTCATTGATGAAATATATTCTAAAAACTTTATCATGTTATTGCAGCTGCTAGTTCGTATTTGAATTACAAAGGGCACTTCATAAAAGTTTTAATAATTTAAACAAAATTTAAAAGTACATTTTTCTTTAAGATATTGAATTTTTGCGATCAGGTTTTCAGAAAATAAAACACTCAGGTTTTCTTACTGTGCTGCAAAAACACTTTACCAAAACATAAACATAACCCTAAGTTATAAAATGTTTTTATCCTTGGTTGAGAAGAGTGGTAATATTGATTTCTTTATCAAATGTTACTTGTACTTCATGTATGCCGCAGAAGATCGCACCACCGTCAATAAGTTTCAAACACGCCTATGCTATGAGAAGTATATTCACGTTAGTGTATATAGTCAAAGTATATTTCGTCACTAGTCCGGAAAGTGTTCGTTATCGGTGCAAGATCTCGGGTTTCAAGTACGAGACGCAGCCTAGTGCTCGAATTCGATCGAGCACCGATATACCTCTTTCTGACGAGTTACGAACACTACTTTTCATCATACCATCATGAAAGTTTTTTTCGCGGCCTAGTCCCGAAAACTTTTTTTACTAACATGTTTATCCAAAGCTTTGGGAATCGAATAGTTTCGATAACAGCTGACCTCTCCGAAAACGTCTATAGCAAAGGTATGATGAAAAAGGGATTTTCCATTCACAGGGAATAAAATGTTTCCATAGATTAAATTAATAACTTCTAGTAATAGTGAAACATTTGACTCGTATGTTGTAGCAATTTTACACACCTCACTAAGATTGTGGTATCTGATGAGTCCGACCCAGGTGTTGATTATTTTCACCTTGATATTCCCTGGAGGTTCACTGCTGAGTGGAATGTTGCAGATGGCGGCGAGACCGGCGGTTGTGGTCTGCCTGTGCCTGATCCTGACCCTGGCGGCTCTCACGGAAGGAAGGTATCTGCCCACCAGAGGTCAGGAAGATCGACTAGACCGGCTCAGGGATCTGCTCAGAGATGTGAGTCACATACACTTGATAAAGCAATAAAAGCCATATATCAAACTCATAGTATATGAAAATTATTATAAACTGAATATATTATTACTGCATTTCCTTATTGTACCCTACTTTCATTTGGAGGTGTTCCAAGTGACTGTAAAGGGCACTTTGTAACTAGTACACACCTCCAGCAAAAGTACCAGTTACTCAATGACAGAAATACACGTTACAGTTACTTCAAGCAGGTACAAATACTTATAACGCCGAATCAACAGGAAGTACCCGCTACAGGTACTTCAGGCAGGTAAAGAGGTATCGTAACGGCGGGAGAGATCTCCCTAAACTGCTTGTGACGGGTACTTTTCAGTCAAGACTTAAATGGATACCACCAAACACAACCTAGATATCAAATCGATGTTGACAGCTCTCAAATATTCAAAATTATTTTAATAAAGGCATGTTACATTTTACTGTTTATTTTAAGCCTTTGTTTAATTTGAGTTAGTCACTTCATTACTAATTTAATTATTCCTTCTGTCAACACAACAACTGAGTAGAGTATGCTAAAAAATAAATACTAGGGTAGGGCTACTAAAGTATCTGGATAATGATTCATTTATCCAGCAGTACCAGCACCCTTGTCGGTACCCCCTTGCCGCTACAGCACAAACATAAAGCAGAGTAACGGGGTAGAGTAACCACCCGGTACTTGTAATGGGTATTCTTACCCGGGTACTAAGGACTTACGGTTACAACGGGTATTGAAAAGTAACTGTAGGTACACCTCTACTTTAATTAAGTACGTTTTGTAAAATTTCACTTGAACCAGATTAGGTATTATAAATGTGAAGGTATCCAGTTTATTTGAGAACATTATTTAAAGCACTACAAGAAAACATAACAAATAATTTTAACTACGATTGTATTTATAATATATGACTTTTTACCGTGGTTAAGATAACTATTAATGTGTAATTTCAAAATGTATTGTATTCGTATCAACATTGTAATGTATCAAAAACACACATGCATTGAAAATATTAACTTACGTTACCTTAAAGAACCTCAAAAATACCCAGAAAGTTTTTGTACACTCTTTGCACATCAATATTACTATCAAAGATAAGATATTGATGAGATGAATAATAAATTAAGTCTTATTAATAATAAAAATACTCGTAGCACACTTTGCCGTTATTTTCAGAAGAATATTAAATGTATCCTATAATGTATTTGTAGATTTAAATTAATATGCTAATTATACTATGTATTAACGCTTCCTATTCATCCTTCCTAACGATCATGTTCATTACATTCATATTCTAATTATGTTTAGGGACTAGGTAGTTTAATTTTGATTTTTCCAATTAGAACCTACAATCATGTAATGGTTTATGGAAATGATTTCTCATTACCAATCAGTGCATTTAATCGATTCCCTGCTAACAATTAGTATAATATTCGGCAATGGTAATAGCATCATTATAACTTCAGAAATGACTTTTCGGTAGCAGTTGCATTGATTGACAAACATATTATTACATAAGTTTTCACATTTTCTTTTTTTTAGGATAAATTGAATAAAACCCGGCCATCTACTGATGTCCTTATCATAATCTTAATTCAACCCCAAATGTTCACTAATGCTCTTGAACTAATTCAAGGTATTTAAGTTAAACTTTTAAAACCTCTCTTATAGTATTCTAAATAAAGTGAAATAAATATTTTATGCGGGGGGGGGGGGTAGTCTATATAGAATTATAAGGGGAAATATATTTCAGTAAAATATAACATTTTATTAGTTGCATTATTGACTGCAAAAATTGCAACTAATAATATAATAAATGATTTCCTTTTCATCAAACCATCGAACGAATCATCTTAAACTCATCAATAATTACTTGTCACGAACAAGTAATTATTAACCTCTATATTAATAGGTAAGCCTGTTTCGTTTACTCCTTTTTTTTCTCAGCTCGTGTGCATAGTAGGAGAAATCCGCGAATACCGTTAGAAAGGTATAGTGCTGTAGATGAGCTGAATCCCATTCAAATTTACACCGGTCTCCAGAGATACGCCCCACAGGCTTTCAAAGTTCCAATGTTAATCTTATGGATGATGGAAAATTGATTGACTCATTAGACAGCTGTTGTAAAAACAACTAATAGCAAAACAGGAAGAACAGATACTTTAGTTATAAAATGTTTTTAAACTTCTTGAGCCCAGATCAACTGAAATTTCGGTTAAATTTCGACCAGGAGGCGATCTCTAGTGTATATTAATGTCCTTGATCAATTAAACTGGAACTAAACCTAAAACAAACCATCACGCTTGCTAGATGTGCACGTAACGGATAGCATTTTGTGGCTCCTGTACTGACAGAAAGTAGGAGAAAGGAAAGAGACGACCTTGAGAAGTGAAGTGAGAGGTCACGTTATCATCGGTGCAGGATCGAGAAAGTGCGGCAGGTGTATTGTTATCAGGCGCAGAGGCGGTGGGAGGGGGTTATGTAACTGTAACACCAGGCACTGCGTGCAACTATTTGTCGTTCCAAACTAGAAACGGACTAAACAGTTTTTTCTCTGTATCTATTACAATCCTTTACGCTGTATTCTAGTATCAGTTATTGCTTACTGACTGTAGTAGAATAATTTAAATCCACTTTTCATTTCAAATTCATACAGCGGCCGTAGCTTAGTTTTGGAGCTCTGGGTTAGCGGGTTCGTGTTCAACAGCTCGGGGACTAGGGTTCAGCCGCTCCCTTGTGGTTCAAAAGTCACGTTAAGCCATTGGTCCACCTGCATAGAAAACAAAATAGTGCAGGCCTTACAGGCGAGGAGATCCGTCAGTTCAGTTGATCTACCTCCACTAACAACCATACGATGTATTTGATTACAAATTTGATGATTCTGTTTTGACAAATTGATTTTATGATCAAAACAGTAAATTTTACGAGTTGTTGGTTGAAGCTCAACGAAAACCAAAATAAAATACAGTAAACATTATGAGTTGTTGGTTGAGGCTCCACGAAAACCAAAATAAAATATAGTAAATGTTATCAGTTGTTGGTTTAGGTTCCACGAAACCCAAAATGTAATGCTTTGTAATACCAATTAAGAGTCTGCAGTACCCAAGCCATTTCGGTATTTTGTCCCATAATAACAATGTTAAATTTGAAACATTACTGTGAGTTTGTTTTTCGTATGAAAATTAAAAACTTGATGTCATTTTAAGTGTTACCATAATGTCCTTCATTTGACGTGATAGAAAATTAATTAAAAAAATTATCCACTCGAATAACGAATAAAAAACAATGTATATTAACAGAATTTTTAAACCATGTTAAACCATTTTTAGAAAGTATATTAAAAACATTTTCCACGTCATATGAACCGCCATACCATTATGGTGAACATATTCAAGTTTCATGCAAATCCGATGCAATATTATCGAGATAAAGTGTTTTAAAGACACATATAATTAACATTGTTCTTATGGGACTAAAAATCAAGATGGCGTAGGTACTGCAGACTGTTAAATGAGTTAGTGTTCCCTGCAAAACCATAAACAAGCATTCTTCGATAGAGATTGTGATTATAGGCAAAACACGTCTATCTTATTGGAGTGTAATTTAGTAAGAAAATAATATTTTTATGTACAACAATATTTAAAACAATTTGTATCCAATTGTTGCACGATGAAAATTTGAAATAAATTTCTGGTAGAGGTGTATCACAAATTCACAACATATGTGGCAGTTTTAAGTATTGGCCATGTATTGATACAACTTTGAAAGAATAAAAAACTATTTCTAAAATTAGTAAATGTTTGTTTTCTATTAATGAAGTTCATACGTTAATTTACCTTCATCATTAAATTCATACGATGAGGTATATTAATTTAGAAATAAGAATTTTTGATTGGTGGTATAAACTTAGATTAATGTGTATCAATATATATTTTAGTATGAAAACACATCAATTGACACTAAATTCAAATAGTATTTTCAAAGACGATTTTATCAGAAGGACAAAATATAAAATTACATTAACAAAAATCGGATTTTAAGCTTCGCCCAACATCGGATGTGCAAATGATCAAGAATGCTTTGCTCGAGGGAGATATTGCTTGCAATAGCGTTTTTATTGCTACCAATATAATTACTCACCAGAACAAACCCTTTTTACATCCATCTACAATTTTTCAATTTCCTTATTCAAAGTGTTCCATTACTCGGTGAAAATGTTTTCTTTTTTACACAAGTGGAATATCATTAGAATAATTCTGCATAAAATAGTGATTCGTCAATTTATTGTCTACGAATAGTAGCCAGAGTTAGTGCAAAGGAAATTATTTCTCTGATTGCTTCCTTAAGAGCTGCATCTAGTTTACTTTATTGTTGAATCCTTGTTATTATTTTTGTCTTCAAGCGCCGGTCATAAACCTCGGGGATGGATGTAGCTATTTATTACAGCGTACCGTAGAATGTTTGCCAAATAAATTGATATAACAAATAACTTTGCTGTTTTAATAAAACAACTAACTTTTGTTTGTCTCGACCCGCGAATTGGAGCGAAACTAAGCGGTTATCCTCCCTCACTCACTCCTCGCCACATTAGTGAACTCGGCAAGAGTAATGGATCTAATTGTTGATCCATCCATCATCTGATCCTGCAGACGTCTTCACGTCCGCGACTCACTGTTCCGCTCTCAACTCCCGGGCGGTGGAGCACACTTTAATTGTAATGCTACCTATTTAATAAAATTTTCTACAAAAATGTCTTTAAAAAAATATGGCTAATACTTAAAAAGTTCCCGTTGATTTTGGAGGAATTTTCATATTACATTAAGAATTTTGGGTACAGTAAAACTTTTCCATCAAAACAAATGAAAACAAAACAGAAAAAAAATAAAGGAGATATTTCATAATGAGTTTTCATATTGGAGTTAAGTTTTTATTTTATTTTTGGCACATAGATATAAACAATTCCGTCGTTAAACAGAAGTCCTCTCATTAGAAATTTGTCATTAAGGTATCAATTACTAACCATTTTAAAGAAACATCTGATTCTAGTCATAACATTCCACAGTTTCAGTAAACACTTAATGTGTGTATATAGTTATCTACTAGTATCTTTCAGGCAAGAGCACCTTAGGTGCTGAAAAATATATAGTTTGTGAAAAATATAAAAATATTTACCCAGCAAATGGTTGTGTTATTTGCTACAGAACAATTCCTTAGGAGAAATACTAAATGGGAGTCATGTGTGTAACAATAGTAACTGTATTTCGAGTATGTCACTATTTAAAGCAACTCCGTAATCAACCTTTGGTTTTGTTTCTTCCCACTAATAATATCTTAATATTAATAACATCCGGAATTGGAGGTGCAACAGTTATAGGACAACAATAACGGGGTAGAGCGACCCACAAAGCTAGCGAAAGTGGCCTCCACATTCCAGGGGTCCTACCCTGATGACATGACGGCATGCTTCCTAGTTCTTGATTGTCTGAGTCTGATGTCCCCACATTCTGCGATATACTCCGCGCATACTGAGCAGGAGAAACAACGACCACGCTATCACATACTGCGTTGTACGAACTGACTTATGCGGAAGTTTCTGTCAAGTTTGATGAAATTAAATTCTATGACATTCTATGAAGCTAACATGAAAAGTCTATAAAGTGGTATTATGTTAACTTAATCGTATCCAGTTTGTTCAGAGTTGTTTATCTAAAACCAGGTTTAGGCTTCGTGATCAGATCGCGCCATGTTCACGTAGTAGTCACTGCATTGAGAAGTCATACAGTCATTTCATTCGGTCCGATGGACGATGCGTCGTTATGAATTTTAAAAGTTTTAACACTCATTACCTAAACTCATACACGTAGACCAAGTTAAATCTAAAATTAAGATAACATAAAACCACTTTGTCCTAGCCTATCACATCAGTTCAGGTACTACAAAATTAGCAAACAATAAGAGGTTTTTTTATCTGGAACTTTGAGTATAATAAATATAGTAAATAAGTAAATAATAGGGGTCATTTCACGATTAGGAATGCCATCTCATGGTATTTACATATTTATAATACCTGCACAGTTTCAAGTTTGTAGCGTGTTCGATTCGTCTGGTATATTAGCCTAATTCAAAAATAGCGACCTCCTCATGGGACACCCGGTATATAGATAATAATTAAACAAGAAACACTTGCCTCAATCCTTATTAAAATAAAATTAATTAAAACCCTAACTTCTAATTCAAATACTCTAGTAAATTAAATCGAAACATTCAACATAATAACAAAACGAATTGAAAACTTCACCAAACAAAGATGTATCTACAATTTATTTAAAAATAACTAGTCTACTTGTTGCTCATAATCGAGCCATTTATTTTAATACAATAAAAAAGTAAAATTTAGTTATCAATCAACAACATCTGGTGAATATCAGCAATCACAAAAAACTACTCGCATTTACAGCTGTACATTAACAGATACTTAAAATGTTCAACCCAAACGCAATGTTATTCTAATGGGAAGATTTCAAATTTCATTTGTGAATAGCGATACCAAAAACTTTAATATCGGTTGAAAATTGAAGGAGGAGTTCTCTACACAAAAACCCCTTAGAGTATTAGATAAGTATAAATTTTATACTATAGTGAAAAATATCAAGATCGGAACCATGAAAATTTATAAATGTGAGAGTTTTCTATAAAAGTAACTAAAAAATATTAATTAATAAAATTTATCCATGACTATAGCAAACACATTATTAGTGTTAAAAATATAATTTAAAAATAGCTACGTTCCCGAGCAACAAAAACACCATCAGTCTCTGTCAATAGTTTGTACTGTGAACTTCCGCATATACATTTGCAGTATCACCATTTACATCGCTGGTGAGGTATTTTTATTTTTCATTTATAATACTTGTGCCAAAATTGTACTATGGAATGGAAATTGGTTGGTTTAGTAGTGTCAATTTGACTCTCAACGCGGATAAGAGTAAGTATAAAACAAAATAGTACACGGTTGACAAAAAGCGGCAATTAAATTTAAAATAATATTATTTAAAAAAAGCGATATAACACTTTTCTTTTCCCCCTAAAAACTGATCAATCAAAGGAATTCGAGACAAGGGCTAAAAATGTTGTTTTTCGGCTCTAGATGGTGTTTTCTTGATTGAGACGGGCCGATGTCATAAAACTGTTCAAAGGCTATGAAAAACATTTCAGCCATTTTTTGCGCTATTTATCAGTACACTAGTAAACGTGTTGCTCGAAGTCGAGCAATTTATTTTAATACAATATACAAATGATACTTTTATCTCTAAATCATTGACGTCCGACCAATCCAATATTGTGAATATCTGCAATCACTAAAACTACACGTATTTACAGCTGATTATTAACATATGTTTAAAATGCTTTATTCAATCCCAATGTTATTTAAATTGGGAATTTTGAGATTTCAATGGTGGATAACGCCTTTATTTTCCGTCAGATTCTCATCAGTTTTTGGCGGAAACAACTACAGACCAAGCCCTATCCAATTACACCAAAAACTTGAAAATCGGTTGGATATTGTAGGAGGAGTTCTCAAGACAAAAAACCCCTTAGCGTATTAAATAAGTATAGATTTCAAGATCTGAAAAGAGATTGTTGCTTCCTAAAGCAAATTTAACAAACTAAAACAGTTAAATGAAACATCATAAAAAGTGTGTAGATTTTTTTTATATTTTTTCCGGGTGTCCAAAAAGAACACTAAAAGATAAAGGGGTGCACCTATGGAACGTCGTGTAACCTTGAAAATGGCTATGCAGAACATTTGACTTTACAAACCTTGGGCACAATACGCTATTAATATACTGAAGACAATAGGTTATAGTCTAGTAATCATGGTGGTATAGTAATCATCTACTAGTTGGTAATGGTGAAACTAAATTTAAATCCATGGGGTTTAAATCAAATTAAATAAAACAAAATTATTGAATCGGCTATTTACAATTTCGACATGCGAATTTAAATTTATGATTAGAAAAAAAATCGTATTTTCTGCAAGGATAGGGCCTACTTCTATTTGAGGAGATAAGTAGACTATGATATATGTAACTGAAATTCATTTTTAGTAAATACCCAAAACTAAAACTTTGAGAAAATTAAAATTTTTTAAGTATACATCGTCAATAAACTTCAAATAAAAGCTATATATTAAGGTCGTATAGCAATACCCCTATAGGGTATTAATGAATACCGGACCTCTATTTTGGGTGTCCCGGAACTCTGTGGAACCATTTTGTATATTAAAAAAAC
This sequence comes from Neoaliturus tenellus, assembly GCA_030545055.2. NCBI lineage: Eukaryota > Metazoa > Arthropoda > Insecta > Hemiptera > Cicadellidae > Neoaliturus > Neoaliturus tenellus. The sequence goes on along the minus strand of CM061533.1, from coordinate 153,548,979 downwards.
ATCATACAAGTAAATTCTTCGCTAAGCCGCTGTCCGCCTTTTTGTTTTTTACACTTGATAATTTTTATTCGCAAAACGGGTAGTTGTATCGAATTCGTATTTTTGAACCTTTATCAAACCATTTCAGAAAAAAAAATAATTTTTCCGATGTGTATTGTCAAAATGGTTGGATTTTAAACTTAAAACTGGTGAATTTTATCAAACTTTTACCAGAGGCGAAGAAGTTGACAAATTAAATGATCTAACTTTTGGTACCAAGGTTGTAAGAACCTGACAACAAAAAACGGGGCTATGAGATTTTTTCTACCGAAAAACATGAATTTTTCATAATAATTTATGTAAATGCGGAGGCGGCGCTTAGCCGCTGTCCGCCTTTTTGTTTTTTACACTTGATAATTTTTATTCGCAAAACGGGTAGTTGTATCGAGTTCGTATTTATGAACCTTTATCAAACCATTTCAGAAAAAAAAAAATTTCCGATGTGTATTGTCAAAATGGTTGGATTTTAAACTTAAAACTGGTGAATTTTATCAACCTTTAACCAGAGGCGAAGAAGTTGACAAATTAAATGATCTAACTTTTGGTACCAAGGTTGCAAGAACCTGACAACAAAAAACGGGGCTATGAGATTTTTTCTACCGAAAAACATGAATTTTTCATAATAATTTATGTAAATTTAGGTTATTTTAGTAGAAAAATCTCAATAACTCCGTTATTTGTTGTCTGATCCTTACAAACTTGGTATCAGTAGTTAGATAATTTTATTTGTTATTTTTTTTTGCTTCTTGTAAAATGTTGATCAAATTTACGAGTTTTAAGATATCTGAGTTGAAAAACTTGAAATGATCACCATTTCGAAAATACACAACGGAAAAATATTTTCTCCCTGAAAATTGACATTGGTTTGATAAAGGTTTATACAAAATATAATCTTATACTACTATTTGCTACGGGAACAAAAATTATCATGGCGTAAAAAACAAAACAAGGGCTAGCGGCTTAAGAGTCATCTTCACCCCTGGGCCAGTAGCCCATTGTTGCGCAATCGGCAATGTTAATCATACGGCTTTTATGCTAAAACATGGTTTTGTATTCCCCTGTTTCGGACACCGTTTTTCAACAGATTTTCTTGAAAGTTGGTAAGTGTTTAGTTGAATACTTATATTATTTTTCTCATACCTCGAAATTTTGAAAATATTACTAAATTTTGAAATATTAACTAAGGAAAATCGAGTTACTTTGCGACGTCACAGAGAGTAATATTTGTAAAATTTTCAAAATTCCGAGGTATGAGAAACCTAATATAACTATTCAACTAAACACTTACCAAATTTCAAGAAAATTGGTTGAAAAACGGCGTCCAAAACAGGGGAATACAAGACTATGTTTTAGCATAAAAGCTGTATGATTAACATTGCCGACTGCGCAACAATGGGTTACAGGCCCAGGGTGAAGATGACTCTTAAGGAAGCATTTTAGACCCCTAATCTAGGAGTTTTTTTTTTTTTCTTGTCTCGATGTAAGGAACAAATATACAAAATGGTTCCAGAGAGTTCCGTGACACCCTGTATATTAGAGAAAACAAAAATTTTGTTAGTTAAAAGTATACAATTTAAAGTTTTCAGAGTTTTGCCTATGTTTATTAAAAAAATTATAATATCACCAAAAAGTCTGTAGACTGTTAAACGTAACTTGATAACTTCACAAGAGATGGAATTGTTAAATGGCTACTGTACTAAGAGGGGCACTAAAGAGGAAGTAGCATTAATACCTTGCATCCTATCATTCTGAACAATCCCTCTCAACTCCACAACGTAGTCATAATATACTAATCGTATTAGGCTACATCAATTCACCTTAGGATTAAACCTTAAAAACGCCATTAATTTTTCCTATAAAGGTTTATTTGTGTAGTAATTTTTAAACCTCCCTGTATTGATATTGCATAAGGGAAGGTTCTCAAATAGTTTTTATTTTATTTTATTTATTTATTTTATTTTACAATGCTTACATAACAGGCCAAAGCCCAATTACAATGCAGCATTAAGAAACTTAAACTCCACTATAATTTGTTTAACATAGTTAAACAAATTATAGTGGAGTTTATCGTTCAACCATAAAGTCCATATTCACATCACACACAGCAACAATCACTATCTGAAATTATATCACTACAGTATTACAAATTTACAAATTAATTAAACTAATACATAAAGCTATCTTTAACTAGCTGTGAGGCATTTCTTACAAATTTCTTATTGGATGTATTATAAATATCGACATCATTTGAAACAATTTTATTATATAAACTAATCATTTTGTTTACTGGGGAATTCATTCGAAGATTGGTGCGAGAGAAGCGGGGGGTGAAAAGTAATCGGGACCGCGAGTTGTGTCGAGGAACGGTATAGTATATTTCGTCACAAGGGCCGAAAGTGGCGTTTTGCCTGCCCCGAGATCGTGTTTCAAGTTCGAGACGAAGTCGAGAACTTGAAACGATCGAGGGTTGGCAAAACGCTTTCGGCCCGAGTTATGAACGATATTTTTCATCACACTACACAATTCAATAAATTCTAAACAAGCGAAAAAATTACTTTTTCGTTCATAACAAACAAAACATAACCTCAACTTCAACTAACCTAGCGAGATGTACTGCTTGAGTTTCTGGTTGCTAGGCAACCACTTCACATCAGCTAAGGTCACCGAAACTAATACTCTAACGGTAAGTGACTACAGCTGATTCTAAGGGAAAAGCACTATTTTCCAATCTACGTCATACATGTTTAACAGTTGCTATCAGCTGAACAACTAACTACGTCACTGATTTGTTATTTGTTGTTGTTGTTGTTAAATACCTTCTAATATTCTAGATTTCTCTGCTACCGTTTCCATCACCACCCTATCCCGGAAAATCTTGCCGGCCTAGGCCGGCAAAACAGTTGTTTCGTTGGTAGAAGTGCGGATCGAAAACAGGTGATATCGATGTATAGTGTAGTAAAATTAGTCGGGAAAAATGAAATAATTTTTGGAAAGCCAATTTCTTTTCAAATGGGTTCTATGGCGTCCCCTAACCTTCCTCCGAAAAGTCCCCAGAAATCCCATATGGGGATCACGCTTAAAAAAGAGGGGTTGGCCCATAAGGAGTTACATTAAAATTTGATATTAAGCATACTAAATTTAAATACATTCCAGAAGGTTTATATACATCAAATTAAAGGTCTTCAAATGTAGAATACAATGCCGTAAACCCGACCTAACTGTCAATATAACTGTCGGGAGTGAAATGGCAAGCGTTCAAAGTTTAGAACAAAATAATATTATCAAAACTTTGAAATACAATAACTTCCGACATATTTGACCTTTTGGGGTCTGGTTTTCGGCTATGTACTCTCCTTACTAAGACCTTTAAAACTATGTATAGGATGGCTATGGTCTAAGAATTTTTTTTTAAAACTTCCTCTTTGGGACGTCCATGTGGAGGGTGGTTCAAGGGTAGTATGATAAGCATATGACTAGCTATCCGAATTTCCAAAGGTAATTGTAAAAGCAAACGTTTGCCGCAAACCGCACCTCGAAAGGTCAAGTATTTCGAAAATTATTACATTTTTAAGCGTTTAGGTTAAAATTTGATTTTTATTCAAAGTTTGACAGGCTGCCGTTTTCGACTCAGGCAACCTTTTGAGATGGGGTTTGCGGCATTAAATTCTACTACTTAAGAGCTTTAATTTGATGTACATAAACCCATTGGTCGAAGAAAGATTTATTTCTGACTCCACCTGGGCCATCCCATCATTTTTAGGCATGTTGCCCACTGGGGATTTCAGGGGACTTTTCTGAGGGAGGTCAGGGGATGGCATAGAACACATTTCAGCAAAAATTAGCTGTCCAAAAATTATTTCATTTTCCAGCCATATTTTGGCTTAATTTTACTACACTAGTAGTGTGATGAAAAAGTTTATACAGGACAAGAGCTCCATGTCATCCAACGCGCTTCTCGCCAGCCGATGCAGATAAGATAACGTAGCCACTTGCCGCCTTTTGTCCAATGAGTCCACTTCGAACACTTGCAGTAATTCGAGATATGGAACGCTAACAGTGTAGTGATTTTAATCTGCTAATAACTATTTGTTTAATACACTACATTCTTGATTCTAAATAACGCATAACTTGTTCATGTCTCTTCGTCGCTATGATTGGATATGTACGAACCTATAGGAACTAGACTTTGTTGCTAACTTCGAGTACATTTACTTGGCAATTTAACTAAAAATACTTCACTTAAATGGTTTCAATTTAAATTTTATTTGTTTGTTTGTATTTTTTTAGCTTTTCGAGAAATATAATGTAATGCAGTGATATTTAATAGTGGTGTAATAGTGTAAAAGTAATAACTTATTCGGGATGGCAGGATTCCAGTACAATCCACAATACAATTAATTTAAATAAAAGTAGCCATTCCTGTATCAAGAAAAAATTTAATAAAAATTTATTCATGAATATTGCAAAAATAGTAAATTAAAAGCCAATCAAACCGGCCTCAGGCCAATAAATATAAACTCTCAGGTACTAAAAAATACACAGTACAAGTAGAAAACAAATTTTATCATGTTAATCTCAAAACTTTTATCCAGTTTGTGTGTACATTCAGGTTATTGGTCAATCAAGCCATAGCTCCACCGAGGATTTCAGTGGGAGCGGCGACGATTTAATCCAATTTCCACAGACTGACGGGGGCCCAACCATCGTTACCCACCAGAACGCCGCCGTTCTTTTATAACTTTCAACAAACGAACTAACGGCCACTTTAATTCCGATAGTGCTTATTTTGGTGAGTTGAATCGAAAATTTACCACTACTGCATAACATTCATAGTGCGAATTTGACAAAAAAAATCATATCAACTGATTTGGAAATACAGGATTTTACAAAGGAGACCTATTAAAGAGAGTTATATATATATATATATATATATATATATATATATATATATATATACATATATACGGTTAATGGATACCGTAAACGCTAAACGCTCCTTCTTCGCTACCAGATTTCTATTGAAGCCTATATAACATATTGCTAGAAAGGTGTTATCATGAACCGTAGAAAAAGTACTTTAACACATTAATTATGGATAAAAAAAAGCAATTCACATAATATGAAAATACATGGTTTTACTTTATTTTTTTTTATTTAAGAGTTTGTAATTAAAATACTATAGACAACTATGAACTTGGAACAACCCTTCTAAAAAAATCATTAAGGTAAACTAATTGTATGGAATTTCAAATTATGTTGCACGTTATTTTAAAGGGGCTGTATAATTTTATGTTTTTAAGGAAACGCTGGCACACATGACTTGTACAAATGTCCTGACTTTTCCCATGGTTCAGCCGTATACAATGCACCGCATTCTATAATTTTCGTATAACATACTTTTCTACGATTCAATTTTGTTTTAAAATAGTTCTACAGTCATTTAATTTCAACAAAACACAAAGTCAGTGAAACCGGATGACCTTGAACCTACGAAAAAATAACTGAATCAAAGGAGGAAAAAAATTCAAACAAGCAGCTCGCTATGAGGTGTTTAAATGGTAGCCACGTGTATCACTACTTTAAGGGAATAAATAAAAGCGTTGGGAGAAAAACATACTGAATTCATTAGTTTAATTTATCAGTGGACCTAAAGTGAATCCGCCCAGGAACAGAATTGGTTGACAGAGCAAATGCGACTTCTTTTTAAATGCCAATGAACCAAAAATCTCGTTTTACATTGAAGAAGATTCGCCATATTTTTACATGTAAATTATAATAACATTAAAAACCATTATCTGCTTGTAATTTAAATAACCTCGTAATGTATAGGCCTTGTTTAAGAACGTTTACATAATACTTTATAGCAAAACTGTCAATAGAACATATTGTGACTTTTTTACCGTTGATCGGTTTTATTCGAAGTTTTTGCATTTGAAAAAAAAAATCATTAAGTATTGGTATTATATTTTTTTTTCAAATTGAATAATTCGTGTTAATAAATCGCTTTGATTTGTTAGGACATAATTTTTATATTTTTGAACATTTAAATTTCTCTTTATCCATTTAGATTTATCGTTAGTTTGTTTTATTTTAAAATTATTTATAAAGTTTATGATTTAAAAATTATGTTGCTTTTTAATATATTGTAAACAAGGAAAGGAGGTGATATTTTGTAACATAAAATCCATAATGAATGCAACTAAAAATATTTATTTTGAATTGTATTGGTTTTGGACTTATTTAAAAATGAGATATGTTAAATATTATATAAATTAATAATTTGATATATTTAGAAATCCTGAGTTGCAAGAAATAATTTTTATCATTAAAAAGCAAATAATTTATAATTTTTTGTGAATGTATATTTTTTTAAATTTATGTAAGTGATTTATTTTTAAGTAAAAAAATTGTACGTTGTACCCTAAATGTTCTTTAGGAAAAAGGCAAAAACTTATAAAATTTTATGCTACTACTCTGGAAATAAACATATGCTATTTGTATACCCGCATGATTTAAAATACCCCCGTCGCAGCAGACCTGCGTACTCAGCGAATTTCCAAAGAATCTTGAGATTTAGTATTTTCCCATAAACACCATAGGAATGAGTATGTAGGTTTGCTGCCATGGGATGTTGTTAGAAAATGTTAGTTTTGTTAGGAAATGTAATAGTTAGGTAAGGTGAATATCAAATTTTATCAATATTCGGCACTTTTTAAGTTTCCCCATAAACCCCATGGGGGTGAGTATGTAGGTTTGCCGCCATATGGGTGTTGTAAGGAAATATCAGTTAAACCCTATCTAGTGAATATATATGCCAAATTTTATCAAGTTATTCCAATAAAGAAGCGTGATATAGGGTTTTGTTGATTTCCCATAAGAATAACATGGGAAACCTATTTTTGACTTTTCTCCGTAACCTGTTAAGCGAAGTTAAAAATTCAAAATACCAAAATGTTTGTTATTTTAAGCTCTTTTAAATGGTTTTAGTTAAAATTGTTGAATTTTGAAAATTAAGGTCCAAAAATGCTAAAAACCCATTTTTGACCCCTTTGAAACCCCATAAACCCCCGTTCCCATAACCCGATCATGCTGGTTTGCGAACTCATGAAAATAGACCTGGTCTTACACCTTCATACCAAATTTCATCAAAATCGAAGGTTCCTGTCAAAAGTTATCGAGACCACGGACACACACACACACACATATATATATATATATATATATATATATATATATATATATATATATATATATATATATATATATATATATATATATAGATATATGGATGGCCTGATGCCAGAGTGAACCAAGTCTATTTATTTAATTTTTCAGAAGAAGCCGGAATATGTTTTTAATGTTTGATGCTGAATTGCTCATACTTATTGAACTATATGTAGTTCTTATGTGCATAATTTTAAAGGTAACATAGTTCTTTATCCATAACATTAATTAAAATATAATAATAAAAAACATTTAACAAAATAAAATTTTTTTTCTTTTTAAGTGCCCCGACATGGTTCAGTCTGGTTCAAGATAAAATTGACATTGCAATTAAGTGCTAAAGTGAACTAATGATTAAAGGTTCAATAAACTACCTTAACATTTTAATTTCATTATGAATCATTAATTTGCTGAAATGTGTTTAAGTTGTTATGATTACGTTCATGTAAAATATTAAAATTTTATGTTTTCTAGAAAATTTTTGTTGAAAATTAACATTTTTGAGCGGTTTTAAAAATAAAGAAATGTAAAACAACGCAAAATATACAGTCTACTACTGTACTTATTCTTGAAACTGTTTATTTTTAATCATTAAGACCTACAGTATTGAAAATTCAACATTTGACAAAACAAAGTTAATAACATATGGATCCCCTATGGATTGTTGTTTACGATATTTAACATTGTAGTTGAAAATGATCAGTTACCATTATTTTATTTCACAAATAAAATTCTGTATTTATTTAAAATCAAAATTAAACTTATTGTCTGTAAGCTTGGTGAAATTCAAGTAAACTAGTATCATAAAAAAGGCAGACTTTCCATTCCCTCGTCTGCCAGAATGAACCAAATCATACAATTTTCTGAACTTTGTTTGCCAGAGTGAACTAACTCCAAAATATATGTTAGAACATGGAAGTCTTGTCTGTTTCAATGTAGATACCTGTTATTATCACTATTAGAATCATATAAAATTACTCTGTGGCACAAAAAACACTCACCACAGCTGAAAATATGGAGGCAAAAATTTGGTTCACTCTGGCATAAGAATGAAAGCTACTGTGAACTAACCAATTGCAGGTTAGCCAAAAAGGGCATAAATAGGTAATAAATGTCGTAATTTCCATCACTTGTATCATTTGAAAGGTGTGGAATGAAGTCATCACCAGAATCTTCAAATAGGTCCGATAAACTAGAGTTAATTAACTCATTATCATCAAAAGAAGTTGAAGCACTGGGAACTAACTCGCATGCGTCGGCCATGTTTTTCAAGAGTTGGTGCAGTCTGGCACACAAACAGTAGTAAAATTCCCTGTTTGGGAAAACAAAAAAAAAAAAACAAATTTCCCTAGCAACCACAACTGTTATTGAGATGGTTCACTCTGGCATAAGATTATAATGTATTTCTTAAGTATAAAATTATATTATTTAAAAAACAAACAAAATGGAGTTGGTTCACTCTGGCATCAGACCATCCATATACATATATGAAATTGAACGAATGGTGTTTTTGGCTTCTGGGGACCTCAAAACGAAAAAGTATTATGGTCCCGGACCTAGGTTTCATCATGACTACTACCGTAATAGCGTATTCCCTATAGGGAAATTCGCTAAAAGAAGTTTTTTTGATTTGATAGGATTTATTTCAATGCATAAATAGTAGTTTTCATCACTAGGAGCAAAAGTGGGTGAGCCCACTTTTAATCATAAAAAGTATCTTTTAATCATAAAAGTGTCTTTTAATCATAAAAGTGTCTTTTTGGTGCGCAATCGTGTTTTAAAAACTCGGCTGCCCCTCGTTTTTAAAACACGATTGCGCACCAAAAAGACACTTTTGCTCCGAGTGATGAACAACGTTTTTTATCATAATGCGAAAATTATACTTTTGATCGTTACAAATATTAACTATAAAGTTGTATTTTCGAGGTTATATTTACAAAGTAAGTAATATGCAGTGTTTACATTTCTGTTATTTACAAACAATGCTTTTCATAACGTTTGAATTTCAAAATTCTGCTCCTCAACATTAATAAATCATTAATAATATACTTGGCAAACAGCTGACTTTTCAGTACTAGGACCTAAAAAATTCTCCAGATGATTTTGCAGTCCTAGGACAGAAAAGAATCGGTTTTGGTACTATTAAGAGAACAAAAAACAGGCTGATTTCGTGCAGAATGATAAAACCATTTTTTAACTTAAAAATTGAAAAATTTATATCCTACGTCACGGATGAGTAACTTTTATTTTTAATACACCTCGTTCTGTTATTTTACTTATTATTTTAATAATTATTGTTATATTTGTGTTTCTCCAAGGAATTTCATCATGATTTGTTTCGTTTTCAAAGTAGGGTTGACCGGGGTAATTGTGAACGGGTTTTCGTGTTTTGACAAAAAACCCTTTTTTTGTCATTCTGCACGAAATCAGCCTGTTTTTTGTTCTCTCAAAAGTACCAAAACCGATTCTTTCTTGTCCTAGTACTGAAAAATCATCTGGAGAATTTTTTAGGTCCTAGTACTGAAAAGTCAGCTGTTTGCTAAGTATATTATTATTAATTTATTAATGTTGAGGAGCAGAATTTTGGAATTCAAACGTTATAAAGAGCATTGTTTGTAAATAACAGAAATGTAAACACTGCATATTACTTACTTTGTAAATATAACCTCAAAATTTTAATAGTTAATATTTTTAACGATCAAAAGTCTAATTTTGCATTATCATAAAAAACTTTGTTCATCACTCGGAGCAAAAGTGTCTTTTTGATGCTTAATCGTTTTTAAAAACTCGGCTGCGCCTCGTTTTTAAAACACGATTGCGCACCAAAAAGACCCACTTTTGCTCCTAGTGATGAAAACTACTATTTAAGTACTTTTCATTACAAATATCATATTATAGTATATATATTTTTAATTCTACATTATTCAGGATACATTATACAAATTTTCAGGAAATTCCTCTGATAAACAAAATTGTTACAAGCCATTCACAATTCCCCGGCACGGTATTGCAAATCTTATCAATTCTGGGGTAAATGTGAATGCCATCAGAAAAATTATTTAGAACACACCAAAAGTGAAATGGGGCAAATCAAATAAAGCCCAACTAATTTTCTTCACATTTACCCCACTTTCAAAATTATAGTCACACAAAAGCATTCACAATTCCCCCTCATTTAATGCAGGTTCGAGATTTCTTAAAATTGCAAGAAAATGCAAGGTAAAAAAACATTAACCAAAACTGTATTAATAACATAAAAACGATATATTGCCATAACAACTTATGAAAAATATGAAAAGTGTCAAAATTTAGTTCATTTTCACTAAAAAAATTCCAGAGAGAACTTTGTAAATTAACAAAATGAAACCTAGCCTAACCTAGCGAAGTGAAACAGTATTACTGCTCACTGTCTCCCACAGCTCCATTGAATACATAAGTAATTTTGCGGTTTTTGTAAGTTGTTATGGGATAGGGGAGTACAGCAACAATGTCAAAAATAGTAACAGTAAACAAATTGTTTTCCTTGCACACAAATTCAGTTTTTGCGTTATTGGCACAATAGAAACCTTGCACTGTTGTGTCACCATCATCAGAGTCAGTTAACTCTTTACAATTAACAAAATTTAACTCAGTTCCTGCAAAAAAAGTGCACTGCTTGTATTTTGTATTGAATTGGGGCAATTGTGAACAGCATTCACAATTACCCCTTTTTGTAATTCACAATTACCCCACAATTTAAAAATTATGGGGTAATTGTGAATTGGCAATAAATCCTAGGATTTTTATTGCAGTTGATAAAGAAACCTCTCAGGCTTTAGAGCAAGTGCTTTAAAACATTTCTAAAAAAAATAAATAATAAATTTATTTTTTTAATTAATTATTTTTGTTGAGTGGCCGAGGTGATACAGCAAAAAAATCTAAGGGTTTTTTCATGCTAATGGAAAAAAGACTAATTCTTTGAAAATTAATTTTAATCGTGTATTAAGAAAAGACCAAAAACATGTTTTAAGTTGGTTTTTAATAATATTAATGTTAGTTTTTAAGTTATAAGCGGCGTTCACAATTGCCCCAATTCACAATTACCCCGGTCAATCCTACATATTTTTTAAATAATATTTACTCAATGATTTAATTTTGTATTTGAATCCACCTAATTCAACAACAACTTGCAATCCCCGTAAATAATTGTTTACCGATACCCGTTCAAGAGTAAAAAACTAAATTAGAAAGATGAAACAGATCAATTTGATGACGAGGAGCAACTGGAGTGTTAAGGTCTTGATAAGACCACAAAAGCCCGGTCCATCCCGACGCGCGGCACGTAGACGCGGGATTGTTGGATTGGCCGATATGAGGTGAACAGGGGAGCCACGTCTGGTAACACGCGACACGTACTGAGCCTAGTCGAGCGCGCCGCGCCGGCCAATTGAAAATGAACCTTAAACCGCTACATGTAATGGGACTTCTTGTCGCGATATTGGTTTCCAAAAGGGCGGGGAAGAAATTCAAATTTTGGTTTAACTATTTTTATCACTTCTTGTACTGTTCTAAAGTCTCAGCTTCATACTTCATATAGACTGACATTAAGAAAAATATCTATAGAGTTATAACTTTTTTAGATGAGTCATCTTCATATTAAATTTAAATCATAATAGCATCACACCACAAGTTCATGCGGACATCAAAATTTATTTTTGATCGGATTTTTATTGCATATATTTATATGCAAAAAATATATTCAAATATATATCAAATATATTAATATATTCAAATATATTCGGGAATATATTTGAATCGCCGTCTAAACAAAAGAACAAAATAAAACTCACAAATCAAGTAATTTTACAGTTCAAGTCAAATTATGTTTTAAGCAACTTTGATTTATTTGTAGAGCTTGGCCAATTGGTGCTCTTAATATTGTATTTACAAAGTTTTTTTTTTTATTTAATCTTTCTTTGAATCAGTCCTTTAAGGAGATTTATTACTTAACCTCATGGCCCATATTTGAAAACTTATTATATCCTGCTGAAAATAAATATCAAAATATGTTTGTTTCATGTGTTTGAAAACTTTGTAAGAGATAGGCTACGATATTTTTTATGTTTAATAAAAATAAAAAAAACCTTTAACACACTATATCCCGTAATTTATAAACTAGATAAACATTAATAAATGTTGCAACATGCAGTAAATGCACCCTGTCAGAAAACAATAAGTTTACATTAAATACTTTGTTAAAAATAATTAATTAAAATACAAAAGCGAGTGTTTTGGCAAAAGTGGCGTGTTTGTTTTCTTATTAATTAGAGCGAGTTAAGCAGAAGCGACTGGTAATCGCAGGGTCGTATCCCCCCCCCGCTGCCCTTCCCTCTCTTCGTCCCTCCCCTCTCTTTCACCTCAAAGACTTTTAACGCTTTGCACCAAACACAAAACAACTACAAGTGCAGGTTATAACTGAATTAAATTTACTGTCACATAAATCGTTCAAACTAAATACAGTCGATGTTATTAGCGTTTAGTTTTATTGGACTAAAAATGCCTCTTTGAGTTCTGAATAACTATTATCGTACTACGCAGTTAAAACTAGTCTCTAAAGCTAGCTCTTAATTATGTTTTGATACCACACACGACTTATTTTTACATGTATGATCTTTTACTTTACTTAAGTTTTACCATTTATATTTGGGTACCTTCATTGTTTTTGTCAAACACTCTGTTCTACGTATTCCTAAAATCCTTATTACAAAGTAAGCTTATTAAACTTTATTATTAAGATGTATTTAAACATATTGTTGCTGATCTTTATCCATAACGTATTAAAATGACAATAAACTTTCGATATTACACTTAGAACATTATTATCGTCGAAGTTATTTACATTCGAAAAGAATAAAAGCCAGTATTTAGGCTTTGGCAGAAGAAAATAAGTTTTGTTTAGCTTTATTGTTATGAGGTACAAAATTGCGTTTCGTCCTTAGGTATATATTTTGCATGCTATCGTAGTGTACCACAAATTTGAAACGTTTATATTCTATTTTTCATTTTAACCTTAATTAAATTTTACAATACATTTACTTTTGCCTCTTTACATCTTCAAAGTTTGTATCAATGCATTATTGTCTCAATTTTTATTAAGGAAAAAAGAAGGACAGTAATTAAAGAAGTAGGCTTAAGATTCATCGCAATATTCATAAATACTGTCACAGTCATTGTTGAACTGTTAAACCATGAGAATATCTGCTATAAACGTTACAAGTACATTTTCCTGAAGAAGACTTGTATTCAATTCATCAGAATGTAGATTTATGTTGCCACAGCCATTGTCTGTTCACCGCATTTGACGACAGCTGGTGCCCGTTGCTTCTGAATCGTTATCACAAGACAAGAGAGTCTACGTGTGTATTAAAATTCAATTATTTTCTACTAGACAAAAGTACATTTGCAACAATTGTCATGGGATATTATATTTAGAGTGAATCTCACTATGGTTTCAAATTAGTTTTTGATTCAGTCTTTGATTTTAAGAAAATTTGGTTGACGAAGTGTCATATTTTAAAGGCTTTTGTACCTTTATTTTATTTTCTTGTTGTAATACAGTTTACAAAAACCAGTTACATTGCATCAGTACATTCAAATTAAACTTTTCTCGAGGGGATTAAGTCCTCCACTTCACTTAAACAAACCCCACCACTTCACAATTGATAAGCAAAATAAAAGCTGTCCCTTAAAATAGTTCGTTTGCAATTTAAGTCTTAACTTACTAGAAATAAAAGAAAACACAACAAGAAATATACAAGGTAGTGGAAACACAAAAAAATAAATTACACTTCTATAGATATGTATAGATAAAGTAATTCTCTAATTTTCTACTTTTGCTTTTGAAAGTGTTTTTGCTATCCGTATGTCAGGATAGTCCGACCCGAAAGGTACGGCATTGTAGGATCTCATCATCCGGAGCAAGGGTGACGAGCTATGTGCTACTGTTCTAGACCTAGGTATACTAAAAAGAGCTGTACTTCTGCTGTGAAAAGCTGGAACACGCAATGTAAGCCCCCCCCCAGGGAGCACGGATCATCTAAGGAATTCCTTAAATAACATCAAACTTAAATAGAAACATCAATGATATTGTTACACTCCTTGTAGATAATTTATTGAATTTAAATAAATCTAATAAAACCTCATAAGAAATCGTTGGGTCATAAATTTCGATGATTCAAAAGTATAAGTATCTGAGAAAACGTTTTTGAACTTTTTCGATTGCTTGAGCATGGCAAGCGTACACTGGATCCCAGGCCACAGCCGCATACTCCAAACGAGATGTGACCAATGAATCATACAGGTTGACCAATGTGCGGACATTATTGAACTTTTTTGCGTTTCGAATAACAAAACCCAGGCTTCTGTAAGCTGAACATACTATAGAGTTAATGTGCTGCCTAAACGTTAATTTGAATCGAATGTAACTCATAAATCTTTAGTTCCCTCTTTTTTTAAATTAAAAATATTACCATACAAGCTAGAAGCTATAATTGATGGATATAACATTATTGGAACGAGAATAAGATAAAACGAAACACTTATTTACATTATATTGCATATTGTTCAAGGAACACCAATTAACTAAAGAGTCCAAGTCTTGTTAGAGGAGTCTTCCATCCTCTTGGCACGTAATATAATTAAAGATTTTTAAATCATCTGCAAAAATTAAGTATTTTGAATATTTTACCGTATTTCCTAAGTCATTAATCATTATATTAAATAAATTACGGCCCATGTTTGACCCTTGGGGAACCCCTGATCCCACAATAAAGCTATCGGATTTATATCCCTGGAAAGAAACATATTGTTTTCTCGTTCATAGGTAACTTTCAAAAGGTTTGATTAAATTATTGGAAACCCCATAATAATTTAGCTTGTTAAGTAACTAAGTTTTAGTATATGAATGTTTTATATTTTGTATAGTTGAACTCTATCTAGTTGGTACGATCCTGATTTTTATTAACAATAAACTTGCTAATTTATTTTTAATTCGTTAGGATAAAATACTATAGACTGAAAGGTAGGTAGTCTGGTCAATTGATTGAAAGCAACGTAAACAATTTTACCTCTTAAAAGGCAACTTTTATTTCCTTTGGTCAGTCCGCAGAAACTCAAAACTGTAAAAGAATAGGATTGCTCTTCAACGTATCGATTTGGAAATTCGGAACTTTGTAGCATTTTGTATCAACTTTGTAAGCAAAATACATAATATGACGCTTTTCATGCCATGTTAATATTTACAAATCTAAAAATGGTTTTCAAACATTTCTCATAAATATGTTGATTGTCTTTGTAAACGTTCTCGCCCTACACAGCTTTAATAGTCTGCAGTACCTCCACCATCTTGATTTTTAGTCCCTTAAGAACAATGTTCGTTATAGGTGTCTTTGAAACACTTTATCTCGATAATCTTGCATCGGATTCGGATGAAACTTGAATATGTTCAACATAATGGTATGGCGGTTCATATGTCATGGATAAACTTTTTAATAAACATTCTAAAAATGGTTTAACTTGGTGTAAAAATTGTGTTAACATACATTGTTTTTATTCTTTATTCAAGTGGATAGTTATTTAAATTAATTTTCTATTACGTCAAATAAAGGACACTATGGTAACATTTAAAATTACATCAAGTTTGTAATTTTCAGACGAAAAAGAGACTCACAGTAATGTTTCAAATTTAACATTGTTCCTATGGGGACAAAATACTGAAATGGCGTAGGTACTTCAGACTCTTAGAGACGATGTTGAAATAATAGTTGAACTGAGCATTAGTCATAACTTAATGCAATACTATCACCAATACTACTTCTTTGGATTTTTTTTTGTGTAGAGAACTCCGCCTACAATTGTTAACCAATTTTAGAAGTTTTTGGTGTTGTTGGATAGGGTTTCGTCTGAAGTTGTTTCCTCAAAAAGATGATGAAAATCGGATTTAAAATAAGGGCGCTATACACATTTTAAATTTGAAAATTTACCATTAGAATAACATTGGGATTGGGTTGAGCATTTTAAACATCTGTTAATGTAGAGATGTAAATACGTGTATTTTTTTGTGATTACTGATATTTGCAATATTGGATAGGTATGATGTCGTTGATTTAGAACTTAAGGTAACTTTTGTATTGTATCAAAATAAATTGTTCGATTTCGAGCAACAAGTAGACTAGTTAAGAAAAAATATTCTTAACTTTTACTAGTTAACACTCTGTTTAGTAGTTTTTATATAGTGAAATACAGTTAAGTATTAGTATAGTATAATTATGTAGAGGCCTACGTATAAGTATAATTTTGGTATAGTAAAAACACTGAGCACAGTAGCCTATTTTTTAATGAAAATTTAATACGTTTTATTAGTAAATACAATATTAGTCCATGTTGTAATTATAGAATCTAATTAAGCTCAGGTTAGTTAAAAAATAACAGCTCCGTTTGAAAATATAAGCGTTAGAAACCTGCAACCCTAATGAAAATATACACTTTTCCATGCAATTTTTTTATAGGAGTTTGGTGAAAGGAACTTTAAAATGTTAAGGCCTTAGTCTAACATATATACTCCCGCAGGTGTAACTCACTGATGTATATAAAAGTTCGGACGGAACCGTTCAAGGTAGAGACTTGAAATTTGGCATTCCCTTAGCTTACACGACTTACATTCAGAAAAAATTCTAAAAACTAGCAATTTTTAATTTTAAATCAATAAAAAAGGTAAAAAATCTAGTTTTGTCGGTAACGTAGTACATCCCATGTTAGAGCATAACATCATGTCGGCAATGTAGATTACTTACCAGGTTTAGTTCTCGCTCGTTTTTAAATAATTTCTTTCAACTATACCCGTGTTTGAAACGGACCATTCTTTCTATTGATAAATTTACAAGACTTGTGAAGATGTAATTTACTATTGAATATTTCCTAATTGGAAATTTTTGGATCACCCAGTCCTTTTAGAGAGAAACGTTAATTTATTTTCGTTTTCTGCTATAGCTTCAATAACAGTTAGTCCTATAGAATATCTGAGACATAGCGAATATATTTCATTTTACTACAACTACAACTTTGTTTGAGTTATACTTAAACCGATATATGTGTTATTTTTAACGTCTTGTTGATCCTTTACCCTACAGTCAGTTTTTAAGATAACTTATTTATTTATGTGGGTGGTTTACCATATGTACACATTTTTATAACGACTGTAATTTTATTCATTTCCTTCAATATTGCACATGCACATATCTTGTAAGGCGCCAATATCAATAAAAGTACCAAACATAAAAAATAATTGTGATGAATGCCAATATTATGTATTTTTATTTTGCCTGTTAGGCGGAACGGGGTGTTTTTTTGATTGTTAGGCAACTGATTGTTTTGAATTGTTTGTTCCTTAGCGATGTTTTCCATTGTTTGTTACTTACTGACCTAAAACTTGGGCCTCCAACTACTTGAGGTAAATTTGCAATTTTTAACTAATATTTGAAATACTTTTGTTAGTAATTATAGTAATATTGTATTAAGAAAGTTGAAGTTTTGTATTAACTTAGCTTGACAGTGATATTAAAGGAAATTCACTAGGTTTAGAACTTTAAGAATTTAACAATATTGATCTAAAAAAAATTATAATTAATGCCTGGTAATACTTGTATTATGGGTTTTTCTTTAATCTGTTCAATATGAAGAATTACTCTGTTACATAGAATATTGCGAATGAGGAACATAAATCTAACTTATAAACATTTGACTTTTTGTCGTATCTCAAATCGTTATTTTAAGACCGTTTTGCAACTTTTAATATAACTGAATTTGATATTCTGTAACTTGTTACTAGGCCTAACTACAGTTAAATTGTATTTGAAGTTCGAATTTTTAATTCACTGAACTTATACAATATCCTTGTAACTTCAACAGGATTTATGAGCAGTAACTAGAATAATTATTCTAAAATTATTATTTCATAATATACATTTTTATTTTGTAACGAACAGTATTTTTGTGAATAGTCGTTGGCGGGTTCCAATCCGTCTGTTCATATTTTTCTATTTTTGGTTTTTCTGAAATTATTTATGTTTTTATTGATCTGCAAAATAGTTTATTTAGCTTAGTCATTCTACATTTTCATTTATTTTACATCCCTGACGATTAGTTTATTACAGTATAGTTGCTTTTATAATCCATATTAATAATACTCAGATATAGTACATAGAAACCACACATTAACCTACACTCATAACCTGATAAGTACAGTTAGAGTATCAAACAAAATTAACAATATTAACTTAAAATTTTATGGGAAGATTTTGAATGTTTGAGACTTGCTAAGCTACAAACTAATTCGGCGAACACAACGTGGGGTTTGGGGGTGGAGGCCTCTCAACTAGCCTGTTCAGTGCTCGAGACTTTTACAGCAATTAAAGAATAGGGGCAACTAATTAATGGGATTGGGTGTGGAGCCTCAATCCACTATAATACCTATAATATTTGCTTAGTTGATTATGATTTCACAATTTTCTATTGTTTTACGAACTAACGAGAACTAAGAAGTGGTTTTAAAACGAGCTACAGGCTCTTTTCATATCAGCCGGCTTTCTTACTGTCTGCGGAGCAGTTCTTCGGTGTAACCTGCTACAACTCTACTTTTCAATAATTTACGAATTTAGGACAACCCCTAAGGGGGAATGGGGGCGGAGCCCTGCGTCCAGCATACTACCTAGAATATTTACGTAGGTAATTATAATTTCACAACTCTTAATTTTTATACTAAAATAGGATAACTACGAAGGGGTTTAAAAAATAGCTAAAGGAAAATTCAAAGCTTATTATTATTATTGATTTGAGTAGTGTGTATTAGCCGGTGTTACTGTCTCGGCTGTCCACTTCTTCCGTGGAACTATCCTATTTCATACTTGAATTTTTATTAATTTAATAATTTAGGACAACCACTTATTCGGGGCAACCCCTAAGGGGGCATGGGGGCGGAGCCCCCATCGAGCCGTAGGCGAGTTTTCAGTATACTACGCTTAAATTTACAAATCGCCCCTCACTGAAAATTAACCTTTTCTATCAAGTTTTGTTAAATAACAAAAGGACTAATATTTTATTTAAAAAAGACGGAGTTTTGGTTAAACAACATCGTATACGTGGAACGAATTGGCCTTATCTAATTCCTGTCTCACGTCGGCCATTACATATTTTAAAATTGTCCACGCGTATCAGGTGTTCGCCTGCCTGCCTTCCGTCCACATATAAATTGTGAGCATACCAGCGTCCATCCACAACACATTACACAGATGTTCACGCTACGTCAGAGACCGGCTACGGCATATCTACATGTGATTGCACAACAATTGCGCTGTCGAGCTTGCTTTCTTCAGTGAGTCAGTGTTAGTGACCAATAACGGTTAATGCTATGGATTGAAGCAATTTGATCTGCAGAATAATGAAGTTTATTAGCGGAAAGAGTATCGTAATTACCTCTTGCTTCAACTTAAAAATACTTTATGACGTAATTTTGAAATAATTAATCATATTTTTTATTGCGTTAGCATACAATGGGTGTACATTGTAACTGGCGAGATGAAATTACAAGAAACGTTTCAAATAATCATTCAATCTAAATCGCAATAAGAACATTATGGTGTAATTGTTTTAGAGCCATTACTTAGAATGATAGAACCATTGTAAAACTTCTTTCGTACAATAAAACTTTACTTCCATTTTCAGCTTTGAAGGAGGCCATCTCCGGTAGTGTAAACGAATGCATGTGGTTCTAATGAAATACGGTCATGGGCTTCTTGTTGGAAGGCTTACCTTATTTCTAAGGTTGAGAAGAAAATAATTGGCTAAGAGTATAGTGGGGACTCGCGTTTAGGAAGTAAAAAATTCTAAATGACTGAAAATAATGGCCAAAAATTAACGATGGCTACTGTGACTTATGTAGAGAGCACACTCTAAAATCAACCCTTGTAAAGGTCCTAGCTGGTGTACTCTACTGAACGGGGCTATTCCAATCGCTCACTTTCCCACGAAGGTTTTGTGAACATTCACTTTGAATTCTCTTGCAACTTATGGGCTATCAGCAATTCACTAAACCGCCATTTCCCTCTCCAACATGTAGCTATTAAATTACGTAAAATGGACGATTCATCCTCATTATTCCAAAAGCGTCTGCCCGCGGTTGAGAATCAATTTCAAATTTCGCAGTTGTGGTTGGTGGCCGGAAACGCGGCCACAGTGGGTGACGTAAGCTTGAGTGTGTGACAGAATGAGTGAGTGAGTGCGTGTGATGTCCACTCACTCACTGAGCGACCTCCAGTTCTCCACTCACCGCGATGCGGCGGTCCCACGATCGTATCGGGGCGAAAGGAAGACCCGCGGTCAGGGAAATGGTCTGCAGGAAGCCTTGAGACAATCTGCCATGAGTTGCAGAATCCCGGGATAGGAGAGCATCCGTATAATCTCTGCCTCATTTGACTGATAAAAGTCGAGCGAGTCCGGTCTGGAATTGTCCACCCGTGGAAAATCGCGGATAGAGTTTTTAGTAGTGGGTTTCACCCATCGTTTCACCAGACATGGTACTGGGAGATGGAAAAAATAAAAAGATGGTCGGTGTCTGCACTTTGGTTCTGTTGTTGGAATTTTATAAATTGCACAAAATTGGATATTTTGAGTTACTTTCTTACTTATTACTCATTTACTCGTTAACAATAATTCATATATTTTGTACAAGGCATACACGCTTGGATACTCGTATCCATAACTATTTCAGGATAGAAATTGCTTTCTGAATGATGACAAAGCCTTAACTATTACACAGAGCAGTATTCTAACAGATAAGTAAGGGTCGGGTTAAGTCCGGTATATTTCCGAGCATATTAACAATGTGAAATAATTATTAAATGCATAATTTTTAGCACCATCCTTAAAACTAATTATCTTTCCACTAAACCCCTCTACGGACTCCAAACAAGAAGTTCAATGTTTAACAGTCACTATAAATGACCCTTATTTACATTGTGTCTGAACTTTGTAACAGACAACATCGGTTGGATTGCAACGCTACTTTGTCTTTTCCTTGATGAAGTTTTCTAAATTATTTAGATTTAATAAAAAAAATCAAAGCCTAAATCAAAAATCAAAAAACTAGCCTTTGAAGTACTCACAATTTGTTTAATTGGCATTTCATGGTATAAGTTAGAGTGGTAAGAGCTACGTGAATTTATTTTGTATTTTCATTATTATGAATGATGGTCCTAACTTTATGAATACTTAGGACCTTATGAATGAAGTGATAGCTTATTAAGCATTAAACATGCTTTTTCAGGGATTTGCCATGGAGACCATTTCCAATGAAGTGGTTTTTAACATAATCAGTCTTTAATGAAAAATGTTTAACTATTAAAAAATAGCCCCAAGAGTAGGTAATTATATAAAAAAACAAACAAAAAAAAAAACAAACAAACCACACGATAACCACAATTACTCTAAAGAGAACCCCTAAAATAGACTCAAATATTAAAAGAATTCTTTTGGTTATCACACTAAAAATGCAAATACACTCTACGTTACTGCTGAAGGACAAGAAACTGCCTATACATACTAATTATAACAAGCAAGCAAACACGTACTGACAGTGTAAACAAAACAGCGTAACGAGCCAGGCATGGAGCAACCGGCAGTGCAGATGGTCAGTGCATCCGCGTGCACCGCCATAGAGCAATCACACGCGGATTGTTCGGTGCACAGATAAACAATCGGCAATACACAGTAGCACGTCGCGGATGAATATTCAAAGCGGCGTGAGAGGCTGAGTTCTTGGCCTACTTTTCGCCGTCCGCCGCCGCCGCCGCCGTGCCTGACTCATGGAGTCGAGAGTAGATTTACTTTCTGTCGAGATGTTCCGAGAAGGTTTGCAACAGATCATGTGCGTCATACGAGCTTCTGACGCAAGGGTGTCGACCAACTATTTTGGAATTGGCTTTGTAATAATGATCGGTAGAAAATAGCGGTGGTTTGAAATTCAGAAACGTTTTGGTTTCCTTGTCTTACTTAATCGGTTATTAGTGCTATACTTCCTCAAACAAGTTCAATTGACGTGTTAGATTTTCAATGTAGCTTACAGATCAATTTTATTTATAAAAATATCGATTTTTTATTACGATATTAATGATAAAGTATTCAATCCATATTATTTTTTTTTTTAGAAATGATAATAGTCTTCAGTCCTCAAACAGATGTGTGAAATTTAGAGGATATGAATTGAATAGTCAATAAATGTTGTATGTCTAGTGAGAAACTACTAGATACGTACATTTTAACATTTCGGTTGCAATTTATCTCGCTTGGAACTATAAAGTAATAAAAAATAATGAAAGAGTAAATGATATGTGACATTTTATAGTTCAAACTTAATTATTTGAACATTCTTCAATCAAAACATTTTACTTAAAACAAATAGGAACTTACATTTAATGTAAAACAATCCATTCCGTTGTAGTCATTGGCTTCTAAGTGGCAATTCAATAGCTAATTTAATAATTTATTCAATGCTATTATTTTTACACTCAAAAAGGGCTGTAAATAAAATTAATTTAAAAATTCCGTACATCAAACGTTTACTTTTACAGGTTTGTGGCCAATTTAGTAATAAACATATTCGTAGAAAATAAACGTGCTTATACATTTATTGCAAAAGGTCTAGACTCTTAAATTATAACTGACATTTTTACTACCTTCCAGTCAGTATTTGAATAGTTCATATACAGTAGTTTATTGATGTAGGGCTTATCTCTAGCACGTCTAAAAGTGATATGTCATCCACTGATTATAATGTGCGCCGGATAATTAGCTACGAAATTGTGATTTGTTGACTCATAGTGATGAACATACTCCACTCTTACCCACTATTTGCTTTATATCATTGATATTTAAGTAGTGTCAAATTGTTGGTGCTGGCTCAGTTCAAGGTCACCTGAGGGATGACGTCATCGAGGTCAACGACCTCACCGATGACGTCATCGATGACGTCATCGATTGCGTCATCGATGACGTCATCACCAATGACGTCATTTCTATGACGTCACACCCATGACGTCACAGAAATGACGTGCTGATGACGTCATCACCCCTTACGTCATCAAAATGACGTCACCGACGCCACTGAGGTCAAGGTCACGCCGAAACTTAAAATTTTTTGGCACTTTTGCCGTTTCTCGCACTACGCTCCGAGTTTCAGTCAGAGTCCCCGTGACCTTGACCACTTGGAGCGAATTTTCGACGAGAAACGGCAAAAGTGCCAAGTTAAACTCGAGTTTCTGACATGACCCTGCCTAAATGGGCAATCGGTTATCCCTCAGGTGACCTTGAACCAGCACAACACCAACAATTTGATATTACTGTGACCTTGAAAACCTAACAACGGAGCGCCGACACCGATGCGCACCCCACGACAGCCACCGAGTTACTGACTGTCAGGCTCTGTGTATGCTAGGTATATCGGCTTGAGAGACTAAGACTCTAAACTGTCAGGAATGGGAGTAACTAACTGAATTTTGCAAGGAAAAGTCATTTCATCCAATATTTTAAACAAATCCTCATCAGTAAAACTGACATTAGTCTGTTTTGTATAAAACTTAGGGTGTCCGCGCAACAGTTTGCGCCACTTAGCTAAAGTCGAAACTCTCTTAACTTTGAGTGGTGGACAGTGAGCAACTAATAAAGCCTTAACACGGCTAAGTTTCTTACCTAAAGTGTCCCGCGACATGGCTTCCCCTCACAAAAGTCCGCACAATACTGAGAGACTGCTCGTAGCGCATGAGTCAAGGGAAAAGAGGTGGGGAAACAACAGGAGTGGGGGAAGGTCACAGTGGTGGGGGAAGGTGAGGTAGTACGCTGGAGTATCGCATCACTTCACCATGAGCTGTCCTACAGTCAACACACTGTTCTCTTGGCCCGAGTTGGCACTAGAAGAAACATTTCTGTACAGCTTAGGCTGT
>CM061533.1:153467335-153524589 GCA_030545055.2 Neoaliturus tenellus | reverse complement strand
GTTTACTTGACAGAACGCGAAAACTACCACCAAATACTTTCACCTACAAGCTACCCCTGATAGACAAGGATGATGTAAGCAAACTAACATCAATTCAACTAAAATTGGTGGAAGAAAAAATTCTTGTTTGTGTGAGAGAAGTGTTTCATAATGAATATTCAAAAAGATTGGCTTTTGACTTTATTAAGGAACATGCAGGACGTGAAACAAAACAGTATCCGGGATTATATTATTTATATCTTTTTGAGAATGGAGCAAGTGTAACGGTAGAAATAAGCATTAAACTAATGTAATTCTCCCAACCAAGTGTTAAACTAGGACTCGAACTTGGACTTGATTGAGGTTTTGTAGAACAGAGCGGGGGATAGATCACTTTGCGGCAATGGACTAGCATGCTGCTTAGTGGTTTATCCCCCGCTCAAAGGGTATCTTTACGTGACCTTGACCCACATAAACTTGCTCAAAAAGACATCTTTGAAAAAACTTGTACAAAGTAGTGGATATAGATCAAACATCATTGGTTTAATCAAGCCTGTTGAAGAATATATTGAAAATGGGTGTTTAAAAGCCAAATCTACTACATGATTGATAAACCGGATGTATATGACGTCACCTTCCCCCACCCTTAAACCTCGGGTATAAAGGGACCCAGTTGAGCGCGCTGCTCATTATTGCGTGGACATTCACCGAGTGCACACTCATAGCCAAACTGTAAAAATGGCTCTTTGCGATATTTGTGGTGAGTTTTTTCAAGACGAAGACATCTTTGTTTTACACCAAGAATTGTATCATGAAGAGGACAGAAAAGAAGAGATTGTAGTAAGTGAAGAAAACCTGGATGCAATTGATCGGTTGTTGGAAAACTACCATAAGCAGATGGACGACTACGATAGCTATCTACAGGTACACCGAGAATTGCATCATGAAGAGGACAGAAAAGAAGATATTGTAGTAAGTGAAGAAGACTTGGATGCGATTGATCAGTTTTCGGAAAAACCCCAGAAGCAGATGGACGACTGGGCTAGCTATCTACAGCTAATGCAGAGAAGAAGACCAAGTGTTATTCAATTTGCTGGAGCTGGACCATCTACAGCTGGAGGATTTATTGAAGAAGATACGGAAGAAAAAGTGGAAGATGTAAAACAACTGCGTACCCAAGAAGAGGATACAGAAGAAGTGGAAGATATAAGACAACTGCGCACCACAGTATTACCAGGACCAGTTGTAACTCATTTCAAAATTAATAACGTGCAATTAGAATTGGAAAATTTTATAACTCAAGCTAAAAAACTAGTTGTAAAAACATTGACGGAAGAATTGACAAGATTGAACTTTATTAAATTTGGATTGGTGTTGGAGGCTATGTTTACTAATACCGATGGTGAAAATTCACCGAGAGCATTCATTGCTAAAAACCGAACCCTTACAACCACATCTGATATCAACGAAATCTTAGAAGAATGTTTGGTTGAACTGCTAGTGAAACTTCAAGAACATGAAGGAAGAGGATCCGGCTGGACGCTATCATCAATTGAAGGTATGGATGTGAGGGTTCACAAGCATGGATATGGTATGAGAGGAAGCAGCTTTATTCCTCTACCAAAGGTGATCCGAGATACAAGATCATGTATCAATGTGAAAAATGAGGATAATGAATGTTTCCGGTATGCAATGTTAGCAAAATATGTGGAACCTAATGCCTGTAGACCTAGCATAGCATACGAAGCTGTTCAACACCGCTATAACTTCCAAGGTATGTCGTATCCTGTTAGTCTTAATGATGTTGCTAAATTTGAAAGAAAAAACCCAGGAGTGTCAGTTAATGTGTTTGGTTTAGACGAATCAAATAACGTATACCCATTACGAGTTACAAAGACTGAACGTCAAAATCATACAGATTTGCTGCTATTGACCAAAGGTGAAATATCACATTATGTTTACATCAAGAACTTTGAAACTTTGGTTGGACGACAAGTGACTAAAAAGAAAATTAGAGTAACAGTGTGTAAGAGATGCTTTTGTTTCACAAATAAAGACTTGAGACATGGAGGTTCAGAATGGTTGATGGAACACCAAAGACTTTGTAATGAGAACTATGAAGTGAAGATTAGTCTGCCACCGCCATCTCGAGCGTTTATCCAATTCAACAAAACAGTTCACCAATATCGGATTCCAGTAGCCGTCTACGCAGATTTTGAATCCACGTTAGTACCACAGGAGCTTCCGGATGGTGAGGTGACTAGAAGAACCAAATATCAATTGCATCAACCTAACAGTTTTTGCTTATTGGTGAAATCTACTTTACCTGAAGAACAATTGCAAGACTATGGCTTAACATCCACTCCAATACTCTACCGTGGGGAAAAAGCTGCTAAGCAATTTGTAGACCAGTTGTATGACATTGCTGAAAAGGTGCAACGCTTATTCGATAATGTTTTACCTATGGAACCTTTGAACCAGAATCAACAAGAAGAATACAATTCGGCAACAAGATGTTATTTATGCAAGAAGAGCTTCAGTGAAGAAAATCATAAAGTAAGAGATCACGATCACCTGACAGGGTTATACAGAGGAGCTGCTTGTAATTCATGCAATATAAATTACAAACTGCCAAACTTTATCCCTGTCGTGTTACACAATCTTAGCGGCTATGACTCCCACTTCATTATCCCAGAGTTAGGACGAGATGATGGAAAAATCGAAGTATTAGCTGAAACATTGGAGAAGTACATCAGTTTCTCAAAAACAGTAGGTAAAATTAAACTTCGCTTCGTAGACTCTTATAGATTTATGTCATCTAGTTTGAGCAAATTGTCTGAGAACCTAAGAAGAGAAGATCTAAAAGAAACTAGCAAAATTGTACCTGAAGATAAATTGGACTTAGTAATGCGTAAAGGAGTGTTCCCCTATGATTACATAACTTCTGCAGAAAAATTTGAAGAAACCAGTCTGCCACCGATTGAAGCCTTCAACAGCAAATTAAATGAAAGTGAAATCTCCGTTGAAGACTACAATCATGCTTGTAATGTTTGGAACCAACTAAACATTCAAACCTTAGGGGAATATTCCGACTTTTACATAAAATTGGACGTAACTCTGCTGTGCGATGTGATGGAAGAATTTCGAAACACCTGCTTCTCCGCCTATGGACTGGACCCTCTACACTCGTACACATCTCCAGGATTAGCATGGCAAGCTATGCTAAAGTCAACCAACTGTCGATTGGAACTTCTAACAGATATTGATATGGTGCTCATGATAGAATCTGGTGTACGGGGTGGTTTGACACAAGCTGTAACACGTCATGTCAAAGCTAACAACAAGTACATCCCAGGCTTCGACGAGAGACAAACATCGGTCTACCTAGGCTACTTTGACGCAAACAACCTTTATGGTTGGGCAATGTCAAATCCGCTTCCCTACGCTGACTTCAAATGGATCGACCCGGCCACCATCGGTGACATCTCACAGATTCCAAAGAATGGTCCAAAAGGCTATATTTTGGACTGTGATTTCGAATATCCGGAGCACCTTCATGACCATCACTACGACTTGCCTCTCCTAGCCAAGACTGAAGTTTCACCGACAGGAAGATGGCCGAAATTGATGATGACGTTGGAGAATAAAGATCGGTATGTGGCTCACTACTGGGTAGTTCAACAAGCTCTTGAATTGGGTCTACGTGTAGTGAGAATTCATAGAGCAATTGAATTCACCCAGTCTTGTTGGTTGAAACCATATATTGATTCCAACACTACAAGAAGAGCAGCGGCAACATCAGCATTTGAAAAGGACTTCTACAAATTAATGAACAACGCCATCTTCGGGAAGACCTTAGAAAACAAAAGAAAACACAAGATTGTAAAATTAGTAAGTGATCCTAGGAAATTGGAAAAATTAGTGCAAAAACCAAATTTTGGAACATCCATGATTATAAACGAAGATCTAGTCGCCGTCAGTATGAAGAAAACAACAATAGTGATGGATCGTCCGTTATACATTGGAATGTCGATTTTGGATATAAGTAAAACTCTGATGTATGATTTCCATTACAACAAAATGGTTAAACACTACGGAAGAGACAACATTGGAGTTGCATACATGGATACCGACGCGTTCATCTACTGGATAAAGACTTTGGACATGTATGAAGATCTAAGGAGTTTCCCATACAAAGACGACTTTGACTTCTCTGACTATCCAAAGAACCATCCAAATTATAATGAAAAGAATAAAAAAGTAATTGGAAAATTTAAAGATGAAGCAAATGGAATGCCTTTGGAGGAAATAGTTGCGCTAATGTCCAAACTATATTCCTTCAAGATGTATAAGGAAAATGACATACCGACAGTGAAGAAAGCTAAAGGAGTCAAAACATCGTACTTGAAGAAACATGTGACATTTGACCATTACAAGACCTGCTTGTTTGAAGATTCTACAATGTCTGCAACGTTCAACACTATCAGAAGCTTTAAACATGAGGTCTACAGTGTCACTGAAGTTAAAAGGGCACTATCAGCTCGAGATGATAAAAGGCATATTATGCCGGATAAAATTCACACTCTTCCTTTTGGCCACTACTCTCTAAACCCTATCGACTAGTAACCTATTCTTCGTCCTTCTACAACTTCGACCTTATTCCTTTCTCCTTCCGTAAAAAAATGGGGAACACGGCAAGTCAAACGCCGTGTTCCCCATTTTTTTACACAAGTTTGGATGACCTTGACCTATATAAATGATGTGAATATTTAAGACAACATTCATTGTGATTATACATGTGATACATGAAACATTCAAACCTGAAATATGAAGGACTTGAAGCAAGAAATTGTCAACGAACTTCATAAACCTGCAAGAAGAAAGTTTCCACGAAGAAATACAGTGATAAAAGGAATAAATGATTTATATCAAGCGGATTTAATCGAAATGATTCCTTATAGTAAACAAAATAGAGGATTTAAATACATATTAACTATTATTAATTGTTTTTCAAAAATGGCAGATGCCTTACCACTAAAAGATAAAAGTGGCAAAAGTGTTACAAAAGCAATGGAAACAGCTATACAAAGAGACAAACATACTATAAAACATTTACAAACTGATGATGGAAAAGAATATTTTTATAAGGAATTTGCAAATTTAATGAAAAAACACAACATTAACCATTACTCAACCAATTCAGAGGTAAAAGCATCAATAATTGAAAGATTTAACAGAACTTTAAAAGGTGCGATGTATAAGATGTTTTCCAACAGAGGATCACACGTATGGATTGATATGTTACCAAAACTTATAAGCGATTACAATAACAAGTTTCATAGAACTATCGGTATGAAACCAAGCCAGGTGACTAGTAAAAATGAAAAACTTATATTAAAACGTATAAAAATGAATACTAAACCAAAAGTTGAAAAACTAAAACCTAAAAGGTTTAATGTTGGTGATAAAGTGCGAATAAGCAAATACAAAGGTGTATTCAGTAAAAGATATCTTCCAAACTGGACAAATGAGGTATTTACTGTATTTAAGGTGCAACCTACAATACCAGAAACTTACATTTTAAAAGATAATAAAGGACAATTGCTGGAAGGAGGGTTTTATGGACATGAAATGTTAAATTCAACAGTAGGTGATGTATATCTAGTTGAAAAGGTGTTGCAACGGAAAAAAGATATGGTTAAAGTACGATGGTTAGGATTTAATAAGACGGAAGATTCTTGGATACCTAAATACCCCCGTCGCAGCAGACCTGCGTACTCAGCGAATTTCCAATGGAATTTTAGATTATTTACTTTCCCCATAAAAACACCATAGGATCGAGTATGTAGGTTTGCTACCATGGGGTTTTGTTAGAAAATCTAAGTTAATCAATAATTAGTGAATGTAAACAAAAAATTGTATCAAGCTATGGCAATTTTTTATTTTCCCCATAAACCCCATGGGGGTGAGTATGTAGGTTTGCCGCCATATGGGTTTTCAAAGCAAGTATAAGTTAAACCCTATCTAGATAATGTACATACCAAATTTGATTAAGTTATGTCAATAAATAAGCAAGGTATAGGGTTTTCTTGATTTCCCATAAGGATAACATGGAAAACATATTTTTGGATTTTCCCCGTAACCAGTTATGCTAAGATAAAAATTCAAAATACCTAATTGTTTGTTTTTTTGAGCTCTTTTAAATGGTTTTAGTTAAAATTGATAAATTTTGAAAAATGAGGTCCAAAAATGCCAAAAACCCATTTTTGACCCCTTTGAAACCCCATAAAACCCCGTTCCCATAACCCGATCACGCTGGTTCGCGAACTCATGAAAATAGACCTGGTCTTACACCTTCATACCAAATTTCATCAAAATCGGAGGTCGCTGTCAAAAGTTATCAGTACCACGGACACATAGATATATATATATATATATATATATATATATATATATAGATATATATATATATAGATATATATATACATATATATGAAAATGAACTAATGGTGTTTTTGGCTTCTGGGGACCTTAAAACGAAAAAGTATCATGGTCCCGGGCTTAGGTCTTACCATGGCTACTACCGTAATAGCGTATTCCCTATAGGGAAATTCGCTAAAAGGATCTAATATAACGATAGAGAATCATTTTGGGTTGAACCATTACAAAGGATGGAGATAATACCGCAAAAAGACAATTTTACTATTAATAATATAGATGAACTCACAGTGGATGGTTCTCAATTCAATACTGGGAAACACGGTGTTTTGTTACCAAACACGGTGCGTTGTCTGGTTACCGGTCCTTCCAATTGTGGAAAAACAAATGTAGTATTCAATTTGATTACAAACCCTAAAGGATTACGTTTTAATAATTTATATGTATTTTCAAAGTCACTACAACAACCAAAATATCAGTTATTGGAACAAATACTCAATAATGTGCCTGAAGTTAAATATTTTAAATTTAACGCGAGCGAGAGTGTCATGCAACCGCAAAAGGCTAAACCATTCTCAGTATTCATATTTGACGATGTATCTTGTGAAAATCAAAATACAATAAGAAATTACTTCGCCATGGGTCGACATAACAACATAGATAGCATTTATATTGGTCAAACTTACAGCAAAATACCAAAACAGCTCATTAGAGACAATGCAAACATGTTAATTGTATTTAAACAGGATGAAACCAACCTAAAACACATATATTATGACCATGTAAGTGCAGATATGTCATTTGAACGATTTAAAGAGTTGTGTGGAAAGGCTTGGGCTGAAAAGTATGGGTTTTTAACAATTATAAAGGAACAACCATTAAACAATGGTCGATACAGGATAGGATTTGATAAATTTATACTAATACATTGATCATGATGTAAAACATTCATTGTTGTACAACACGTCTTGCTACAAACATGGTTAACCAAGAAAAGCTAATAAAGGAAATAAAATCACTTAGTGATTCTATTCGGAATAAAAACAGAGCATTAAAATTAGGTATTAGCGAAAGGGAGAAATTTCTTGAATCTACTTTTAAACCTATTACTGAACCCTTGAAACAATTAAACAAAAAATTTGCTAAACCCGTTTTGGAAGGAGATGCAATTGCACCTATTACAAAGTTTGAAAGAGAAAATGTAAAATCAGAAGATTTTAGTGATGAAGACCCGGAATCCTCTACATATAGTGGTTTTACCGGTGGAGAACCCGAAAGAGAGCTAGAATCACCAGACTATAGTGGTATAAGAGAATTATATGAAGTAAAAGCTAAAAGAGGACATGAAGATGTATCAACTGCTAGTGAAGAGGAAAAAGAAGAAGAAGCAAGGGAAGGTCCGTCAAACATAAGCTTGTTGGGTGAAAACATTCATAACAAAGGGCCTTTAGGAAGGAAATACATGATAAAAATGTTAGCTGGAATAAATCCTAATAAAAACTACCATAGTTATGGAGTAAGATTAACAGAAGAAGGTTTAATGGTTGGTAATAGCCCGGTAAACATTGATGAACATGATAATATTATTATTGGTAATCAAAGATATAAGGGCACAAGAGGATTATTTGAATTATTATTTGAAAAAAAGCCTTTAGAATTGTTAGTTAAAGAAGAAGACATGGAAGCATATAAACAGATTTTAGAACACACCAATGCATACAGGAGAAAATATTTAGCTGACCAACCAGTTTTTAGATCTAGGTCTTTAAAATATAGAGAATTTGTATCCAAGTTAATACCAACAACGAGAAGACAACCAATGCCGATAATGCCAAGAAAACCTATAAAACGAAGGTTTGTGTCATCCACTTTGGATATAAGTGCTCCAGAACCAAGAAAAAGAAACAAATCTGTTACAGGTACAGGTTTAATGAAGAAACTATATAACACAAATGTGATTTATTACAATAATATCAATAAATTGGTGGATAGAATGAAACTAATACATGAAGCTAAAGAAGCGGGTCATACTGGATTGGAAAACGAATGGGTGGCTTTAGTGGATGAACTCCGAAACCGTGGGGTAATCTTATAAAAATGCGTTACTCCCTAGATTACTATTCAGTTGCACCATGAGTGTCGACAAGTTCGGACGTTACTCCTCGGATGGGTTATATTATGCGAATAGTTTAAAAAGAAGTGCTGGTTTACCACAAACACCTGATGGAGATTATGATATGAGTAATAAAAGGTTAAAAAACATAAAAGATCCTACGGATGAAAACGATGCAATAAATTTAAAAATATTAAAGGAAAAGATATCACCAACATTAAGACTACAAAATAACACTTATGACGCAGAAAATCATAGAATTATCAACGTTGGTAAACCAAATCAAAACGGTGATGCAATAAACAGAGGTTATTTGTCATCCGAACTAAAAAATACGTTAAAATTCAATGGAAAAACGTATAGTGCCAACAATAAACGTATATCCAACGTAGATGACCCTAAAGATGAAAAAGACAGCGTAAATAGACGTTATTTACATTCTATAATACCTGAAAAGACAAAAGATGGCTTTTCCTTTTATAAATTTGTTATTAACGATATAGGTTATCCAAAGAATGAAAATGATGCTGTAAATCTCAAATATATAAAAGATCATTGTGTCATACGTGATGTAGGAGTTATCGATTGTCTTGGCAATTGTTTGGCGAATGTAAAAGATGGTTCAGCACCATCTGATGGTGCAACAGTGGGTCAAATGAAAGAGACTTTAAAACAAGAAACAACTGGATTTGCAAAACGAGATGAAGTATTATCAAAGCAAGGGGATGACTTTATTCAAGGTAATAAAAAATTTCATTTATTGACATACAAAAACGCTTATTGGGATTGCATGTATGGAAGGTTATCAAATGTGTCATGGGGTCATGCAGATAGAGACGCGGCTGCCTTAGGACAAACAGTACATCTAGATCCAAATAATTACCATGAGTTTTTTATATGTAATAATAAAAAAATAACAGACATGGCGCAAGGAAGAAAAGCAAATGATGCTGCAACTGTAGGACAGGCTATCACATTATCACAAATGGATAGCAAAGTGTATACTTGTAATAATAGACGTATAACAAACCTTAAAGACCCTGAACATGTGGATAATGCCGTCACTGTTAATTTTCTTGTTAAAGTTTTAGGAAATGCATTATTTGATATATACAATCTTATTCAAACCCGTACACATGGTAGTTGGGTATCTGAATCCGATAGAGGTAATTGGATTAAACGGGAACTTTTTAATAAATACTTTATTAACCCTAATACGCAATAGTTTAGATCATCAGATTGGGGTGATATTGATATTTAATTAAATAACACCGTAAATTACATCATTTATGTGCAACCTGTCATAGAGGTAACACATAGGTTACGCTTTTCGAATATAAAAGACAATCATGACGTTTCATTACACCAGTCCATATCGAGACACTATACGGAAAGGAGGTGGTATCACATCCACAGCGGTTTCTCTGTTAAGTAAAGCTTTAAAACGAATTCCAGTAGGATCCATCGTGAATAGAGCAATAGACGCATTACCATACGAATTTCATATACCGGGGGGTTATCAATATTGCGGACCAGGAACTAAATTGAAAAAACGACTGGAAAGAGGCGATCCTGGCATAAATAAGTTAGATCAGGCTTGTAAAGAACACGATATTGCATATTCCACGTTTACCGATTCAAAAAATAGGTCAATCGCTGATAAAAAGCTAGCGAATATAGCTTGGCAACGAGTAAAGTCTAGTGACGCTAGTATTGCAGAAAAAGCAGCAGCTTTAGCGGTAACAGCAGGTATGAAGGCTAAAACGGCGGTAGGAGGTGGTAAAAGGAGGGGTAAGAATAAAAAAGGATCAGTCATGAGGAAACATGGTGGTAATATTAGACTAAAAAGACGTTCTACGAAGAAAAATAATAAAAAACCGACAATATGGTCAATGGTAAAAAACGGGGCAGGTCTATACCTAAGACCGTATCGTGCATATTAAATAAAAGAAATCAATTAGTTATACCACATAAAGCGTTGACTAATGTTGAATTATTTAGATATATTTCCTGTTTAAAAATACCATTTTTTCGTGGAGTATTCATGAAGGACAGTTTACCAAACAAAATATGGAAAAATGAGACTGGAATCGTAAATTTGGATAATACTGAAGGGCCCGGCACCCATTGGGTGTGTTATAAGAAACTAAATAGCAATGTATATTATTTTGATAGTTTTGGAAATTTGCCACCACCTAAAGAACTTGAACGTTACTTTAAATCTGCTAAAAACATATATTACAACTATAAAAGAGAACAACCTGATAATACTTCAATATGCGGCCATTTATGTTTGGAATTCCTAGCTAAAAGTATCAGTCACTATTGAGATGTCTTCCTATACGGTATCATTAACAGGAAAATCGTCCACTTTACGAAGTGTCCTTTTTCCAGCGTTACGCTTGCAAAAAGGAAGATTTTGGGAGGCAGCACTGTTAGATTTTACAACTTACAACTCTATTCCCAATGTTACGGTAGGTAAAAATAACTTATTGCATTATTATAAAGGAAAAGATGCTAATGGGAAGTTCACAGACTTAGAAGAGTGCAGTTTACCCACAGGTTCTTATGAAATTGATCATATTAATGAATTTTTGCAAAATAAAATGGGAAAAGACAATATATCGCTAAAAGGTAATAACAATACAATGAAAGCTGAGCTTACTTCAAAATATTATATCGATTTCACTAAGCCAAACTCAATTGGTGATTTATTAGGATTTCCCAAAGATGGAGCAATTTTAGAACCAAATAAAACACATTCCGGTAAACAAACTGTAACGATATTAAAAGTCAATAGTATAGACATAACTTGTAACATTATACAAGGAGCTTACAGAGATGGAGCAAATACTCATATAATACATACTTTTTACACCAGTGTATCGCCTGGATTTAAAATTGTTGAAAAGCCGCAAAACCTGGTATATCTACCGTTGAACACCACTTTCATTTCAGACATCGTGTTGAACGTATTGGATCAAGACGGTAACTTGATAGATTTCCGAGAAGAGCCTATTACGGTTAGATTACATTTAAAATCGACACTTTAATACAAAATCATGGGTTTAACATTTAAAAGCGAACAACCTACGGGAATCCGCATTAGTAGCTCTTCAGCTGTGGAGGAGTTAACACGCGAAAACATTCGTTTCTTAGAGAGAATTGGATTAAAAGTAACCGATAATGGATATACTGGATATAGCTCAGGGTCCAACATTCGACGAAACCCTATGGGAAAAAGAGTATCACACCCACAACCCTTACACTTCATCAAAATTAAACAATAACGATGAAATTCGTATTCCCATACAAAATCAAGACATTTACACACTACCATGTGAAAGTTACTTGTATATTGAAGGAAAAGTTACTAAAAAGGACGGTACTACTACTGGTACAACAGTTCCATTTATAAATAATCCCATGGCTTTCCTGTTTGATGAAATTAGATATGAAATATCAGGTGTAACAGTTGATTCCACTAAAAAAGTAGGTATTGCAACAACTTTAAAGGGATTAACATCTATATCACCTAATGAAACCAATTTAATACAACCTGCAGGATGGGTTTTACCTGCAAAAGACACAATCACTCCAGATACAAATGGAAATTTTGATTTTCATATTCCATTACGTTTGTTGCTTGGTTTTGCTGAAGATTATAGAAAAATAATATTAAACGTTAAACAAGAATTAGTTTTGTTGAGATCTTCAAACGATAAAGACATTATTAAAGCTCCAGACGGTACAACAGATGCAACTTTAGAATGGAAATTAACATTAGAGAAAATTGTATGGAGAGTTCCACATGTTAAATTAGCTGACGAGCATAGAATGCTACTATTAAGAAAGTTAAAGGCTGATCGTGATATTGTAATTCCTTTTAGAAGTTGGGAATTTCATGAACATCCCAGCTTGCCAGCTACGGATCGTCACACTTGGACTGTTAAAACATCTAATTATGTGGAACGAGCCAGGTATATTATATTTGGTTTACAAACAGGCAGAAGAGACACCATCACCAAACATGCAGGCCAATTTGATCATTGCAACTTGAAAAATATTAAAGTTTATTTAAATTCACAATTTTTTCCATACGATAACTTAAATGTGTCATTCGCTAATAAAAAGTACAGCATATTGTACGATATGTATGCAAGGTTCCAAAGTTCATATTACGGTAAAACAAATGCACCTTTACTATCACCAGAAAAGTACTTAGATGGTTACCCAATAGTTGTAATCGATTGTTCTAAACAGAATGAATCAGTAAAATCATCAAGTGTGGATATAAAAATAGAAATGGAATTCAACGCAGCTATACCACCTAATACAACTGCATACTGTTTAATTCTACATGATAAAATCGTAACATACACACCTTTAACTGGAATTGTTAAAAATGTATTGTAAAAAACCGGTTTTGTTACATTCCAATGCATTCCGCGAGTATAAAAGCAGAGCGTTCAGGTCGCTCCTCATCAGTTTGTTGCCTGTTCTTGTATGGGTAGCATCTTATTCAATATGGCTTCTCCTAGTGGTACACAAGAAAATGTAGATATTGAGAAGGAGATATCCGACTTTTTAGATCTTCAAGGTCAACCGGAGGGAGATGAACACAACGCTTGTGGACAACTTCACGCCAGTAATAATGTTGAGGAAAAAGGTAAAAGAAGAAAAAATGCGCAGAAGAAGAAAAGGGATACTGAAGATAATATTTCTCCTAACATATTGAGTGAGGTATTCTTGCGAATATTTTATCCAATCTCATCCAGTTTGGACAAAAGTGTTTTAATCGGTGTTATGAAATCGACGGATTATTCACCTACTGTAATTTTAAATCATGGGCCTAAAATGATTTTGTTTACGGACACTGCTTGGGAATCGTTTATGAAACACTTGCATCTGCTAGAATGCTATTTAAGTAGTAACATGTTTGGAAGAAAGACAAGAGTAGGCCTTTTGGATTCAAATGTGGAAATCGATATTGTTAAACATCGTGGTGATCATCAGTTGCGGTTTAGAGACACAACAAGACATGATAACAAGATTCAACTTAATCGAGAAGAGTTTTTTTATTCTAACTTGTGCAACTGAACCGATAACAAGATACTTGAGACAACTGGTGTTTTCAAGTTCAATTATTAAAGATTATCTGGAAGACACTTTGGACAAACAACCGGACGCACCTATATTGTACGGGCCTGTGGATACTTCTATATTCAATAGGGTTCCTCATGAAGTACAAATGTGGAGACAATTGGAAAAGTACGCTCAACTACATAAGAAATCAGTAAAACTTGAAGAAGACGAAGAAGAAGGAGGGGAAGAATCAAGTGTTAGTGATGAAAATGAAAACAAGGAAAATGTAAAGATGGAAACCTAAATGGCAATCAACTACACAGCAATGGTTAATTTTTAAAACAATATCAAACACTTTGTGGGGTTAGGCCTACCGGGGACGGTGCCCACGTTAAATATACACCAACGCGCCAACAACTGTACGGCCAGGTATAAAAGTCGTACCTACCGTGGTGTGGAAATCAGTTGACCTTTGGACTTCGTCATGAGCAGACGAGTGATCTTCGCAATGGACAAGGAAGAAGAACAAGTAAAGTCCAAACCTGGTATAATTGAGTTCCAAGCGTTTCGGGGTAATGATGATAGATTTATCATAAAAGAACTTGTGTTTTTCGACATCAATACAAGTGTTCCATATACGTTTTTGTTCAAACCACCATGTTCTTATTCATCTTTAACTAGCAAAGCCGCTACTACCAACAGGTGGATTTCAAAATATTTCCATCATATCGATTGGTATGATGGTTTTGCAAGTTACACGGACTTGTATCACATCATGCATCAGTTTTCAAACAGGTTTACCGATATTTACACAAAAGGACTGGAAAAGAAGAGATGGATCGAAGAATTTACTCATGTTCCGGTTAATGATGTGGATTTGGATAAAAACTACAAATATACGATGGAAAATGTTTGTATTTGTACTAAAAGTCCAGAACATGAAAAAGATAGACATTGCGCTTTAAAAAACGCCTATAAACTCGCATCTTACATTCAAAGTGGGGAAATGGGGAGTGGTGGGGGTAACGGGGGTTATATAAGTGAGGGGCAGACCGGGACCTGGCATGAGTATTACTCGAGATTCCGAGACGACAACATCTCCCAGCAAGAAGACGAAGAAGACGATCTATAACTCGACCATGGCATCTCACCAGTTTCTGCAAACTTTGGTTGAGCAGTTCAATGCTCACTCCAAATCTACCATACTACCCGTCAAGAAGTGTTCCGAACTTAAAGACGAGAAGCACTACATTATCCACGCCATGAAGAAGATGGAGACTACAGTTGGAGAGGCCATCTGCTGCAGTCTTAGCGAGGCACCATTCACTCCGGGGGATGAGCCCAAGTTCCAAGTCTACCTGCCGAAACGGTTCGTCCATCTCCTCCAAAACGAGGATTTGCGCTCCATCCAACCCGGCTGTCTCTACCTGGTTTCCCACGGTTGCACGGGTAGCAATTCCACCGAGTTGACCATCCACATCGCCGACAAGCAGCAGTGTTAGATTTAAGTTTTACTGTTGTACATATGTTATTGTAATGTTTTATAAATAAATAAACCATAAAAGACAAAAAAGAATACAAAAAGAAAAAAAATGCAACATATCAATATGTGAAGTTTGTCACATATTGATATGTTGCATTTTTTTTAAACTTCGCGGGTGACCTTGACCTTTGACCTTTGCATTTCACAGTTACCCCCACCACCACGCTACAAGTCAAACCTGCTTGAATGCAAACACCCCCACCACTTTTTCATATACCTCCAAGCGCTGTGCCTCATCTTCATTTCAACTCCAGCAGCCAACCGAACAACATCAGTATGTCTCTGAACGTAAGCTGTGCCAGCTATGAGGAGGTGACGATCAAAACGCAACAGGAGCTGAACGACTTGTACAAGGAGTTGCAGCTGATGGTGGCAAGAGGCTACCGTATAAACGTGCAAGTCTACGCTTGCAATATACGGAATCTTCGGCAGCCGAAGGAAGAGCCTGGACATTCCTCTTCAACGACAGCTTCCTCACCGGCTTCGATGAAGACCGAGCCAGACAACTTGGATTACTTCAGCTGACTAGCGGTTGTCTTCCTTGTCCTTACAATTGTAGAATATGTTTATTTCTTCATTATATTAAAGAAGTAAAAGAGCAAAGCCACCTATCTTGTTACTGACATATGCTCAGTAACAAGATAGGGTTTTTTAAAACACAATTTGAATGACCTTGAAACTTCCCCCTCCACTGATTCACTACCCCCACCACTTCACTGTTGATGTACATAAAACAGCACAATTAGGTACCTCATTCCTTCTTCAACAGCCAAACCTACAACATCAACAATGGCTAACCTACCAACAGATGAAAGATGTCCTCACGCATGCTGTGACTTCGTACACGAGTTAGAGAAGAGGATGCAAGAGAGGGCGATAAGAAGAAAGCAGATCCACTCAGAAAATATCATGATTGTAAACGGCTATCTTTTGTTGTTCGGTCTTATCATGGTTGTACTGTTCATACTGTACGGCATAGTTACATGTGTCGGCAAGGTTGCAGAAGAAAATGCCCGCCACCATCAGTTGGAAAATTTCAATGTTACTTTCTAGACTTTTTTAAAACTCCGCTTGGATGACCTTGAAACTTCCCCTCCACTCCTTCCTTTTTTTAAAACCCAATTTGAATGACCTTGAAATTTCCCCCTCTACTTTTCGATAATGTTATAACTGACTGCAGCTCACCTCATTCCTTGCTTAGCTACCATGGCGGACAGGACTCTTTCTCAAGTTGACTCCACTACGGACGAAGCATTTCCCTTGCGGTGGACCGTTCATTTACAAGATGCGACAGAAGTCGAAGTCTTGTATCAAAAATTACTCTATGTATTCAACGGGAACCCTGGACCTCTTGAATGTAGAATGGATTTGAATTTTGATGCAACCAGGGTCGGCACAGAACCTTCAACTTCAAGCCAGCCTCAGCAACAAGATTTTACACATTTATACACTCCAATATCACCGGAAGATGTAACTGTCTGCGAGGCTGACTCAACTACACGTTATGTTCAGCCAAAGCCTTGGGTGTTGATTATTAACAATGTTTACAAAGTGGAATTGGTATGTAATAGATTAAAGGAGTTGATGGTACAAGATCCCGGCCTGCGCTTTCAAATAGACATACATTTCATCTGGGGAGCACCTGCGTGGGGCTCTTCGTCTGACAGCTCTTCACGTACGACGGACGAGGAGGAGGACGACTAGTCATCTTTTTTTAAAACTCCGTTTGAATGACCTTGACCTTTCCCCCTCCACTGAGTTTATTTAAGGTGCACTCTCACTGACTACAGCATCATTTCATCGCGCACCTTCACCGCAGCAACATGGAGAGTCAACTCAACTACTGTTGCGAACAAAAATGTTTTTTCATGGCCGAATGACATTGATGTGGTAGATGGTCTGGCTTGTAGAAAATGTGAAGCTTTTGGTCAGTGCATGTGTAAGTGCAAGTCTTGGAAGAAGCCGAAACCAATGTTGAAGACATTCCATGTGTACCAGATGAGAGGGCATAAGTACACTTGTTGCCCTGAACGTTGCATTGAATTTAATCTAAAACAGCTAACTGGCTGCAAATTGTGCAACAATCATTTTGCAGGTTTTTGCAAACATTATTTAGGAGCATGTCAGTACAGATCAACTTGGCATACCGAAGCACTCACTATGAATGAAATCGGTATAGACTCACAAGAGTAGTCTTTCTACTCTTTGACTTTTTTAAAACTCCCTTTGAATGGCCTTGAAATTTCCCCCACCACTTCCCCATATATCTAGAGTACGCAGGGCCCGGAGGTCAGTCGCTCGGCGGTTGTCGTAGGGTGCACATCCATGTTGTGCAATCTGCTGTGTAGTTTTCATTTTAACCAGTTCAAGGTCACCATACTTAAACTCTGGCAAAAAACGTCAAGCTGTTAAAGACAATCCTAAGTCCCTGGTTCACAGTCAACCTCAAGGTCGTCACACTTTAACATGTAAAATTTAAGGTAGCACCGAAACGGTGCTACCTGGCTTGACATTTTCAAGTTTCACGAGGTCATCGCAGTTCCCCCCACCACTTCCCATATACCTAGAGTGCGCGGGGTCGGACAGTCAGTCGCTCGGTGTCTGTCGTAGGGTGCGCATCGCGGTTGCAGTAATGGTCGAATGGGGGCTTCTGGGCCAGTTCAAGGTCACCCGAGCGGTGTCACATGACGGTTTAGGCAGAGTAACGTTGCAAACTTCAAGTTTCCTCGGCACTTTTGCTGTTTCTCATCGCAAATTTGCTCCAAGTCGTCAAGGTCATGGTAACTGTGACTGAAACTCGGAGCGTAGTGCGAGAAACAGCAAAAGTGCCGAAAAATTTTAGGTTTCAGCGTGACCTTGACCTTTTGTGACATCGATGACGTCATCTTGGTGACGTAAGGGGTGATGACGTCATCAGCACGTCATTTCTGTGACGTCATGGGCGTGACGTCATGGATGTGACGTCATTGGTGATGACGTCATCGATTGCGTCATCGATGACGTCATCGATGACGTCATCGGTGAGGTCATTGACCTCGATGACGTCATCGCTCGGGTGACCTTGAACTGTTCCAAAAGCCCCCATTTGCCACTACTGTTGTAGTCTTCCTACTTTAATGACTTTCTTGTTGGATGGAGCTAAAATTCGGTAATATATTGACATTATAGAATAGTAAACGAATGACGATTTCAATAAACAGAGGAATCGCAGTTCCAATTGCAAAAAATCAGAATTATTCATTTTTTAACCATTTCCATGAACCAATACAAAAAAACAGCTACTTTACGTTCAATTTCTATGTCAGGAGCTGGTACTTGAATCTTGAAATACTATTGTAACAATTATTGTCCTTTATCGCGGAAAATCACTGTTACATGATTTTATCAAACTAAAGCATAAAACTTAAAAAAACCCTAAAAACAAACTTATATATAAAATTAATATTTCTATAAGACATGTACGATAAGATTTGTTCTAAAACAACCCCCACACCCTGTGCCGCTGAACGGAACGCGCTCTCCGTTGAATTACAACGTTATTGTCCTCCTGTGTAACCACGTTTTGGTAAAGGTGAACATAATAATGGTGTTTATGAGCGATATAAACCTGTGGGACGCTCGGTGTATCGGCCGGACACCGGCGCTGAGAGCGCGGCCATGTAGCGCACACCGTTATCGTTCGCGGTACCCTTATCTGCGCGCGCCTGCACGGTAGCGTTATCAGCTACAAGGAGCTGCGCAGGCGCGATAGCGATTCTCGGACGGCGCGCATGCGCACCTGGACACATCAGCGGCGCATGGCTACCAGGAACCGGAGCGCAGCGCTACCTGAAGTGATGAGCTGGTGGGAACCGACTGGGGCGTACTCCTGATGCTGCATCAGCGATGGAACCTGGCTGGTGCCGGCGGTACATTTGAAAATCTGAAAATGAAGGATTGAAAGTTAAATCAAACTGATTCACTATTCACAAAATTGATTGAATGTCTGTACAGAATTGTTTAACTTTTAGGATATTCAAAAATCTTTTTAAAATTTTTTTAAAATAAAATTTTTTATACATTGATTTAATTTATATTACTCACTTTTCTTTAGTTCTCTATACTGTACCACTTAGGCCAGGGCAGTTAAAAGATGTAAGATCAAGATCACATCTTGTTTGAAAAAAGGTGCTGTGCTTTTCTAAGGGTGAAAATGTTGGTTAATACACACTCGAATGAAATGTTTCCTTCTATTTGAAAGTTTTTCATATTTTTTTTTTTTTTTTAAGATCAAACTCAAAGCGCCTGACAACAACAGTCATTTCTCAACGAGGACGAACCTTCAAAGAATTGGATAGTAGGTATCCAATTTAATTTTGGCAATTATTTTGGTAAATTGATATTAACGTTGTTTGCGAAAATGCTCTTTTACAACCCGTTTTCGAGTCATTTATGCCATGAGCATTTTGGGGGGAACCTTTTGATATTTATATAGTGCACCTATGTAGAGTGTTCCAAAAATAGTTCAATGCACTTACGACTTACAATAAGAGATCACCTAACAAATAGAATGGGAAACCCAGTGGCAAGACCGGACTAGGAGGAATGACTGGGGTATGTAACCAAACATAGCTAAGCCAAAACTAAGCTGCTTACAGGGGTGGACAGTGCGGGTCTGGGACCGTGGGAGTGACCTGGGTATGGTGGCCACAAGGCAAGGCCAGTGAAATTAACAATATCTGTTTCAATTCGGTCTACTGATT
The DNA here is from genome assembly GCA_030545055.2 of Neoaliturus tenellus. Lineage (NCBI taxonomy): Eukaryota > Metazoa > Arthropoda > Insecta > Hemiptera > Cicadellidae > Neoaliturus > Neoaliturus tenellus. The sequence continues at coordinate 153,504,689 of CM061533.1, read as the reverse complement.
TGCTTTGTTACAAAATAAGTATATGACTAAATAACGTAAATATTTATTTAAAATTTGTGCATTTAATGTTATTCATTGTGTCCAATGTTTCCATCATTCTGTTCTTTTCCCATGTAAACGCACAGGGTACATAAAATTAGCATGTTGACATCAGCAATCCAGAGTTTAAATACAATTCTTAAAAACAATTAAAAACCATTCTTTGAGTACAAAATGGCCTTTCCGCAAATTGATCAAATTGAAGAAGGTAAGGGTCTGTTATCATTTTAGCAAGAAAGAGGCCCTAATTTAAACAAGTGCTTCGAGTTGTTAATTACAAGTTTGGAAACTATAATCGATTGAGAGGGATGGTCCACCACTATCTTTTCATTCACGAAGCTCAGGCTGGAAGAAAGCCAGGCTTCGCCCGGTGGCTGAGGATCGGGTGGTGGGGACTGGGCAGAGCGAGGGCCCGGGACGCTGAGGATCGGGTAACGGGGACTGGGCAGAGCAAGGACACGAGACGCTGAGGATCGGGTGGCGGGGACTGGGCAGCGCGAGGGCCCGGGACGCTGAGGATCGGGTAACGGGGACTGGGCAGAGCGAGGGCCCGGGACACTGAGGATCGGGAGGCGGGGACTGGGCAGAGCGAGGACCCAGGACGCTGAGGATCGGGTAACGGGGACTGGGCAGAGCGAGGGCCCGGGACGCTAAGGATAGGGTGGCGGGGACTGGGCAGAGCGAGGACCCAGGACGCTGAGGATCGGGTAACGGGGACTGGGCAGAGCGAGGGCCCGGGACGCTGAGGATCGGGTGACGGGGACTGGGCAGAGCGAGGGCCCGGGACGCTGAGGATCGGGAGGCGGGGACTGGACAGAGCGAGGACCCGGGATTCTGAGGATCGGGTGACGGGTACTGGACAGCATGAGGGCCCGGGACGCTGAGGATCGGGTGACGGGGACTGGACAGCATGAGGGCCCGGGACGCTGAGGATCGGGTAACGGGGACTGGGCAGAGCAAGGACACGAGACGCTGAGGATCGGGTGGCGGGGACTGGGCAGCGCGAGGGCCCGGGACGCTGAGGATCGGGTAACGGGGACTGGGCAGAGCGAGGGCCCGGGACGCTGAGGATCGGGAGGCGGGGACTGGGCAGAGCGAGGACCCAGGACGCTGAGGATCGGGTAACGGGGACTGGGCAGAGCGAGGGCCCGGGACGCTAAGGATAGGGTGGCGGGGACTGGGCAGAGCGAGGACCCAGGACGCTGAGGATCGGGTAACGGGGACTGGGCAGAGCGACGGCCCGGGACGCTGAGGATCGGGTGACGGGGACTGGGCAGAGCGAGGGCCCGGGACGCTGAGGATCGGGAGGCGGGGACTGGACAGAGCGAGGAACCGGGATTCTGAGGATCGGGTGACGGGAACTGGACAGCATGAGGGCCCTGGACGCTAAGGATCGGGTGACGGGGACTGGACAGCATGAGGGCCCGGTACGCTGAGGATCGGGTAACGGGGACTGGGCAGAGCGAGGGCCCGGGACGCTGAGGATCGGGTGACGGGGACTGGGCAGAGCGAGGGCCCGGGACGCTGAGGATCGGGAGGCGGGGACTGGACAGAGCGAGGACCCGGGATTCTGAGGATCGGGTGACGGGTACTGGACAGCATGAGGGCCCGGGACGCTGAGGATCGGGTGACGGGGACTGGACAGCATGAGGGCCCGGGACGCTGAGGATCGGGTGGCGGGACTGGGCAGAGCGAGGACCCGGGACGCTGAGGATCGGGTGACGGGGACTGGACAGAATGAGGGCCCGGGACGCTGAGGATCGGGAGGCGGGGACTGGTCAGAGCGAGGACCCGGGACGCTTAGGATCGGGTGGTGGGGACTGGGCAGAGCGAGGACCCGGGACGCTGAGGATCGGGAGGCGGGGACTGGTCAGAGCGAGGACCCGGGACGCTGAGGATCGGGTGGTGGGGACTGGGCAGAGCGAGGACCCGGGACGCTGAGGATCGGGAGGCGGGGACTGGTCAGAGCGAGGACCCGGGACGCTGAGGATCGGGTGGCGGGGACTGGGCAGAGCGAGGACCCGGGATTCTGAGGATCGGGTGACGGGGACTGGACAGCATGAGGGCCCGGGACGCTGAGGATCGGGTGGCGGGGACTGGGCAGAGCGAGGACCCGGGACGCTGAGGATCGGGTGGAGGGAACTGGGCAGCGCGAATGCCCGGTACGCTCACAATTTGTTCGCCACGGAGCCGCTCACGTTCGAGGGCGGTCCTAATTATATCGGGGTTAATGACTCTCGATTGCCATCTTTATTTTAATACAAAGTAAATAACTCATCAATATTTCAATTTGGAATGGATACGGCCCTCGGCATTATCCGTTTCAGATATAAAGACCCGCGCTTGTTTATTTCTGTGATCAAATAAGCAGTAATGATACTCCGGCTTATCGCCGCGCCGCACCGCGCTCTATCGGCCGAATCTTTCTTTACTTTAATTACAACAATTGCGTGGCGGAGAGTAACGGCAGCAACGGCAGATAGGCTGCATGAACTGCACGCTGCGCCCGCTGCATCCGCGCACGGAGCATCCGGTTCTGCAGCATATCAGGGTCATTTGGGAAATTCTGTAATGGGTTTATAAAATACAGTAGAAAGAATAAATTTTAAAGTTGAACATTCGAATACAACGCAGTTTTTTTATATGGTGTATCCAGAAATTGTCCTGGGGGGATACGAAACCCCACGCGATAAAATAAATGGGGGGTTGGATCAATAATTTAGAGTGAGTAAGGACTTTACATTTTTTACGTAAATAATTTAAATAATAAGATACATTTTCGAAATAGGAATAGACAATTGAAGAGAAATGTCTTTTGGCTGTAATGATAATAAAATTTTAAAATTTTCATGCAAGAAAAATGTAGAGAGGTTGGAAGCGGAAACATAGTTTGATAAACTATCAGACCATCACAAACCGGGAGAGTAGGCTATGTGAATCTGCTGGTCGGTGGACACCCGTAAAAATCACACATTTAATTTCGACTCCTTCCCCTATAGAAGGACCCGGGATTTATAAAAAAATAATTGGGAAGATAGTTTATTTGTTTGATATTTCCTATCAAACTATACTTTCTATTAACTACTATTTTTTTTTTTTTTTTTTTTTTTTTTTTTTTTTTTTTTTTTTTTTTTGTAAATCAATGTACATTATAACTCCTATCAAAGTAGTAGAAATTTCTGGAAATAAGTATAGTCCACCTTGGTTTATATTATTATTATTTACCCTTGGTTAGGGTGTTCATGTGGAAAATCAGGCCTAAGACACAGCCTTAGGAGACACCTAACTTGATTGGGAATATCTCGCTTAAATCACAGAGAAGTAGGTATCTGTGCTAGAATAGACTAACTCCTTTCGAATTTACGATATTGGTATTTATACTTTTTCATTGCAAAATGAGAAGTGTCAGAAAAACTATATATAAAACTATATACCGGGTGTCCCAAACCACCCGCACACCCCTTTCAAAATATACAAAATTAATTGTTAACATGTAGTACATTCACAATGGGGGAAAATCTCTATAGTTGGACTTTAATTACTAAATATAATAATTAAGAACTCATATTTAAATAGATACCATTTTACTTTTTTAATACAACATTTTCTTGCATCAACAAAAAAAGGTAAACAAATACAAAATGATTACTGATCATATGTTTAAAATATAATCTGACAACTAGAGTTGGGTGCAGTTGTTTACACAAACTAACACTCCCCCACACCCAACTAAGGCGTTGTGAGTCCAAGGCAATGTCTAAATTTGACATGCTTAGTTTCATTAAGTCCTTTTGTAAATATATCAGCAACCATGTCTTCAGTAGGTTTGTAATTTATTTTTATTTCACCACTTTGAACTTTTTCTCTTATAAAATGTTCTCGAATATTTATGTGTTTAGACTTGCTGCGTATCACTGAGTTTTTCGCCATGGCTATGGCTGACTGATTGTCACTGAATATTTCAATCACTTTATGAGGTCTTCCCATGTCTTCAATAAGCTGCTTTAAATGAATAGCTTCTTTTGCCGCTTCGGTCAAAGACATATATTCGGCTTCACTTGTTGATAATGCGACTGTCCTTTGTTTTCTTGATTCCCAACTGACCAAAGCATCACCAAATTTAAAACAATATCCAGTGTAAGATTTTCTGTCTTCACTATTAGCCCAATCCGCATCAGCTGCACCTATCAGTGGTTTGCCAGTTTTTCGAAATACAAGAGATAATTCTTTAGTTCCTTGTAAATATCGAAGAACTCTTTTAGCAGCAATCCAATGTTCTTTACTGTAACATGAGTTGAATTGACTCAAATAACTAACTGCATGAGTGATGTCAGGCCTGGTTGCTATTGAGAGATACATCAGTGAACCGATCAAATTTTGGTAAGGATAACTTTCATCACATTCATTTCCTTTGACTAATTTCTGTCCTGGGTTTAGAGGAGTTGGTGCTGCTTTGCAATCTTTCATATTGAAAAGTTCTAAGATTTCATTTATATATTTAGCTTGAGACATCTTGATTTCTCCATCTCCTTCAGTAAATTCTATTCCAAGACAGTAGTTTATTTTACCCAAATCTCTCATTTCGAATGATTTCATCAGTTGAGTCTTGATGTGGTTTGAATACTTTTGATTTTTGGTAGCAATTAAAATATCGTCTACATAAACAGCGACTATGCTTTTGCTTCCACCCACAGTTGAAGTATATATGCAAGGGTCAGCGTGAGAAGGTGTAAATTTTAATTCCTTCAGTTTCGAATCAAGTTTCATATACCATTGTCTTCCTGACTGTTTTAGACCATATATTGCCTTTTTGAGAAGACATACTTTTTTACCTGTTGATTTCCTTAATTCATTTAGCATTTTCTTAGCTTTGTTGAATAAGGATTTGTCCTCATTGCAACTTTCATCGATCATTATATCTTGAAGATATTTTTCTAGGTTTTCTGGTAGCTTCATATAAACTTTCTCTTTTAAGTCTCCATTTAAAAATGCGGTTGAAACATCCATTTGCTCAATGCTTAGGTCTTCTTCAACAGCGATAGCAGTCAAAAGTCTGATTGAGCTAAGCTTTGCTACTGGTGCGAAAGTTTCATCAAAGTCGATTCCTGGTTGTTGAGCAAATCCTTTGGCAACTAATCGTGCTTTGCGTCTTTCCAGTTCTCCATTCGGTTTAAATTTCCTTTTTAATACCATTTTGCATCCAATTACATTTGTCGCTTGATTTTCATCTTCCAGAACCCAAGTTTCATTTTTTAAATGAGCAATTATTTCATCTTTTATAGCTTTATTCCATTCCTCTAAATTTTCTCCTTTTAAGTTTTCATTGCACTTATTTGCAGACATTTGATAATCTTCAGTCCATTTAGGAGGTTTTCTCTCCCTTCTCAGTTTAGGTTGTATTTCATCATTTTTAGGTTCATTAAAATTATCATTCTGGTCCTCAAATCCATCATCCAGTACTTCAAAGTATTCGTCTGTGTTACTTTCATCTTCATTTATATTCTCATCAAATTGTTCCTCTTGACCTTGTTCTGGTTCGTTATTTTGTGTTTCATTTCTGTATGGAACTTCTATTAAGTCCTCTTCTATGTCATCATATTCGTTTGTTTTAGTTTCTTTGATTTCTGTGATTTGTTCTTCAACAAGATCATAATTATTTTTCTGTTGCCCCTGTTCATAGTACATTTTTGAAAGAACTTTAATATCTCTTGCAATTTTAACTTTCTTTTCTTGCGGGACCCAAATTCTGTATGCTTTTGCATTACTCGCATAACCGACAAAGATTCCTTGTTGTGCTCGAGGGTAAAACTTTCCTCTTCTTGCCCCTTTATTTAGTAAAAATACTTTTGAGCCAAATATTTTCATGTGGCGGACTGACGGTTTTCTACCCACAAATTTCTCAAATGGTGTTGAGTTCCCTGCAGACTTGGAAGGACATCGATTTCTTATGTAGTTAGCTGTGTTGACAGCTTCAGCCCACATGTTTTCAGGAAGATGAGATTCTATCAACAAACATCTTGCCATATCTAGTAGTGTTCTGTTTTTCCGTTCAGCTAAACCGTTCTGTTGTGGAGTGTGTGGGACTGTTAATCTTCTCCTAATACCATTTTCCTTAAGGAATTTGTCAAAATCGCCATTACAATATTCCCTGCCATTGTCTGTCTGTAAGTACTTTATTTTCTTACCTGTTTGGTTTTCCACTTCGTTCTTAAATTCTTTAAATCGTTCAAAAATTTCATCTTTGCTCTTCAGAAAATATACATAGCAATATCGAGAGCTTTCATCAATGAATGTACCAAAATATTTATTACCTCCTTGTGAATTAATTCTCATAGGACCCACTATATCAGAGTGAATTACTTCTAATAAATCAACGTTCTTTGGAGCTTTTCTGGTTGGAAAAGGTGTTTGAGTTAATTTTCCTTGAATACAAGTTTCACACTCTCCCACATGGTCTTTTGGATTAAAACATAATCCATTTACAATTTCATCTTTTAAAGCTAATTTCAAGTCAGATTCATTAAGATGCCCTAACTTTTTTTGCCAATCAAGGATATCAGATTGTTTAGAAAAGTTTGACCTTTCATTTTCTAAAATTGGTTTAGCATTTTTGACATAATAAAGACCACCTTGTCGTTCTGCTGATAAAACTACATTCCCTCTAGGATTTTGAACTACAGCTCCGTCCTTTTTAAAAGTTACTTTAAATCCTCGATCAGTTATTTTACCAACACTCATCAAGTTAGTTGATAAGTTTGGAACGAAAAGAGTATCATTCAAGTGAACAATATCATTCCTACTCAATTCAAGAGAAACTTGTCCAATACCAGAAACTTCTGCTGTTTGACCTTTAGATGCAAGTTTTAAAGTCCCATCCGAGTTTTGAATACTTTTAAAGTGAGATTTTTCCCCACACATATGTGACGTACAGCCACTATCAAGACACCATTCAGAAGTAGTTAGATCAAAAGAGTTTAAATTAGAAGAAAAACATTCAGCTTCTACTTTAAAACTAGATCCATTAGGTTTAGATCTGCAGTTATTAGCCTTATGACCCATTTTACCACATTTGAAACATTTAATTTTAAAATTAGAGTTATACTCTAACTGTTTGTTTTGATTGTTACCATTGAAAAAATGTTTCTTAGGCTTAAACTGTTTAGACTTACAATACAAAGTGTCTTCCTTCCGTTCATAATTATCTTTTGATCTTGCTTCACTCTCCTCTATGATTTTAATTTTCAAGTCATCAGGGGAAGGTAAAGTGTCCCTAGACTCAATAGCTACTCTAAAGTTATCAAATGATGCTGATAGACTGTACAATAACATTATGCTAAGTAAATCTGAATTAATATCAATGTTCATTTCATTAAGTTTATCTACAATGTCCATGAATTGGTTTACATGGTCCCTAACATTGTCACCATCCTTCATTTTATGGATAATTAATTGTTTAAGCAAAGTAGCTTCCTAGCAGGACCTGAACTTTGATAAGTGTTTTGCAATACATCCCACACTTCTTTGGAAGTTTTACAGTTCTTTATTAATTTTAGTTCACTTGGAGAAATAATCAAAATTAGTTCTGACCTAGCTTTTAAATCTTTTTCAACCCAAGCTGACTTACTACTATCATCTTGTGGACATGTTTTCTTTCCTATGACAAAATCCCATAAATTTTGCTGTATTAAAATAGCTTCAGCTTGAATTTTCCAAGTGTCATAATTATTTCTTTTTAAAGGTTCTATTCTGTGAACTGAATTCATGTCTAGTGGAATAGCTAATTGAGCCTAGACTTTTGTAAACAATAAAAAGAAATCTTAAGGCTTATCAAAGTATTTTTTACCTGGGCCCATGACCTTTGTAGTACATTCACAATGGGGGAAAATCTCTATAGTTGGACTTTAATTACTAAATATAATAATTAAGAACTCATATTTAAATAGATACCATTTTACTTTTTTAATACAACATTTTCTTGCATCAACAAAAAAAGGTAAACAAATACAAAATGATTACTGATCATATGTTTAAAATATAATCTGACAACTAGAGTTGGGTGCAGTTGTTTACACAAACTAACATAACAAAAACAAATTGTGCGATTATAAGTAAACCGATTGTGCTCTATCCATTGATGATAATTTCAATTTACAAGGTGTACCAGAAGTAACCTACCCAGACCGTAAGTCATTGGTCAGTCTCAGAAAGTTAATGAATTCCGGCATCGGGTGGATTACACACTATATGTTTATCAATCAACAATGTTATGCCGTTAAACTCAATAACCACAGTAATCAGGATAAATTTCATATTGGGTTTCTTCTTCAGAGAGTATTCAGTTTCCAAATACCCCGTTAATCTAGAAATGCTTTGCTTACTGAAACTAGAAGAATGATTAATTAAACAAATTGATGAGTTTGTTGGGTTAATCTTTCTTGATAGCTTGTAAATGCCCCAACCTAAGTTACAACCACGCAGTTCACTTTCTACCGGCCCATCGTGGTCACGCAGTCAACCTACAGCGGCGGTGTATGTGTATATTTTATAGTTTGGCGAGTTTCCCTATCCGCCGCGCCGGGACGTAGTGAGTCACGGCGCCGTTCTACAAGCGTATAACTAACGCAGCTATCAGTGTGTTGTGTCAGTGTGTCTAGGATACAAGTGAAAGTCGAACACGCGGCCGTCTGTATTGATATGGCCCCAGGCAGTGGTTATAGCAGGCGACGCGACGGCGACATGCACACCTTGTACTGTTCAATACACGGGGTATGCCGTGTGAAACTCCGCTCATGTAGGAGGAATCGGGTACAGTCTGCCGGAAATCTGCCGCATTCAGGGGTTTGTGGTGACAAAATGCAGTGCTTCGTGATATGAGATGAAGATATGTTCAATGTCAAGAATTATATTACAAACTGTTGAGATAGGTGACTTCTGGATTTTACCGTATTTCGCACGGAGTCGTTGAGGTTTACCGAAGTTCCGGGGACATTACAGTCTTCCAGTTGTGGAATGATTCAAGAAGTTTGTTCTCTGATGTTAACTTCGTGGATCGTTCTGAAGATGAAAGACTGTCTACAAAACCTCAGCAACCCTCAGCGAATCCGAAACACGGTGCAATACAGAAACTACCTATGTTGTTGTTGTTATTATTGGTGGATAAGGAGACCCCGGCCGATCCGTTGAGCACGTCTGCCTCTAATGGGCATTTTGCGCAAGCCCCCGGAAGGATGGGATACAGAAGGAAGAGAAAGGGTGAGACACGGGACTGTCCACTTATGTTCCAGTTATAGGGGTTTCTATGCCCGTCACATTCCTCAGCCACTACTGTCTACATATGTTCCAGCTAGGGGTTTACATGCAGTTCTCATTAGCCCCCGCTGTCTTGAACATGAATGGATTATGAAGGAATGGAAATTTTCATAGTGGACAGCCAAAAGACTTACCACAGTGTTATGACAACTTCGTTTGCTGTATACCCAATGTCAACTTCGCAACTAGTATAAACCAGTTTTAAAGTTGTCCTGGGAAGCTACCTATCTCCAAAGGTAGTGGTATAGTGCATGGAAACCTTTCATCTTCAATTATTTTATAAACTTCTGTTATGTTGTCTTACCTGTTGAAGATGGAAGTAAACATGGGGTGTTGCAGTGCTCTATGTGGGGCATTTCTCTTTCTGTTGACTACCAAGGCATAAATGCAGGAAATGATATGTTTTTACGATCCTCCCTATGGATAGCTAATAGGGCAGAATATTTTTACTATAACTTCCAAAAACCCCACTTATCTCATCAAAAACTTTATTAAAAACAACAAGATATTGCTAAATGAGGAAAGACATAGAATATATAATACTAACATTATGGGAACAATAGATTAAAAAATGACTTATGAGACCATTAAGTCTACACTAAGACATCAAATGATGCATTGGAACGATTAACAAAGTAGATATATGCTGGCCCTTTGTCACTTCATTCTGAAACTCCATCAGAATTGCATCGCAGAGAAATGCATTAACCAATCATCTACGTTAAGAGGTTTGCTGATTGATTTTGCAAGTTCTTAAAGGAGAGTCATGGCCACGTCATGTACAGTATATAGATAGATCATCACGTATTTAATAAGTCAAGCAAAATAACACTCTTGAAATTTGCATTAACTTAAATTTTAACACAGACCTGTCCCATCGTAAAATTGTGACTTCGTCATTATGGCGTTTATTTCCGAAGTGGCCAAAGACACGTCAGCGCCGTGCGGTCCGTCGAATCTCGTATAGCCGCAGGAGTCCCTGGATTATTTGTTGACCGATCTTCCTACGCGTCCTCCATGCCGCCTCCGCGCACCGAACAATGTCCCCACGTGGGAACCTGAATACGTTATAATTGCGGCCATAAACAATCAATAACACACTTCCTGTGCGGTACGCTAATTGCGCACACGCACGCGGACGCACAAGCGGTTGATTTGTGCGCATGCGCACCACCGTCGTGGCCAATTTCTAAATTTCGAGACACGTCTCAATCCGCAATAATAGGTTTTTGCAGAACCCGATACCCTGCCGTAAATTTGAATACGGGATTAAATCCTTCACGTCAACGTCCGACGGACAGAATTACAGGCAATAAAACAGGTGTAATTCGTCGTTAGTTGTGATAGATTCGGTTGTAATAGGTTGTAATTGGTGGAATATTAATTGTGTCGATCGTAAAGTTGTGTGAGTGACGGGTCGGAGGAGGTCCGCGCCGGTGTGGCCACAACCGGTCGTTATATCATTTGGAAAATACACAACCAAACGATATTTATTGCCTCCAGTTTACGCGCATGTGCAACTGGAAGTAACAGGGAAGCGGTCGAGTACCAGTATTTCCATGAACCGATCTCCACTTAATTGAACTATAATCATTTCACATTCATGTAACTCTCTGTTTTCATCTGTCACTACCTTGTTGTCATAATGACCGTTTGCAATTATTTAAAAAGATTAAGAGCTGGTTAAAATCTCCCAATATATCTCTTTGCTCCAAACGTAAAAATTCATCCTAAATCTTTTTCAAACGGCTTGAAATAATCATTAAATCAGTCTACTCTCAGAAATGATTAGGTCAAGGTAAAACATTCAATTACTAGAAACTTGAGGATCACGAACTCAAACGTTAGGTGATGGATCGTGCCCTGGTGGAATGCATCTTGTGGATTAAATACAGAGTATGGTCTCAACCTCGTACACTAAACTAACGTTGAAGGGATACAAATGTATGTATCTAACTTATGGGTTGTGGGATTCAAGGCTAAATAAGGCAATTTCGATGGGTGGGTCTATCTAGGGAAAGAGCCGGTAAACCCTCAAGTGTATAGAAGTCCTATTAATAATATTCTTTTAGCATATTTACTACATCTCAGTAGTTGTAAAATATTTTAGTTTTCTTTTATCTCTCAGTCACGATGTGTGTGGTTATGCATGGAATTTCACATTGGAGAGTTTTTGCAACATACGGTAAATAATACGGTAAACGCTAAAAAATACTTTAATTTTCCATAGTTACTGTAAATGAGTCGTTGTTCTATTGTGAACTGTTGTAAGTAATGAATAACAGTTGATATAAATCTCATTTTTAATATGTTTTTGCGTTTACCAAACGCTAAAATATACAAATTGGCTAAAAATGAAGTAGCGTTTAGCGTTACCGTATGTGCAAAAACTCTCTATTGGCAATGGTGAGTAAATAGCAGTAGATGAGGCCTACGGTAAAAATGCTCTCTAAAAGTACAAGAACCCAAATAATTGAAACTTTTTTGGCTATAAATCAATTATTTTTGCAAGATAATAATTCCCCCACAAAAACAATAAATTATGTAAATAAAAATCTTTAAAACTATTTAGGTAAGTGCTTTATATAGTTTCAAGATAACTTATACACAACACAGAGTTATAAATTTTGCTTTTCTATAAATTTGGTTTAAACATATAAGTTTTTAGGTAGTCGAAAAGAGTTTGTCTCCTCCCGGAGAGAATTCTGGATCAACACTGCAACACCGCATTTCAAGAGCTTATAGCCGTTTTATATTTAAAACATATTCAAACTAAATTATATGGGGTTCAAAATTCTGAAGGAGGATAGTAAAATAAACATAATTAAATCCCCCTGAGTGACATCTTATGTTTTTTCTGTTATAGGAAATGTCAGGGACTTCATTCTATTACCATTTCAAGTTATGCGTAGGGAAAGTACGGCTGAAGAGGAAACCCTATCAGATTCCACCAGACTATACAGTACTTTACATGGGTGAGAGTAATGCGGATACAACTCTTACAATACTCTTCTGTAAAAGGAAAATCAAGTACATTTGGTTAGTACTTTATTATAGTAATGCAACATGTGCTTTGGTTTTATTAGGAAACTCCTGAGGCTGTAGAGCCTCTAAGTGTATTGCATTTAACAAATCCATGCCAAGTAGCCTATATGCCAACAAGTGTAAGATTCAAATCAATGTATTGTTTCTTCACAGCTATCAGTGATTCATGTTATTTTAAAAACAAAAATAGCACATCTAAAATGATTAGGCTAAATTAATCAGTGTTAAAATAACGTCCGCGATACAGACTACCTATAATGTTAAAATTATGTGGAAAAACACAAATTTAAAAATAAACAATGAGAATCATTATTTGTGAAGACCAACAAGGCCATGGATTTTAATCTACAATAGCTTACGTTCTGTATGTGTTGTGAGCAGCTAAGTTGAATAAAGACTCTTCAAGTTTTTGTCAATCATTTTTCATCTACGAATTCATACTTATTTAATAAGCTAAGCCTTTTTTAAAAGAGAACTTCTTCTCCTCCTCCTACAATTCTTAACAGATTTACATTTTCCCATTAGAATAAGTATTGGATTGGTTTGAGCATTTTAAACACCTGCTATTGTACATCTGTAAATATGTGTAATTTTTGTTATTACTTATATATTCACAATATTGGATTGGTCGGATTTATAACTAAGAGTAATATTGTATTGTAGTAATATAAATTGCTCGATTTCGAGCAATATGTACACTAGTTATTATTAATTGATTACAGTCCTATTAGTCTGTATTAGCCTTACATTGGTTGCAGTAGTTAATTATATTAGTTGGTATTGATTAATACAGTCCTAGCCATAAATGGCAGTGCTATTCACTTTGCAGGTCTTCCAAAGCGGCGGCGTTCCAGCACTATGGGCCGCACCGGCCGACTTCAGTCAAACCACCCACTGAGTCTCCCAGGACTCGTTGGCATTGTTCCCTCAGTTTCATGGCATAATTAGACTCAGTGCCTTCTTCTCTTCCAGTTTACAACCCACAGATTATGGAATTGTTGAACCATTGTGTTGTTTTAAAGATAACATAACGGTGTTATGTAATTCTCATGTACAACTAAATAGAGTATAAGTAATAGTGTACTTGGCTATATTTCAAGGTAAAAGAGCTTTAGATCAGAATTCCCGGGGGATTCTTTGTTTGCTTCCTGATTAGTCTTCTACGGTAGTGTTCAAATGTTTAATACATTTTTAGTAATTTTTTTATAAATTGTTTCTAGAGAAAATAAATTTTTTTCTGTCCTGGAGGCTCAAATTTTTTTAGTATGCGGTAGTTGTATATTGTATTATTAATTGTAGACACTTTCAGGAACTTATATGTAAGCCATTAAAGAGGGCCCTATTACTGAGATATACTTGTAACCAATCATATTTATATTTGTAATTGTTTAGGGTGCTTGTTCATAAGTTTTTCCTTTTTTCAAAGACTCGATCTTAATATAAATGTATCAGCTAAAACAAGAGTTAAACCAACCTTACTTGTTTATTGGTTGGTTTATTACAATTTTAGGGTCAAAATTTAATAGGCTTCGTAAAATTTTAAATTTGCATGATTTTTTCGATATTATATCGACGTAAAAAATATCTCTAAAAACTAAAACATAAAAATAACATTATATTATTTTAATTTTTTAGTTTAAAAGTTCAACGTAAAAGTATTATTCAGATAACGTGGTAAACTGTACCGTACTGTAAAAAAATATTAATATCTTTTCCTAGAAGATTAAATGCTTCAGCATTTAAACCTATTAAATTTTGCTAAATTTAATCTTCTTTTTCACGCGGTTTGTACAAAATAAATAAGTTATATCATTTACATAAAAACCTATCAGGTATCTTCAAGTTAGTCGCCAAAGCAGATTGTCCTGTGTGACAAAATAGCCACTTTCCCACAAAAGTAGACACCAGAAAGTGGCTCACCTTTAAATAAAAAATCTCTCCAAGTCACTCCCGAAGTCACAAGCAGCAGGTGGCTCTTTGCGGTGCCCTTGGTCCATTATCGATATGTAATTTCCAGATGGACCATTCCCGAAATTACACGTCCGCGGTGACTGGGCGTCGCGGCCCCAGATGGCTCCGGTGCATTAACACTTTCACAATGCTGACACCTGCGATGATAACACTATCGGCCTAACACACATGACATGATCGCTCTCTTACTAGAGATACTTTCACTCCGGATGTCTTTCTTGAGTTATGCAACCGGAAGTTCCAAAGGTTGAGTCTTTGAAATGGCGGGAAACCATAAAAACGCGTACTAATGAAGTTTGTTAAAACAATTTTCTTTTAACACAATGGATGATTTCAGTAAATATACACAGTTGATTTTTTCCTTTTATTTGTAATGTACAGTTTACAAAAAATACTAAACAAAACAAAATAAATTATCGAATGCATTAAATAATCACTGTTATATTTATATTATAGGACACCGATCATAAACGACGATTTGACTGTCAGTATATTACATGGTACTAAAACTGAATAAAGGATACATTTAGAGTGATCCTTTATAATTACATCATTTACATGTGCGTTTTTAGACGACTTTAAAATTTAAAGAATTTTATGTCTCACGTGAAATGAAGCCTATGGACAGGGAGTCGACATCCCAAGATCCTGCAGTGACGACCGTCTTCGATTTTTACTCCCATAAGACTAATGTAAAAATTCAAACATCCGCTACGCCTTTAATATTGGTCCAAAAATATTAATCTTTTATTTAATTCTAAAGGAAATTTTAATACGCTATGACCTAAAAATCAAAAGTTTTATATTATTGATTGTTTGATTAATTAACAACAAAGTATTCTCAAGATTTTTTGTAGAATATGGACAAGTTTTTTTTAGTAAATTTTAATACGCTATGACCTAAAAATCAAAAGTTTTATATTATTGATTGTTTGATTAATTAACAACAAAGTATTCTCAAGATTTTTTTTGTAGAATATGGACAAGTTTTTTTTAGTATATAGTTTAATCTCATAAATATATCTATAATCGTAATTTTTATTTCACAGTGTGCTAGATATTAAAATTTCGTTTAAAATAACATAAATATAACTTTTTTACAACATTGAAGTCGTAGCGGATGTTTGAAATTTAACATAGTCTTACGGGAATAAAAATTCTAGGTACTGTAGGCTCTTAAGGCATGAATTTTACGTTTTCAAAATATTATTATTTTTTATCTACTATCCAAGATCTCTTGTCTTTTTAGGGGTTTTTCATTATATGCAGGGGTAACATGCATGTAATTTGGCATAGAAACAAACATAGAGTAGGCCTAGTTACACTGGGCAAGAGCGCAAGACTGTTGCTCAGGTTTACTTGCAAATAAACGTAAACGATAATACTAGATATAATATGCGATAATACGATGCAAATAATACTAGGGTATAAAACGACATAAATGTTTGTGCAGGGGACTGTAAACAAAACTGCAACTCCAAATTTGCATATGCAAGCGGCTTTACATGACCTTGCGTTACGACTGATATAACGGAGTAATATTTTTATTTATTTTAAACCATAGAGCTAGCCAGCTAGCCATTAAACTGTTCAGATAAATATAACTAAATAGGGGTCTGCCCTTTACAAACCAAAGAGTCAAAGCAATGCAAAATGAATCCTAAGTAAGTTGCTAGTGTAGGCTACTAAGAAAGAATACTGAGTACTGAGCGAACTTCGACCAAATTTGCAACTCAAATGCTAATTTTTAAGTAATTTCATACGATGGCCTAGTCACAATGATTTGTAAAGTAAATATTTTTAGTTGGCGTTCCTCTCAAATTATTTATCAGAGCAATTTCTTCCTTTCCAAACAACACTGGCTCATCGCTAAATTTAGGCACAAAAACGTCTAAAAAAAGAAGAATTAGTTCAATGCTTTGTGCTAAAATGTAACAAGCACTCATTGATTAGAATGGCTCATTTTCAACCCTATCAGATCCTTTAATCGTGCAGTGAAGTAATTCTATATGAATATCGATTCCATGTATATCAGCATAAAAGTGTAGGATTTAAGCTGAAATTCTAAAAATGTTTTTAACTGAACTGAACAACTTTTTATAAGCCTAATATTATAGATTCGAAGTAAACTTAATTTGGTAGTAATAATACATTAAATATTATAACTGAGATTAGCAGACAAAACGTAATTTGTTCGACTCTTTGTGGACCTAGAGAGTGTCGAACTATCGAAAAATCGAACTTGAGAGTGTATATGGGAAATTTTACTACAGGGAGCATAAAAATCATGAGTTTAATTTAGGAAACACTAAATTTCAATGAAAACATATCTTATTGAACAATAACATAACCAAAACTAAAATCTTCCTCAATTTTGTTTTCATATTAACTTTTGTTATTCCCTAACATGGGCATTACCAGTCGTTACTAACATGTCGTTACTGACATGCTAAGAAGTCATGGCCCGTGTCGAACTATAAGGAGTGTCGAACTATCGAGAGTCGAACTATCGAGATTCTACTGTAGGCCTACTGCCAAACACCTGCGCCAATTGTGAGATAAAGCTAAAATATACCGGGTGTGACAGACCCCAATATTATACACCCCTTTTAAAATGGATAAATATAAAATTTTGTATATAAACAAACTGCCATCATAGGTAGGCCTGAACCGTTAGCCTATACGCTCTATTGATTGGCTCTAATTTCACTGTACAGGATGTACCAGAAGTAACCTGTCTGTACGGGAAGTAATTAATTTCCAATACAAAACCTCGTTTTTATAATCATTTTTGATTCTACACGAAATTTTAAGAAAACCTTACAATTTAATTTGTACTCCTAATACTGACGGTTTAGTCGATAATCGAGGTAGAAATTGAGTTTTCCCCATAATAATAATATTGGGAAAACATCACATCCATTGTCTCTGAAACTTATACTTTAAACAAAACTGCCTAAGCATAAAAATGTAGAAACTCACTTGAAATACTTTTTCATCATAACATACAGATTAACATGTAATTAAATTTTCTTTTCCATGTCCTGTATAAACTCCCCCCGTTATGTTGTAAACTTTGAAAAAAAAGTAAAATAATTTACTTAAAAAATTATGTTTTTATGGAAAAGTATTTACAATGAGAGTCTAAGACATTTTTATCCTGGGACATTTTTGTTTAACGGAATATTTTCAGAGATAATGGATGCAAATTTTTTAAATATTATTCTTTTGGAAAAAACTTCCATCTCCTTTATCTCCCAACCCGTTCGGATTAAGAATGCAAATTAAAGTACAAAGTTGAAAGTTGTCTTAAAACTAAATGTAGAGTCTAAAAATTCCTTAAAAAGTGGGGGTTTGTATTAAAAAATATTGAATTCCGGAATGAATAAGATATTTCTGGTACGGTGTCGTGCTAAATGGGTACAGTGGTAAATGGGTACAAGCGTCAAATGGGTACAGCTTGGGGTGACAGGTGTTTAATGACCGTTTGACGAGGGTTTCATGCGAAGGCCATGAACAGAGGGAGTGGCAAATGGGTACACTACCTGCCTCGGCAGGGGCGGCGCGGCGGCGACGGTAGCGGCCTGCCTCGGCCGAGGAGACACGGACACGGCGGGGCTTACCACACATTAGAATACAGTACAGTACTTATAGTGTTTATGTGACCTAATAATCTCTTAACATTAATATAATGTCATTTTGCGAGTTCTGCAAAATTTTGTTAAGTAGGCTACTGTAGTTATCTTCATACCACTTACTTTACAGTCTTCTTCCATTTACTTTATTCTAGTGATAAAATTGTTTAAGAAGACGTATCTGACACGGTTTTCCACCCGACCCGC
Organism: Neoaliturus tenellus; assembly: GCA_030545055.2. Lineage (NCBI taxonomy): Eukaryota > Metazoa > Arthropoda > Insecta > Hemiptera > Cicadellidae > Neoaliturus > Neoaliturus tenellus. Next base: position 153,486,483 of record CM061533.1, on the reverse strand, counting down.
GTGGTGAAACACTCCGGTTATCTCAACAGAGAGATACAGCGCTACACCACGGTCCGGATGGGATACACAGTGTAGAACATCTACCACGGAGTTCGTAACAAAGAAATATATAAATATTAAAACTGTATATATGTGTTAGGGTTGTTATATTTTATTTCAAACAAATCGTAGGTTGTATTTTAAAAGCACACCATGTGTTAGGCCTATTTTCTCTCTCTTATTCAGACTAGCCGACCCTTTGTTTTTAGTTATTTGAAGCATTATACTTAAGGTCCAATGTCTTTTTATCTGACCATTAATTACCTAAATGAGAAGTATTTTTGTGTACTGTATTTTAAAACAGCAGGAACTTTTTTTATTTCATTACGTTGTAGCGAACTATGTTGTGGCTTTAAAATGTTATGATAAAAACATAAAAATGAAATTGAGTGTAAATCGAGTCTTAGCGGTCAGGCGATGTTTCTTTGCCGTTAAAATTGAATATTTTGTATAGATTGAGTGGTTTGCTGGTATGCTTCTGCTTGAACCTTAGTTAAGCCGCGATGTTTTCAGGTGTAGCGCTCCCTTAAAACAAATATTTATTTAAGTTAAGATTAATGTTTTCATTAATGATGAAAAGCATTCACGATGAAAAGCAGTTTTTTCCTTCGTTAGAAACACTGTTAAATAGCCTTGGCATGATTGCTCTAGTATAATGTAGCATTAAGAAATGCTACAAATACTTATTAGTATATATCGTCCGCCAGTCTGAATCGGAGAAAGAGTATAGGCCTAATACAAGGTGTTCCTTTTAAAACACAACCCACGATTTGATTTGAAATCAAATATAAAACACTTCTTTGTTACGAATTCAGTGGTAGATGTTCTACACGGTGTATCCCAGCCGGACCGTGGTGTAGCGCTGTGTCTCTCTGTTGAGATAACCGGAGTATTTCACCATATTTCACCAGATACGTCTTCTTAAAAAAATTTACATTATATTATATTAATGTTAAGAGATTATTAGGTCACATAAACACTATAAGTACTGTATTCTAATGTGTGGTAAGCCCCCGCCGTGTCCGTGTCTCCCCGGCCGAGGCCGGCCGCTGCCGCCGCCGCCGCGCCGCTCCTGTCGAGACTGCCGAGGCAGGCCGCTACCGTCGCCGCCGCGCCGCCCCTGCCGAGGCAGGTAGTGTACCCATTTGCCACTCCCTCTGTTCATGGTCTTCGCATCAAACCCTCGTCAAACGGTCATTAAACACCTGTCACCCCAAGCTGTACCCATTTGACGCTTGTACCCATTTACCACTGTACCCATTTAGCATGCATTCTTCTGGTACGCTCTGTTTATTGAAATTAGCGTAAATCGATAGAGTCTAGTCGTTTTACCTATTATGGTACGTTTGTTTTTGTAAAAAGTTAATTCTGTAAAATTTAAAAGGCGTATGCGACTTGTCTGGGATATTTTATGATAGCCTACAGCTTACATTTCAAATATTATTTTAGTGAAGTTTCGTAGAAGTTTGACTAGGGACCATACATATCTCTTGAGGTGAACACTGCATGTCTTTTTTATTTTCTAAAATTGCGTCTACTATCAAAATACTGAATCTTAAATCGACTAACTAAATGTAGGCTATTATTGGTCTTTCACGTATAGAGGAGCAATAGTGATATGATAATTAGGATATAAGTTAATGCGAGAGTATGGTGTAAGTTTTAATCACAATGATTTTCGACTATAACTTTTCCTCTACTTGATAGAACCAACAATTACAATGGATCACAATCCACGATGTACTGGTTCAACGTACAATATTAATTTGACACTAAGAGCCATAAGTGATACAGGTATCTGAGTTATGTGCCATGAATTGTTAGGATAGACAAAAATAGATTAACAAACTCTATTAACGAATTTGTGCACATTTGTAACCATAAAAAACTGCTAAATAGTGATACAAATAAGTAAATAGATACAATGGCTTTCCGATTTATTTTGCAGAATTTTTTTGGTACTACGAAAGTTTTCTTCGGTGGGGGATAAGAGACTGATATAATAAAGGGTAAACTAAGAGATTTTATATAAGAGACTGTATAAATAAAGTGTTAATGGATAAGTGTGCAAATAAAATAGTTTTAAATAAAACTATTGCTTTGAAAGATTAAATCTATTAAAAGGATTAAGAATTAATTGCCCTGTCTTTTAATTTTGATCAACTCTTGAAAACTTGATCGCTAGTAGTATGAAACAAACACATTTGTAAAAAATATGTTAAATATTTGCATTTATTTGATCTGTTGGTAAAATACCTCAGATGACTTCTCAGAACGCATTAAGATATTGTAAACTTGATATTCATTCCCCGTCGTCTGAAGCGGAAATGGTTAATAAGACAGTAAACTGTGGAATGTCCAATAGTTCATACGTTGCCTCTCTATACACATACTACATTTCGTTCGTGACTGGTTTGTGTCTGTATGCCGAAGTTGTATTGAGCATATATCTATCTCCGACAGCTACAAAGTGCTAAGCGAAAACAATACAATACATTAAACAATTTAACCTTGAGAATAATCATAATGAGTTAATACTGCAGTGTTTATTTCACTCTTTGAATGCTGAATTAAAATAGGCCTAATCATATTCAACTTTATTTTTAAATGTTGACATTTAAATTTCTTTATCTGCGATTACTTATTTTTGAATACCATTTTAAAATTATGTATAATTTGTGGTTTTCTAATATAGCCTGGTTATAGCTATTTCATCAAACAATTTATATTTTACATTGGAACTGAAATTAATTTTGAGAAGTATAAAAGTAAAAATCATTATTATACATAGAGTATAAAGTATTTATTATAAATAATAAAAAATAATTTACTCAAAACATATTTTATTAATAAAAAAAAGAATGGAAGAAACCTCAAACTATATATGTTTAATTTCACAATTTAGCGCCACCCGCTCAATCTTCGTTAAAAGAAATATTTTATTACGTGTAATTAAAATAAATGATCGGAATATTAGCACCATAAGTTAGCAACCTAGTCACCAGATTATTTACAGAAGATTCTCCCCACAGTATTTCTGCAAATCGGGTAAAATACGGTCGCGTTGACGGGAATAATTTAACGCACAAATGTTCTCCCCTTTCCCACGGAGAGGCGGCGCGGCGGCGGCGCGAGGTTCGCAACATAAGTAAACAGCTTTCAGCGGGACGTGATCCATAAATACTGGCGCAATTTGTTGTGTAATGAAATCAGGTGCTCATGCGCACTGCGACCTGCGCATAAATTCGGCCCGGACTGTAAACACTAGCGCGGGCCGGGCAAATGGAACTAGTTTAGGCCACATTACTGCGTGGTTTACTGCCGACGGAGGGCGTTAATCATGCGCCTGATTTACAGGAGGCGCGCAGCGAAGCGCCGGCGCAGCTACATTGTTAGACACCGTGTAGCGTTCGTTAGGAACAAAGTGATGCACCAAGCGCATCTCGCAACTGCGCGAAGGAGTTGCGACGCACAACGGGAATGACTGGCGGTACGGGACGAATAGTAAAGTGGAAAAGTTACATTTGTGCATTCTGACGTGCCCGCCGTGTCTGGTGTGACATCTTATGGTGTACCTCAGGGATCACTTCTCGGGCCTCGACGTTTTATGCTTTTATGAGATATGTCGTTGCTATTTCACCAGTTACTTTTCTTCATATGCTGAAGCTGAATACACATGTTGAAACGCAAGGACAAAGATAAAATAAAACGTACTATACGGTAAAAAAAAAATATAAATATATATATTTATGGATTGTGGGTGTGAATTCATTTGATTTATTGTTTTAACTGATAGCCTTTGTAAAAGTATAGATCGCAAACATTTTTAATAAACGTTAAATGTTTAGTATATCATTCCACTAAACACTAGGCCTACATGTGACCATTGTCATTGGTTATCACTCTTTATAACTCGAACTAACAATAGAAACTAACCACATGATTATGCTGGAGAACGTGGCTCGTGGTTTGAAAGTTGAGTCAGCTGTTTTCAGCTACTTAATTTTTTTATTATTATTTTTAACTCAATGAGACGGAGTTAAGTTAAAATTTTTGAATTTAAATTCAAGAATCTAATGAAATGAGATTTTTCCTGACATTGAGATTTATATAGGTACATAATATTTTTATACAAGAACTAAGTTTTTAACAAAGTATGAAGAAAACCGTTCGAGCTGTTTTCGAGATCCGTGTGCAAACATATGCATACAAACGAATATACAGTACCTTACTCGTATTAGAGCATAGGATAGGATTCTCCTAAGTACTAGGAGTACGCTCGTACCTCCCGTAAGTGTCTATTCGAAGAAGAAATTTAAAATTTTGCATTAAGGATTGTCACATTCAAAAAATTTGATCCCACTTTGTAATGATTTCAAAAACAACAACTAAACAACTAAAATCACTCGTAATAAAAAAAAAAATACCTAAACATAAAACTCACTTTTTTATAGTTAGGCAATAGGCCCTACTTAGTTCGTAGTTACTTTTAATTTAATGGATTTGTGTCATACACATTGTTTTATATGCATTTACTACGATTAGTCTTAAACATTTTTACAGTATTTTAATTATTTAGGATAGTACAAATTAGTTTGCTTGCCCCATGTACACAAAACAAATTTATTTATTTTAATAATTAGGCCTACAGTACAACTGGCTGCCTTACTCACATCGCTATATAAGTGTTAAACTTCTCAAACTTTATATCTTTTAATACATTTTTAAACACAAAAATATGGTAAGCCTATTTTTAGAAAATAAAAATCATATTGATTATAATTAGGCCTATCACCCCCAGAGAACATTAAAGAATATTCACACACTTATGCCTACCAATATTGTTTTGTTTATCCTACAGATGTAAATTTTCACTACTTGTGACTAGTTCCAGGTCATTCATAACCCATCTTTAGTCACAAAACCCTGTCTTTAATACAGTATTATAATTTATGAATATTTACGGCCACTTGCACGGTTGTTGTACGTACGGTTGATGCGGTGACGATATCACACCTGTTCGCAACAGACCAGCGAACTCAGTAATTTTTGATCAGAGTTCAGTTTTTTCCCAATAGACTCCATAGGCAAAAGGATGTAGGTTTGCTGCCATGGGTGTGTTGTACATAAATATACTATATATTTGTCAAATATCACCCACTCATGAGTCAGAGAATCTCAATAACTATAGGGTATAGAGGGATGAAATTTGGCATGAACATCTTTACTCATAGGTGCTCACTAAGAAATGGTTTTGCAACATTCCATCAGGGCTCCCCAGCACGGGATTTTGATTTTGATCTAATGTTATTAAGACAAATTTTTAATATATTTTATACTCTATATATATATATATATATATATATATATATATATATATATATATATATATATGATAATATAAATATATATATATATATATGATAATATAAATATAGGAAACAATGAATCTGAAAAACCTGATGATGTAAGGTGTTGACATTTGTAATGTGAGATCCACTTTGCCCAAAGGTGCTCATTAACAAAAATGCTTTTGAAAAGCTTCTTAAGGGCTCCACCACACAGGACTTCAAAATTACTTTGAGGCCTATGGGTTGAAATTTGAAATGACACTCTCCTTTGTTCATAGGTCCTCACTAAGAAACACTTTTGCAAAATTCCTTCAGGGCTCCACCGCTCCGCCCCACAGGCCTTCAAAATTTATGTCAAAATGACTATAGAGTTTACGCAGTTGAAATTTGGCATGAGCCAAATAGTGTTCTTTGGTAATAGTCACTCTTTGCTAATAGGTGTTCACTTAGAAAAGATAATTCAAATATATTTTTTAAAGTTCTTTATGATTTTATCCCAAAAGGCTTAAAAAATATGATGTTATCCTTGTGGCCAATTTTTAAATGAGAATCAAGGAAACAATGGATCTCAAAGATTGTAGGGCCTACAGCCCTGCAGGGTTACCATTTGTAAAGGACTTTAATTTTTCTCATTGGTACTCATTATGAAACGGTTTTGCAAATTTTGTTAACCGCTCCGCCCCACGGCACCTCAAAATTGCCATAGATCCTAGCAGGTTGAAATTTAAAGTGGACATTGCTCTTTAATAATAGGTGCGGGCGTGCATCATTTGCGCATTATGCGGAGAGCCAGGTAGAAGGGATGCTTGTTTTGCGCATCGAGCTCCAGGGGGCTCTCAGTTATATGCATCGTTTGCGCACTGCAAAGTGGTGGAAGCGGTATTATTTTTATTTACAAAGTTATTGAAAACTCATGTCCGTGTTCAAATGGTTTGGATTTCATGTTTACCATTTGTAGTTTGTTTCTATTGCAACATTGAATTTTATGAGTAGTTTTATTCTGAGGAGTTAGTATAGGAGAGGCTGCTATCTACAGTTAGAATAGAGGCAAACTTGCCATAGAAACAATTCGTACAAAACATTTCAGCCTGAGCATTTGCAGTAATACAATCCTCACCAACCATTGAAAGTAAAATAAGTAAACACTCGATGTATTACAAAAAAGGTTTATACATTATAAACTTAAATTATTAATGAATGTGCGATACACATGTGTTGCCGTCCAATGGTATGTGTGGGGGACGACTGTTTGCGAATTGTTGTCGACAGGCTGAGGTTACCTGGATGGGAGAGTGCGCAAATGATGCAAGCAGGGGATTAGGCGACCCTTCGAAATATTTTACAGAAGGATTAAAAAGTGCGCAAATGATGAACGACCATAGGTGCTAGCTAAGGTTTTGCAAAATCCCTTCAGGACTTCGCTAATACAACGTCAATGTTTCAATAGAATTCTTAAGAAGAAGACTTTGTTACCCTTAAACATATTTTGTTATCTATAAAATAAAATTCGCGAAGCCGTGGTGGGCCACAGATAGTATAGGATAACCCCCTCCCATTACAGGTACATACTGAATTTGATCAAGTTTTTGGTATTTATTTTATTTTCCCCATAATAGAGTGCAGGTAGGTAGGAAAATTTGCCAACATGTGGGTGTTGTAAGCAAATATAGGTTAAACCCCAGATAACCTACAGATATCTATGGGTTATCTGTGGTTAAACCCTTCCTAGTAAATGTACATCCGGTACTAAATTTTAAGAGGTTGTGTTACCAATAAGAAAGTGAGTTACAGTTTTGAGTTGACTTTCCAAAAAAATAACATGGTAAATGTATTTAGGGGTTTCTCTGTTACCAATTATGCCAAGTTTTAAAAATTCAAAATAATTATTTTTAAATTTTCAAGCTACTTCAAATAGTTTAATGGTCACTTGTTAAAAATTGATGGTTTTGTGAAGCCTTTAGTACACTATCGCCAAATTGTTTGGGCAAATGCTGGAGCAAAAGTTGGGTTTAACTCGCTCAGCAAACTCATGAAATACACTATCGCTGTCACTGTATGAGCTGATCTCGAAACACTTAGACAAGCAGTGAAGCAGTAAAGTTAGGCATTACCAAATTCTTTTTCAATTTAATTTCAGTAACAGCATGATTACATTTACTTCTTATACAACCCCTCACATCTGCCAGATTGGGTATATCTTAGATGTGCTCATGTGTCGGGCCCCAAAACAGAGACTCCGTATGATAATACTAAAGAAACTCAAGATTTCATTTCACCACTCCCTTTATAACAAGCAGTTATAAAATAGCACAAAAGAAATCAATACACACCAACATACGCCAATTTTGAACCAGAACAGAAGAACCTCATGGCAGTATGTAGCCTACTGGGTCACTGGGTGGATTCGTGCTGAATGCTTGGGTCTGCTCGCGTCCTTTGATTTGTGCAAAAACCGACTGCAGATGGAGCAAGCATGCGAGCACGAACACTGGAGAGGCGAACCATGGTGAACTAAGTCAACCAGAGTCAAGCTCACTTAGAACACTATCTGCTTGACCTTGCTCGACTCGATTAAGGAATAGTGTACTGAAGGAAATTAATTAAAATTAAAGGACGATTAAGTGTTTTACTTTTATAACATGACGTACCTACCCCTTTGAATTTATCTTTAAGGTGCTAATGTGTCGACTCAACTATGTATGATAGTGCTCAAGGAACTCTACAAGATTTCATTTGACCACTTCATTAATAACAAGCAGTTATAAGTTACAGTAACGCCAAAGAAATTGATATACACAGAATAAACACAGAGACTAACCCCAAATCGATACCAGAACAAAAGCAAACCTAAGAAAGTGTGTACTGGGTCGATTCTCGCACGATGCTTGGATTCGTGCAAAGAACCGTTTCCAGATGTGGCACAGGCAAGTACAAACCAACAATGGCGATGCGAACCATAGCGGACTGAGTCAAGCAGAGTTAAGCGCACCCAGCACACTATCAAGCTCGACCTTGCTTGTCTTGATTCTACAATAGAGTACTGCAGGTTACAAACACTGTTACTGCAGACTAATTACTATATTTCTCACCTCTAACTCTCGACATAAGTTATATTTTTGTGATATTTTAATGCATTTTCCTGATTTTGAGCGTTAGTGTCAAAACAATAGATCTTATAAAAATCAAAATAATATTTTTGAAAAATATTTATACAAACTACAGTTTTGGTCATATGACTCTGCCTTATGTTCGCTTGTTAAACCTCATAACCAAATTTAATGGTATAAAAAAATATTTAGTTTTTATTATTTTTTAAGTCAAGGTCCAGTGACTACAATATGTGGTTGGTCCAATTGAACTATCAGTGAGATGTTTTGGGAAGATCTTCAAAAGAGCTACAGTTCATATAAGGAAATTTGCTAAAAGTAAATACCATCATCGCAGCAGACCTGCTAAACTCAGTGAATTTGGAAAAGAATTTGATATTTTGTATTTTCTCCATAAACACCATACGGATGAGTATATGTAAGTTTACTGCCATGGGATGATGATGAAAATAAAAAATTTTGACCATATGAAGCCATATACTAAGTTTCATCAATTTCGGTTTATAAATAAAGGAGTTTGCCTATTCTCCATTTGATTAACATGGAAAAAGTGTATGCAGGTTTGCTGCCATGATAATTACAAATACTTCCGTCGCAGCAGACCTGCATACTAAGAGAATTTCCTACCGAATCTTGATATTGTTATTTTTCCCACAAATACCATGGGTGTGAGTAGGCCTATATTGGTTTGCTGCCATATGGGTTTTGGAAGCATGTATAAGTTGTCCCTTTCCAAGTGAATTTATATACCAAATTTGATCAAGCTTTGTCAATAAATAAGAAAGGTAGAGAGTTTTGTTTATTTCCCTAGGAATAACATGGGAAACTTATTTTTGGATTTTCTCCATAAGCATTTGAGCTTTTAACCAGATCAAAAATTCAAAATACTAAATTGTTTGTTTTTTAGCTGTTTTAAATGGTTAAGGTTAAATTTGTAGAATTTGATAATTAAGGAAAAAAAAGCCAAAAAGCCTTTTACAGTATTTTCTTCTATTATTCTCAAAACGAAAAGTACCATGGTTCCGGGCTTATATCTCACCGTAAGCGTAGAATTCCTTGTAAAAGAAAAACTTGCTAAAATTTGAACAAACGCGTTTTTTTTTTTTTTTCATCTAGGGGCTTTAAAATGAAAAGTAGGCTATCTTGGTCCCTGACTTAGGTTTTACCCTGACTACTATAATGATAGCATTTTCCCTAGGTCAATAAGTAATTGAAATTCGCAAAAAATGATTTAAGTTAGGCCTAAAAATTACTTGAGGAGTAGAATGGACTTTCGACAAGGAAATACCGGTAAAAGTTCATTATCGTACTCCATCGTATTTATCATTGGATGAAATTTTTATTTTACGATTAAAATTGTGCGATGAAAACAATCGAATCAACAAGTTTCGTAAAGCGCCTACTCTAATATTGAATGGAAATATCTCTAGACCTGATGGATATATCTATCATATCAGCAAACTTAGCAAATCAATCACCTAGCCTAAATAATAACTTTATACGATCACAATTAGTAATTACCGTACTGCTATTTTGTTAGATTTTTATTCCGACATTTAGGCTTCATTAAAAAACAAACCATTTAACCTAACATAATCAACATCAACAAAACCGAAACACAACTAATCATAATGACAAAATAACAAACGTAGAATATAAGAACAACTAAGCCTACCTATGTATCTTACTTAAATGTGGACTTTCCTGGGCTTAGGATGGTTCCGCATGTTAATGGATTTTAGTCGAGGTTACTGTTAGTTTGTTAGAGTAAATTTTGTCGAGCTAAGTTAAATTTTGTATTTTTCCCAGTAATTTTCAATCCTATTCAATTGAAATATTGATATATATTTTCATTCTATAGTAGTTTAGGCGCTGTATGAAACTGTACGCATAACAACAATATTGAGGTAAGATATAGGCCTACGAACAATCAAACCTAACAATCTAACCGTAAGCCTCCTTCACTTTTATGGAAAGCAATATTTTTTATAACAACAAAATCAATTGTTTTTGGAAACATTTAAAAGGCATATTCCCTCAATACAATTTGGTAAAAAATACCTTGCTGATTTGTATTTAGCAGTATATTTTTGTTATGACTATATCATGAAGTCTGCATCTCTTGACAATTAAGACCTACATATAAAAAATTATGTTGTTTGTTTTGTGTTATCCTTCAATGTAATTAGGCTACATTACTTAAAATTGTACTTGTTTTGGTTAAATTTTGGTTAAAATTTACTTAAAATTTGGGCGAAACTTCATTATCCGACACCACTTAGGCCTAATATCGATGTGAAAATTTCGATTTTGCGATAATATTGCTATTTTATTAATGATACAATTTATTCAATACGTTTACGATTTTATCACCTGATATAAGTTAGGGCCTAGTTTTGTTATAATATAATTAAACATACCATTTGACTATAAAACAAATTTAGGCCTAAGTTATTGCAAACAAGTATCTGAAAATAACAAAAACAAGTAAAAATTGTAGCTAATGTAGGCCTAACTTGCAACATTATCAAGAACAACACAAAATAAACTAACCGTAGGTGTATCTTAATTGTGAAAAGAAGCCGACTACTTGAGCTTACTTCACATCAGCAACAATAATTATTGCAGTTCCTACGGGTATTAAAATTTTAGTTTGAATAGTATGTGCTGTGTAAGATAATATCAATAGAAGAATTTGATAGTACGATGGTTAGACCTAAAATGGCGTCACACAAATGCTTCCAAATAGGAATCAGAAAGGTACACAAATGCTGCCAAATACGAATCAGAAAGGTATTTTTTTGCTCATGTAATTGAGGTAAGCCTATGCGTTTGAAAATATGTCCATTGATTTTGTTGTTATAAACATCGCTGTCAATAAAAGCGAAGGAGGTTTATGGTTAGACTGTTTAGGGTTAGATCATTATTATGATAAATTTCTTATTTCAATACCGTATTAATTGTTGATTTGATTGTTTTCATCGCACAATTTTAATCGCAATAGGGCTAACTTATAAAAATTTCCACAACGATAAAAACGGTGGAGTCGGATAACGAATTTCGCCATAATTTGTACTTGTTTTGGTTATTTTTTACTTGTGTGCAGTATATTTGTTTTATTGTCGCAGGACATTTTAGAACAACACAGAATCAGGGTACCTAATAAAAATCGTAACTGTATCATGTGATTGCATAAAATAGCAATATTATAGCAATTTGAAATTTCAAGCATTGATAAAAACAATAGAGTAGGAAATCAAACTTTTACTGATCTATCTAGGCCTGCCTCTCTAATTATCCATTAAAAACATATGTTAACAATCTCAATTAACTTAGGCCTAACTTACCTTAGAAATAACCTATGGTAACTGGCAGAGATCCTCATCAAGTTATATTCGACTACTGTACGTGTCATGTAAGCTCTGCTTTTTACACCAAACATTATCCCAGTAACTTAGGCCTCAAGTCCTTCATATAAGTTAACACCCACAACAAGTTGTCTTCCGAATTAAGTTACTTGACCCAACCGGGACTTCTTTTGGGTAATTTAAAATGTAAAATATGTTCCGTTAAATTAATTTTGATGAGGCCTATATGAATATAATTGTTACAGTTAATTGGCTTTGTAAACTATTGGCAGATTCACAATTTGCCAATTAGGCCTAGTGCTTCTGAGTAACTTTAAAAAGTGAATTAATTAGCATACAGTATGAATGTTACAAAAATGATACAAACATATACTTTATGGTATTCATGATTTATACTTCTTTTTAAGGTGTACCCACTAAAATCCAAATTTTCATGAATACACATTGATACACAAAATGCACAATGAATTAAAAACTGAAAGTGACCCCCTGACCCTAAAGGCTTTGCCTACCAAAAGTTGTCAACGGCAAGAAATACAAAATAAAACAATTTAATACTTACTTTTCAGTTTACTTCATAATACGCTTTTTTTAAGAAAAGACATTAATTAGTTGTGTATATAATGTAGTTGATTTTCGTTACTCAAATCAAATTTAATAAGAGCCGAAAAATTTGACATTTAACTTTAACCTCAATGTTTAGTATTTTTTTCTCTTGACCTGTAACTAACACATGATTTAATTTCACATGTTTATCAAATTAATAACTGTTTGTTTACATTTTTATTGTTACTTAAAAATACACTTCTATCATGAAACCTCAATGTTTTTAATTTATTCCGCACGGTCCTTCATTTTATTTTTAATTATTCACAAACCCCTCTAAACATGGTCAGATTCGAACCGGATTGATCCAACTATACTTGTTTACAGTCCTAATAATTTACAATTATTTCCATTTTGATTTCTTTTAATATTTTTTATCTATTCTGTTTGACATAGCCTACCTCTTGGAATTATCATAGTAAATGGCCCCTCCTCGTGAAAGTGTGTTCTCTAAAGAGACTTACGAACGTTCTGTGAAACTCATTAAAAGTCGTTTCAAATCCATAACAAAGACTATAACAACTCTTGGAAACCAAGATGATCCTCTTTCGTCAGCCCAACTACAGACATTATCGACATACCTCAAAGAAGTGGATAAGAAGAAAGAAGACTTCGACGCCAACATTAAATTGGTAACTAGCCTTACGTCTGAAAATATCGATTTTGACTTAATAGTTAATGACGAAGAGGAAATCAATGAGTCATATACATTTATAGTGAGTCACATTCAGTCTCTGTTGCAACCTCTTCATTCTCCAGGTTTTCAAAATGAAAGTAACACTAATATTTCTTCTTCCTCTCAAAACTGTTCTCAAGTCAGACTACCGAAGATAAACCTTCCTAAGTTTTCGGGAGATTTATCAAATTGGCTCTCTTTCATTAATTTATATGATGTGACCATTCATAACAATGAATCTCTTTCTAATGTCACACGCTTCCAGTACTTATTAGGTTCTTTGGAAGGTGAAGCACTGAATGTCATACGTAGTCTAAGTATAACATCAGAAAACTACACTGTAGCTTATGAATTGTTGCGTAATCGTTACCAAAATGACAGACGTCTGCAAATCCTCCATTTGAATAAATTGTTAGACTTACCTAACATTTCAAAGTCGAATATACAAGGGGTACGGCATTTTTTGAACCTATATAATGAGAATACTCAAGCTCTTACAGCTTTCGGACATAATGTTCAGGATTCAAACCTTTTACTGGTAGCATTACTTTTGAGAAAAATGGACCTAGAGCTTCGTCACAAACTAGAATCTTTTAGGGAAACATGTCGGGACTCTAAAACTCATTCAAACCATACTTTACCGACATCCCAAGAGATCATTGGGTTTCTTACCAATGAATGTAACTACTTAGAGGATGCAATGCAAATCAGTGTTGTTCCTGATCAACAAGTGAGTAACCATGCGAAGCCTAATAACTTTTCAGGATTTATGCCACGGAAAGATGTGGCCATGCTACTGTCACAGCGTCCATCACTACCAAGTAATAAACCAGTCTTTAAATGCTTTGCTTGTAATAAATCTGATCACAAAATTTACGCATGTCCTGTGTTTCAATCTAAAACACCAAATGAACGCTTTAATGCCGTCAAGGAACAAAATCATTGTGTTTCTTGCCTTGGTAACCACAATCTGAAACAATGCAAGTCACAATACTCTTGTAAACTGTGCCATAAACGTCACCATACCATGCTTCATTTCCAACCCGCATCTCATAACAACTCTTCAATGAATAAATGCCCCCAAACCACATCTTCATGCTCTCAAACCGCACCTTCTGAACCTGTAGCTCAGAAAACTGAATCAACCCCTGTAACTCTTACCTCTCAACCGCATTCCTCAACCCATCCACTTCAATATACAGTTCTTCTCGGTACCCTCCTGGTAAGACTCAAGACTACTGAAGGAAATTCTCATGTTTTCCGAGCATTATTGGATGCAGGAAGTATGTGTGATCTCATGTCGGAACATGCAGCCAATATATTAGGAGCCCGTCGATCAAAATCTAGTATCCAACTATCAGGTATTCAGCAGTCAACCACTCGCACTAACGGTCAGATATGTGTTGATATCGAAACATTGTCTGGAATGCCAATAGCCACTCAACATCCAATGTTAATATTGAATAACTTAACAGCCAATCTCCCTCGAGTGCCCGTTTCTACTGATGTACTCAAACAGGCACAATCTTACGCTCTTGCAGATCCATCGTTCCATGAACCTGGACGTATTGACATCATTTTAGGTGCTGCATTATACCCTCAAATACTTACTCAAGAAAAACATTCCCTTGGGCCACAGATGCCTCATCTCATAGGTACCCAATTCGGCTTCGTGGTCATGGGGTCTGCTCCAGTGAAACATGACTTAAATTCGTTCTCAACAATGCTCGCCTCTACCCCTTCTCCGCAGTCATTTCTGAAGACCTCACCAATGCTCGCCTTTACCCCTTCTCCGCAGTCGTTTCTGAAGACCTCAACAAAGCTCGCCTCTAACCCTTCTTTGCAGTCTCATGTGAAGACCTCAACAATGCTCACTTCTAGCCCTTCTCAGCAATCTTATTTGAAGACCGCTGAAATGGCCTCTTGGACGTATTGGCGCCGTCAACGCTGGCGCAGATGGAGTCGTGAGAGTTGCCCAAATCAAGACTGCCTCAGGAACAATCACCCGACCAGTTGTCAAGTTATTTCCGTTACCTATTGATTGAAGCTATGCCGCTTCAAGGGGGGCGGTATGTTTAGTATTTTTTTCTCTTGACCTGTAACTAACACATGATTTAATTTCACATGTTTATCAAATTAATAACTGTTTGTTTACATTTTTATTGTTACTTAAAAATACACTTCTATCATGAAACCTCAATGTTTTTAATTTATTCCGCACGGTCCTTCATTTTATTTTTAATTATTCACAAACCCCTCTAAACACTCAACTTTGTTTATGTTTATGCCACTACTTCACTCCGCTCAGGCGCTCCGTTCTGAATCCAATTGGACTGGCCTGGAATATAGTCGGTCAATAGACCAATCAGAACCTCTCAGTCCGGGGCCTGTAGGCCCCGCTCAGTCTTGATTGTTAAGACTCGCAAAGACGTTGCTAAAAAGTAAACACAGCACCGACCACTAAAAATGTTTCCAATGCATTTCTTATGGGAAAAACTAAAAAGTCACATTTTAGGATTATTTTATTAATATCCAACCAAATACTTTCAACAACGAACTCGTTCTTAAAAATTGCATAAAGAATATTCGACTGAAATTTGAGGCCAATCTGTTACTTCTATCGAGCGTAATCGTCGGCGAAAGCATTAGCACTATGAGTCACTCTAGGTCTATTCTTCGAATAGACAATAAAACAGTTGACATTTATTTTGTGAGAAATCCATGGATAAATTGGAGGCTCTCTTATTTTCACTTGTCCGGAAGGGGAGAGGAGGGTCCGGCTCGTCGACACTTCATTCAAAATGATAATCAGATTTGCAGCCTCTCCCTTATCTTATCTGTTTAGTATCGCCCCTCCCTCTACTTCACAATAGAGACTAATCACCCACCGCTGCTGCTATCGCTCTTATCACTTCGTCCTCGGAATAACTTTCAGGGGCTTTCGAGAGTTTAATGTTTGTATTTCTATTAGTTCTATCACTAGCTGATACCGTGAGCCCTCTCTCTATTGTGCTCTTATCTTGCTCCACCATATTGCCTTTTCTCGCCACCCTTTCAAAATGTAAATAGAAAACCGGGGTTTGCGAGAAATCTGCTTTTGAAGCTAAAACCCGTGTGTGCATATTTATATAATGATAAATAGTACTTTATGTAGGCCTATTATCTATAAGGGCTATTATTAAGTTTCGCATGGCACCTAAAGGATTCAAAATTATTATTATTTTTTTTTTTAATTTGAGAGTAGGTATTTTTATAGGTGTATAAAATGGAAGTAAAAATAGCCAATCGAAAAAACCATAAATGAACATTGAACATTGTATTAAAACCACTTTAAGGGCCGTTGATTTTTGCTGTGGAAGCTGAAAATAGATCTATTTTTTTAATGGCATCATAATATTACAGTTTCAATGACTGGCATTAATGGCATTACTAGTTTGGTCCCAGATAAAATGTACTATTGCATTTATTTGCATTTATTGTATTTACATGTCCATTTACTAGTGTTTAACATTTATTTGTTAAGTTAATTAATTTATTGATTTTGCTACTTAACCAAAACTTAATTATTTTATTCTTTTAAGAACGTTAAGATATCTACCGGGTGTCCCAGACCACCCGTACACCCCTTTTAATGTACACAATTAATTTTTTACAAAAACAAAATGTGCCATTATAGGTAAACCGGTTGCGCTCTATCCATTGATGATAATTTCAATGTACAGGGTGTACTATAAGTAACCTATCCAGACCGGAAGTCATAAATTTTAAATAGGAACCACCACTTTTTATGGTATTTTTAGATTCTAGACATAATTTAAGACTTCTTTACAATTTAATGTGTATCCCTAATTCTAACGGTTTGGGAGATAATGGATGTAGAAGTTTGATTTTTCCCATAAGAATAACATGGGGCAAATTTTTATATCCATTAACACTGAAACTTTTACCTTAAACATAACTGTCCAAGCATAAAAATTTCTTATAACCTCATTTTAAATAATAATTTATCATAAAATACCAATTTTCACGTAATTAATTTGAGTTTTCTACACATTAAAAATAATCTCCGCCATATTGAAAAATTTATGGAAAACAAAATAATTTACGACAAAACTAATAATTTATGATACTAAAGTGTATAAAAGAAGAAGCTAAGGCATTTGTATGCTAGGCCCTTTTAGTTTAACGGGACATTTACAGAGATAATATGGATGTGAAATTTAGTCCCATGTTATTCTTATGGGAAAAAAAATCAAACTTCTAACTCCATTATCTCCCAAACAGTTAGAATTAGGGATACACATTAAAATTTAAAGTAGTCTTAAAATTATGTCTAGAGTATAAAAATACCATAAAAATTGGGTGTTCGTATTTAAAATTAATGACTTCCGGTCTGGATAGGTTACTTCTGGTACACCCTGTACATTGAAATTATCATCAATGGATAGAGCGCAACTGGTTTACCTATAATGGCACAATTTGTTTTTGAAAAATTAATTGTGTAGATTTTAAAAGGGGTGTACGGGTGGCCTGGGACACCCGGTATAACATTGATCTAGCCTATTCCTGGATTATTTTTTAATACCAAGTATCACCATTTAGACCATTACTAAAACCTTCTTAACAATCCGTCTATTTAAAATAATCATTCCTTTTAAAATAAAATAAAATAAAGATTTAAAGCTAATTATCAGGGAAATTACAGTAAAACGTAATCCTAATACTATGATACGAGCACTGGCTGAAGAAATGTGTGTTCCACCATCTCGAAATCTAGCGGGAAGTTTTAGCTTAAACTTAACATTTAAAAGTGTTTTGGCCCAAAAATAAGTTTTAAAATATCCTCAATCCCAGGTAAAATCTAATTTGGTCTACACCTATTACACCTAAAAAATCGTAATTTTAACATTGGTCGTATGGGTTGCTATCTTAGTAACGAAATAACAACGAAATATAAACAAAAAGAAAGTAACATTAATGTTAAGCAGACTTTTTGAAACAGCTATTAACTGTGAATAGGTATGGTTGGTTATTGGAAACTTAATAGCTTTTTTACCATGACACTATAACAAAAGTGAATCAAAACTGGCAAGGCTCGGTTAACCTGTTATTTTTTCCTTAAAATTAACCAGATATTTTAAAATTAGGCATATCCTACCGAAACTCTCTTTTCGTTAGTCTTTTCAATCTTTTTTGAGGTTTTGAATATTGCTTTGTAAAGTTTAAATGCAATCAATCTGTTTCATTGAAATATTTCATACATCAATTTCATGATTTCAATATATGGGTTTGTGATTTTTGTATTGACCAAGTGCATATCTTTTGCTTTTGCTAATCATATCTTTTGCTATAGGGCCAATTAAGACGCAAAAACCCCTTTACAGGAACAGAAAGAAGAACTTTGACAGTTTTTGCAATCTATAATTTGTAGCTGGCCTCTCTTGAGTCACAGTTCACATCCGGCGTGCTGCGAGCTTCTCATCGAGTTATCTCAAATGTAAACTCCCCTAATGAATGTTGAAAGTGAATGAGTGTCTGTTATTGCTTAATCCTGGGCGGAGCGTTATCAATATTTTATCAGTGGCGAATGATTTGTTGACATCGGTGACGAAGAATCAAAGCGTCTGTTGTGCAACTTCTCCAGTGTAGCTCCCTTTGACGCTGCGATAGCGGTCGATCTGGTTCGCTTCTGTTTGCAGCTAATTTATGGGTTTACGGACAGCCGATTTGACTGTTGTTTCCTGGAGATGAAAAGTACCGGTTTAGGCTATTTCTGCCCGATATGGCTGCCGAGCTCCCTCTGAGGAAGTTAGAGTATTTAGTCTACTTGTAAGGCTAAAAATCAACTAACTGGATGGTTCCCCATCTGTAAGTCTATTGGGATTAGACTCGGAGATGGTTCAATTTTCATAAATATATTTTACTAAATCAAATTTATAAACATTTTTATAACTCGTTTGTCTGTTAAGAGAGTTAATAAAACATGTTTTTGTGTTACCCG